>VXAX01001922.1:919721-1093221 GCA_013399835.1 Leptocoma aspasia
GAGGGGCTCTGCTCCCCGCCCTGCCCTGCCCTGCCCTGCCCTGGCACACCGGCTCCTGGGGCAGCAGCCGGCCGTGCCTCGCTCGGGAAGAACGCAAGGTAAGAACGGGAAGGGGGGACGGAGCGGCGCTCCCGGCACGGGGCGGCGGCGGGATCCCCGCAGCGCCCGGGCACGCGTGTCTGCTCCCGGGATGGGTTTCTCCCACCCGGGATGGGTGTCTCCCCCCCGGGATGGGTGTCTCCCCCCCGGGATGGGGGTCTGCCCCCGGGATGGGTGTCTCCCCCCCGGGATGGGTGTCTGCCCCCGGGGACGGCTCCGGGGGGCGGGAGGGAAGCGGCGCCGCATCCCAGAGGCGCGTTTGCTGCCAGCTGCGCCTCCAGCAACCCCAGCCCCTTCCCCAGCGCAAGCACTGCGGTCCTGATGGGAATGCTGCTTGCTAATGTAATCACGTATTCCGCCCGTTTTGCTTACTTGTTCTCAGAACTCATGTAAATCCTCTTTGGGCCTTTCTCGGCCGAAAGTTAGACGCAATTTGATGCCTGACCATGAGGATCTGACTGCTGGGGGAAAAAAAAAAAGGGGGAAAAGCCCCAGTGTGGTGCAGTATGCAAGGTGTGCCAGTAAATGCTATCACCTGGAGAGTTTATCCCCAAAAAAGAGCAGAAAGGGTCCTGTCAAACACTATCTGGAGTGTCACCTCAGTTTTATCCCCATTTTTTGAAAGCAACTGATATTTGCCCACGTAACTGTCCCACCGACAATGTCAAACTTGTCCAGTTTATTTCATCACTTGCTGACACACGAGCTCATTTCTGTTTTAAACCGTGGTTGTCCCTTCTTTCTCCCCCTGCTTTGTCTTATTGACAAGACAAAGCATCTTTCATCAGCCTGAATAGAGCAGTAACAAATAAAATCAGAGCAAGAGAAGGCTTTGCTAAAAATAAGGAGTTCAAGAAGGAATCAACAGAAAGTCAGGGACCAGAGAAATGGGTGAAAATACTTTTGGGAGGTAAGGGAAGCTATGTTATTTGGCTGAGCTACATCCTTCTGCCTGGATTTAGGGCAAAGAAGGGAAAGAATTTATATTTGTCAGCCCTCTCACCTTTCTACTTCTGTGTGTAGACATGACCTGCACTGAAAAAAATTATGAGATTTTGAAGCATCTGACAGTCCTGGGACCTCACCAAATCTCTACTGTAATAATGGAAGTGTAATTCCTGGGTTTAGGAATGGATCCCAGGAAAGCGCTCATCGTAGTTCTCAACTTCTGCATAGCCTTGACTGTGCAAATTGTGGTGGATCTCTTACATTTTTAACCTGGTGGACTAAAGGTGTATTGATAAGGAATCCCTTCCTGACATCCATCGCTTAGGCTAGTAGTTGAAAACTGATTATACTGCTAAAATCAGCGGTGTACACGAGTATGAGCAGCTGGCACATCTCAGCTATGTGTCTTGTGGTGTTTCACATCTCAGGCTTACGCTATTAATTAATTGTTGAATAAATGTAGACTAAACAGTATGGCATAATTCTGACCTGTTTAGCTGGTGGGAAAATGCCTTTCAGTTCATGCAATCAGTCTGCTTGTTTTGCAAAAATAGCTTGCCCTGAGAAATTCTTTGGGATGTTGTGTGGGACAGAAGCAAGCAAAAAAGGGTTCAGTCTCCTGCTGGTAGACTATGCTCCTTTCTGAGTTTGGAAACCATACTGAGGGATGTCACTCACTGATAGTTACTGGGAACAGAGGTAGAGATGAAAATGTACCTCTGTTCCTCTGAAACGTTTCTCTGAAGATGGAAGGAAGTAAATGGAGCTGATCAAAAAAGAATAAGAATTTTTTAAAAGCCATGTTCATCCAAACACATCAATAGCTGTTTCTTTAGGCAGACTTGAATTTGAAAAGGGTTAAGCTATCTGTAACACTTGATGGCAAGAAAGTGACATTTCTTCTCTACTCTTGCTGTCCTTAGGGAAGGTAATGAATGTGGAAATAGAGTGAGTAAGTCAGGGTTGCCTTTCCCCTTGGTGGTGAACAGTGGTGTTTTGTTGGTAAGTTTGCTTGGCACTGGTAATTTCTTACTATTTTCCCAGGCCAAGGAAAGGAGTCCCCAGGTTCTCGGTTCTTGGTTAGCATGCCACCCATGCTCTGGGCAGTTTTCATGGGGACATGTACTTTTTTACATTGGACTGAAGTCTAAGTCAGCAACTGATTGTAAACCATTCATGTATTGTGCCTACCTAAGTCTTAGGGTAGCACAGAATTTGGCTCAGCCTGTATAAGGAAGGAAAAAAAAAAGTGATTTTTATGCCGGTGGTGAAATTCTTACTGACTTCAGCAGGGGAATGATTTGCTCTTCACTATGACTGCAGTCAGAAATGAATGCCTGATTGGCAGCCTCCAAGGAGCTCTGTTTTCTGAAACATCACACAGAAAGGAAATATCATGTATAACTGTGTTTCAATTGTTTCTTGAGTTGATTTCAGCATGAATAAGATACGCAGTCATTTCAAAGAAATGCTATAATTGCAGTTCTATTTCAGTGGTATTTTTTATTTGCCTCATGGTACAAACTATTGTAAAACAAAGTTTCTTAAAGAAAGACCCTAGCAATTAGTTCACTGGTATTAAGGAAGGGAATAAACCTGTAAGAATTTAGTAACTATTTAAAGGAAACAGTTTTCTTTAAGGAAAAGCTGGAAGATTATTATGCTAATAACATTCCGGATGGTGCTGTTCCATGTAGAATTCCCACAGATATTACTGGAAGGTTTGTGCTAAATAAGCACTAGTTTTAGGTAGCGGATTGTACAAAAATTATATGCTGCCCAGCAGGATCTTAATCCTTCTGCATTTACTTAGACAAACTTTGTCTTTGGAATGCTTTTGAAATCTGTTCCAGTTTTCAGCAGGAGTCATGCCTAAATAATATTACTGGATCAGCCTTCAAAATGTAAGGGCAAAAGAATTCAAATATATTAAGACAGATCTTCTCTTAATCCTGCAATGTAGCATGTGGGTTAGGAAGGAGATGTAGCTTTATCTCTGTGCTTCTTGTCTTAGCCCATGTGGACCAATTTTTCCACTTGTTCTTGTACTGTTTTGTTTTCAGGGGCAGCTCTGTGGCTTAGACCAGGCTGCTGCGAGGATGGGGCCCCTGGAAGCAGTAGGTGAGGAAAACCAGACAGATGAAATGAAAATGGAGCTGTTCACTAAGCTGTACTTGACAAGATACACCACACCACTCAACGAATTGGCTCTGGACCCTAAACCAGAACTGAAGGACAGCACAACACTTGTTGAAGTACAAATAATTCTCATCTTTGCTTACTGCTCCATCATCCTGCTGGGAGTGATCGGAAACTCCCTCGTGATCCACGTGATCATCAAATTCAAAAGCATGCGCACAGTGACTAACTTCTTCATTGCCAACCTGGCAGTGGCTGACCTGCTGGTGAACACGCTGTGCCTGCCCTTCACTTTGGTTTATACGCTCTTGGGCGAATGGAAGCTGGGCCCGGTCTTGTGCCACCTGGTGCCTTATGCCCAGGCCCTTGCTGTCCATGTGTCTACTGTCACTTTGACTGTGATCGCTCTGGATCGTCACCGCTGCATCGTCTACCACTTGGAAAGCAAAATCTCTAAGCGGATCAGCTTCCTGATTATAGGAGTTGCCTGGGCAGTCAGCGCCTTGTTGGCAAGTCCTCTGGCCATCTTCCGAGAGTACTCATTGATTGAGATCATTCCTGACTTCAAGATTGTGGTCTGCTCTGAGAAGTGGCCAGGGGAGGGGCAGCTAAACTATGGCACCATCTACAGCATCTCCATGCTCCTGATCCAGTATGTGCTGCCTCTGGCAGTCATCTCCTATGCCTACATCCGTATTTGGACCAAGCTCAAGAACCACGTTAGCCCTGGGGCGGGGAATGACCACTATCACCACCGGCGCCGGAAAACCACCAAGATGCTGGTGTGCGTGGTTGTGGTGTTTGCTGTCAGCTGGCTGCCCTTTCACACCTTCCAGCTGGTCAGTGACATTGACAGTCAGGTGTTAGACCTGAAAGAGTACAAACTGATCTACACGGTGTTCCATGTCATTGCCATGTGCTCAACCTTTGCTAACCCCCTTCTCTATGGCTGGATGAATAACAACTACAGGACGGCCTTCCTCACGGCCTTCCAGTGTGAACAGCGGCTGGACTCCATACACCCCGAAGTATCAGCAGCTTTCAAAGCCAGGAAGAAACTAGAAGCCAAGAGGATTCAGTTCCCTGGGGACTCTTTCACACAACCTACCAATGTCTAAGATGTCTGACTGTAAAGAAGAAATTAATATGTTTTGGACAAAGGGATGAACCCATTTTGGTACATGCATTTTCAATGCATAGTTTTATTCATAAATGCTGAAGGAACAGTAGCAGGAAAGTCAAGGCGGGCATTATGGTTTGAGGGGAGTTGATTGACATCAAGAGTATGTAAATATACAACTGCAAAGCAGTAAAAGGGAAAGGCTTAGTTTATGGGTGTCTCTAACAGGGTAAATAAAAACTCTTCCATCCCTCCTGTATCTTCTTGTCAAGTCTAAATGACAAGTGCAGGGTTTGCTGGTTTTGCTGGAGGAAGGAAAATGGCTGATTTGTAGCACAGGAATATTGGTGGTGGGAGTGGGTAGTTTTTATATTTGATGTGAAGATCAAGGAGTGCAGAAGTCTGCCAGGAGAAAGAAGCCTCTCTGGTGGGGGAATCAGCTGTGTTGGTTAAACCTCAGACTTTTCAGGCCCCTTCTCTCCCACAGGCATCTTTTGCAAAGACAAGGGAATTAAGAAGAGAAATACGTTACTTCTTTTTGACTTGTGCTAGACTATTTCAAACCAGAGCATTTGAAATAGATTAGGTGGTGAAAATAGAAGAGAAAAGAAAAACCAAACCAACCCAAATACTGGATTCAGTGAGAGGAAAGGTCAAGTTTCTACATAAAATGAAACGTGGGTTTTGGCCAATCAAATGGGGTAAAAAGTCATCCCGTAAGAACTGGCAGTTTTTATGCTGGTGAGAAAATCATGAGCCTGTGACTTGATCAGTCATTCCCTGCAGATTCCTGCCTTTCATTCTGCTCTGGGAACAGCTCACAAATGCAGTCCTTTAAAGTGGCATTTGAGGGCAGGGAATGCAGGCTCAGGTCTTCTGTGAGCACTTCATAAACTGCTAATATTTTCATTTTCAGGACTTGCTTAAATGTCTAATGTGTTATTAACTCCACAGGCTTTGAATTGTTGCTGCTTCTGCCTGGATAATAAAACAGCAGATAATTCTGATCCTCTGGAAAGGCTGCTAGATGGTAAAGTGCTTTTCCTTATTGCGGTTTTATGTCACATTCTCATCTCGTCTCGGAGCTTTTTCCATCTTTAGCCTTTGTAAAAGTTAAGAACATCTGAATGACTGTAACCTAATAACAGTATGCAATGTTTATGTGATAACTTATCAGTTATTCTGCATGCCGTAGTTAATAGTTAAATTCCTTTTTTGCTCAGGTATAAAATTTTAATCTGTTTACCGTGTTGTACACAGCAATGTTCAACTCTTCTATGTCTTTGTTCAGCCCCTTTGAACTCATTAAAGAGATGAAGAAAATTTCAATCCATGTTTATTCTCAGCTGCCCTGTTGCTTATCTAGAATGAAAACAAGTGTGATATTTTCCCTTGAAGTCTAGTTTGACGGCTACATTTCAGCAGCCTCAGTTTTTCCTTTCCATTTTCTGTTGTTCCAAAGTTCATTGTGTTCTCTCTTACAAATTAAAACCAAGAAAACTCCAGTGCTGAAATGTTTGCAATGTAATGAATAGTATCAGGTCTTTAGCAAGTGGAGAAATTCATCTTTGTGCATTCAGTATTTGACACCATCCTTTAAATATCCATTAAATCATTTGGACTTGGATCTGCATGAGCAGAAAAGGGAGGTCTAGAGAATTAGCTAGTGTTTACTCAAGCAGAAAAAAGTATCTATCATTCTTAAACAGTTTTACAAAAATAGATTAATTCTCCACCATATTCAGGACATGATATTGCCCACAAGTTATTTTTGTCTGAATATTAATAATATCCAAAATGTAAGCTCAAAACTCTTACGGGTGAGGAAGGATTATAGAAGTGTGCAATTATTATGGACATCAATCACATGTATCACTTGACTCTGAACCCTTCATCAAAAGTATCATTACTACAAATAGCCTCCTTTATTTAAAACACAAATGATTTAAAAGTTCTGTTTCAACTCCTTTAAGCCTGCTAAGAGTGTGATATATAGACAGTTTTGAAGTAACCATGACAGTGTGTGCAAAATCTACAATTGCCAGACTAATTCTCTGTAATTTTAAATCTGCTTTACATCATCCTGTATAAAAGCAATTAATTACAAATAATATTTCATTTTATTTCATGGTATCTTTATTTTATGGCTTCCTGAGCTTTCTCTGCAGCCATCAAGCTGAGCCAGAGCTGGTGCACTAATTTACTGCACTGCTTTCGTCTCAGCCTTGTGGAGGTGGTGCCTTGGTCAGTGCCTGCTTTGGGGTAACAAACCCATGCACAGTGTCCCACTGCAAGGTGTGGATTTTCCCACAGGCACTTGAAGAGGGGATGTGGAAGAGCCAGCACTGACTTGTGCCTCTTGCATGGCTTAGTCACTCCTGGGACTTGGCTCCTGCACAAGCACAGCTACACGCTTTAGTACCCATCATGTTTGTAGGAAAACACAGCATTTTATCATCAAAAGCAATGATGTAGCAATATCCCTTGGGGTTGCCCCAAATCCCTGCTGTCAGAAGGATCTGGAAACTCAGGGTTCATCCCCATTTCCCTGTAAGGGAAAGTGAACCTGTAAGCAATATCTAACCACTGGACTGAGAAGTCTGCAGGGGACCGTCTGTTTTTTCTGAAATAGGAACCAGGATCCAGGTCTCCCCATTCACCTACTAGTGATTTAATTATATTTTTAAGGCATTATATTCTTTTCCTGTTGCTTAGGTACAAGTTTATACAAAGCCAAAGAATACCAGCAGCATTCACCCATTGAATAATTTGCTAGTAGGCAGCAGGGCATCCAAAAGGAAATGTCATCACTGGTTCAGGGCAATAATTTGAAATAATGTACCTTGTTCTCATCAGTGTGATCTAGCACACTGGCCAGCACACTGCAGCCTCTCCTCAGGCAGCAAAGTATGTCTTTTTAGAGCTGTTCTATTGTTCAATTAAATATTGAATATCATGGTTTTATGGGCAGGAGCTTATGACCTTTGCATGGCACTCGGGTTCAGGGACAAGGATACAGATACAGACAATTTAGGTTAGGCCTTCTCCCTCATTCTCCATGAGTACATCTACCATAAAGGTACTGCAGTACTGGGACTAGTGCCATGCTGATCTCTGAGTGGGTCTTGCTTTGGACTCTTACTTGGGATTATAGAAATGAGACCTATCCACCCCACAGATGCCATCAGATGTGATCTAGGATCCTAGCTGGTCATCAGTTTACCCTTGGCCTCCGTGGAAGAACATGTTTTGATGCCTTACAAGTTTTACTGGCAGAAATGCATCTCCAGTCCTTGGCAGCAGCGCAGTCCTGAACGGTGCATTATTACATAGGTACAGCTGCAGCTCTGTGCTCTCCCAGCACTGGCTGGGCACCAGGCAGCTCAAACCTGGAGGCAGAAGAGCTGCACTCCTGCACTTTCCCAGGGCTGTCATGTGTTTGCCTCAGGAGAACACAGCGCTGTGCTGCTTCTGGACAAGTGTTGAAGTCACGTTGCCTGTTAAGGGTACAGCCAGGAGCTACAAGTGGAGAAGCAATCCTGAGTGAGCTTGCTAGGGATTTATGGGAAGCCAGCGAAGATGGGGTTTTGGTATGTGGGGACAGTGCTGAACTCTCTCACTGGGCCCTGTGAGTAAATAGCTTTCACTGAGGATTGTGATCTCCACGCAGGGCTGCTGCCTATTGTACATCATTGTTTATCTGAGAAAAAAACAGATTTGAGGCCATAAGCAGTTAAAATAAAAGGCACTAAAATAAAAGGACTAAGCCCTGGCAGCAAATGGGTTCAATATGCATATCTATTTATATATAAATTGTATGTCACAGCTGTGCAAAAGTTGTTCAATGGAATGAGTGTGTAGAAAACAGTTGTCTGTCTGTATAACCCTGCCTTCTACACAATGTGTAATGGACATACATACCTTGCCAACATACTAATAAGTTAGATAACACTAAGAGTAATAACCAAATGAAAAATACTACCTGCATTTTATCTGCCAGGCCACAAAAAAAATCACTGAATTCACTGATTAGTATAATCCATTTCCTTGTTTCATAGTTTCTAAACTCGCTCCAGGATTTTCTTACTTTAATCCAGATCGTGACCTTAAGGGATGAATTTTGTCTTTGGATGCCTGAGTTATTTACCTAATACTGTCATTATAAATGCCATTCCACAATGGGGGAACTACTTTTTGCCAAATTACAGGTTCTTTGCCCTGAAAAGCTATGAGATGTATGTAAATCCATGCAAGATTGGTTTTGCTAAAGACCTGTGTACTGCAGTACAAATGCTTATTTATGCAATCAGTAGTGATTTTCACATTTTCAATTGGCTGTCATTTTAAGAGGAAATTAGTACAAGTGTAGTGAAGAACTCTGAAGCTGCTAAAGCTGGAGAAGTAAGAAAGTCATAGGATGAGCTGCTGCTTCAAGAAGAAAGAAAGAGAGAGCAAGAACGAGGCTAGTGAAGATGTCATTGATTTATAGACTTTTGTTCTTCCTTTAGTCTGGGCAACGAGAGAAACGTGTAGAAATGAAACCAGGCCAAATGAAGACATACGTACGAGGGACAGCGTTGCCCAGGGAAACTGAGGAACTTTGAGAAGAAATTCCCGTGATTTTTTGAGCCTTTAAACTCACATCATGTTCTCAAGCAAGTAAACCTGGATGTGTACATTACTCCGCCTAAATGCAATGCAGCTGAACAGCTCTGCACTGATAAGATTTCAGAAGCAATGGATGTGTTATTAACTCTAGCCAGAATATGGGATGAATAATGCATACAAGCTCCTCATAAGCTCATCTCTGATGGGATATATGAAAAAACTGGTGCTTGCATTAAAATCTTTTCCCTCTCAAGCTTCACTTAGCTCCTGTGGAACGAAGAGAGCTTCAACCTCTGAAACTTAAAATTGGTGGAATTACATATTCGATGGATGGAGGCACAGTTTAGCTTGAAAACATGATTGTAATTTTTATTTTGCTGATCTGCGTAGGAGAAAAAGGCTGTAGTGTGCCTCTTGGACCTGCAGCTGAATTGCACAACTGGAGTTTATATGAAACAGACTTTTATTTGCACGCTTCACAACCCTCATAATCTACTAACTCTGCTATACATGATATCTTCAACAGCAGAATCCATGCTGACACATTTATTGGGTCAAACTATTTCTATCCTTTCAAGTTTGCATAGAAAAAGAGAAACTTAGGACAATTCTCCTATTTATTAGCATCCTTCAAAATCAGTTATTTGTAGCCAACTAGATTTTAAAGTTTGTTGGCAGTACTGTGACTTAGTACTTTATTTAAGGTAGCCAAGCTGGTGAAACAGCTAGCCTTGCTCTCATGGCACTCTGGCTTGGGGCAAGCCCATCTCAGCAGGGCATGCCTACAGTTCCTCACCAAAACAAACCTGAGGGTTGGAGCCTTTCTCAGTGGGTTCTGAGGATTGCTCCCAGGAGCTGAGCTGGGGAAATATTTTTCAGTTTTTCAGTGCTTCGAATCTCGGTTTATGCTGCTGTGAGGACAAAGTGTGTTGCATTTGGCAGTGCTTCATCCCAGTTGCACTCTAAGGTAGATGACTCCACAGAGTGTAAGTGTGCAACTGCACATGTCTGCTGCCTCTCCAGTTCAGTGTAGCCCAGCTTCCAGAGGAGCTCTCAAATAGAGCTGACAAAAGTGTTTCACATGCACCCTTGGACTGAGCACGTGGAAGCTGTGTACTGTCACAGGGAGACTGAGGGCAGTGAGTGATGACAGGGTGGCTGTGGCAGCTCCCCTCAGGCAGCTCATCCTTAGCCCTAATTAAAACTTGCTCTCATACCTCCCACTCTCTCAAGTGCTGATGTGGCCTGAGGCACCAGAAGCTGATGGCCACTTCACATTAATACGTGAAGTGAGTGGTGGCAGACTGGCACTTCAGCAGTGCATTTCTTCCCTGTGCCTCCATCAGCTGTACTACTGATACCAGAACTGAACTGGCAGGGAGATCCATCGGGAAAAATGTTTTACAGATAAGAAGTGTTAATGTTCTTGTACTGACAAGAACACTGGCTGATGGGTGGTTTTGCAAAATATAAATACTTTAAGACAGAGCTGGATGCAGCCGTGGTGGGATGGAGCACCTCTCCTCTGTCACCACAGCATGAGGCAGATGCTTGCACAGAACCACACAGAATTTGTTCAGGCCAGTATGATGTGCAGGAATCAAGAAACCTCTTCCAGTTTACATTAATTCCTGCTTCTGTAGGTGACAGGTGAAAATCTAGTGTTAGGGATATGCTGTGGTTTTCAGTGTTGAGATCTCTCATGAATTATATTAAGCCAGGGGAATGGTTGCAATGACAAGTAGAACTAAAAATTATGCAAGGGTGAAGCTATAATATATATAAGTCGGTCTCACTGTGCATAGCAAGTTTGCTTTCTTCAAAGTTAAAATTCCATGGTTATCTCAGATAACTGGAATCAAAGGTAGAGAAAAGAGAGGAAAAAAACGCATTGCATTCAGAATCCTTATTTTATTTGCTTGTTTTCTTCTAACGGAGCAGCAAAAGGGCTTATATCCAGCTCAGTGTATAATTGATTACCAGGACATAAATTGAAATGAAAAATCATGCTCTCCATAATTGCTATTCAAAAGCCTAAGCTTGCAATATTCCCTGAAAGTATGCTTTCTGATTTATCTATCCCATTCATCATCCTTTCCCTCTTAGTACTTGTGCCTGTGCTATGAATTTTGATTTTAAACCTCAGAAGAAGCTGCCTTTTTGACTCTTCAGTTATCTGAAAACCCCCATGGTGTGTTGTCTTACTCTTGATAAACTACTATGTCGTATCTCTCCTGATCTCTTCTTCTATCTTGGGCTATAACAGCAAGTAGCAACTTCCTCTAACCTTACTTTGTGTTTATTATTTCACTGTTCCTGACAAACTCCTGGAGCACTTCGTAATATCATATGCATCTCTTGCATATGTATGATACAGCTAATTTCTAGCTTCTCTGGCTTTCTCGTGGTAGAATATAGCTGTTCCAGTCCATTAAAAAAAATCCAGTTCCTCATTTTTGTTGCTCAGTTTGCTACTTCTCTGAGACATAATGTGGGTGATACCAGAAAATTTTTCTCTCTCTCTCTGTGAGATTGTATATATATGGAAAGCTTGGTACTACCATGAAGGAAATTAGAGTATTTGGCTGCATAATGCTTAAATCTTGATTTCTGAATAAAACCCCAAGCTACTTCAAATGACTATGCAAACCCCAGTAATCTGGCATTAATAAAGCAGCAGAAAGTCCTGCATGGGCGCTTGACAGGACAAGATGGCAGGATGAGGCAGTCGTGTGACTTGAAAATTACTGAACTTTGGCTCAAGAAGGCATTTTGCTTACCTGTTTTGTCCTTTACACAGGAAGTTGCTTGTCCCTTCTGCTGGAAACAGGTGCTCATAGTGTGAGCTCTGCTGCTGAAAGGGTAGGATCCTGGTAAACAAAATACACAGGCCTTTGAGTGTGATGCTGGCAGAACTATACAGCGTCCCTGAATACCTCCCCTTTCACATTTGGTTGCCCATCTTCCCACCCAGTTTGCTACAGAAGAGATTTTCATCTTGGGATCTTCAAGTGACAATCCTTCGTTGTCTGTTTAGAGCCTTATGTCTTCAGAAATCCTAAACAAGTGACGTTCAAACAGTGGGAGAGAGCCAACAGTGCAATCAGGACTACAACTCTATCACAGCAAGCCTTCCTGTTTGAAACAAATGAAATGCTGACTCATCAAAGAAGAACAGGTAAAATGAGGAAGGTCAAGTACTGATGACTCGTGATTGCAGATTAGAAACTGCATTAATGTTTTTCTACAGACGTTATACCTAACCAGTATCACAGTTGCTGAGATGAAAAACAGATTAAAGAGGTAAACTATGAAGGCTGATTTTTCCAGCACAGACTGAAGTGCACTTCTAATCTTTGTACCGTTGTGATTCTTGGTCTCTATAGCTGAACTGTCTGTTCAGCTAAAAAGAGCTAAAAGATAGAGAAAAGCAAATTTCGGTGACAGATGCTTTTGAATTTATACTTCCAACTCTCTTTTATTCCTTTGAAAATCTCCCCATAAAACATTTAATGCCTTTAGATTATGTGTCCTTAGCTCACGTAATGTGCATGGGAGGCTTGGCAGCACCTGACTGAAATTTCATTGGACCTGTCCTACCACTGACTGAAGGTGGCTAAGCAGCAGGCCTTCATTTCACCTGGATAATTTGCAGCCCTAATTGAGCATACATTGTCTCAGACACAGGCTGGAACACTCTCAGGGTGGAAAACTTGCAGACAATCTACTGTCCTTGGTAAAGTCCTGGCTCACCCATGAGGGTGCACCAAGTGTGAATGATCAGGCCCTCGAGGGCTCTGTCCCTCTGCAGGTCTCCCTAAGACTAACATCTAGCAAAGCCAATGGAAAGCATGTACTTTGCATATCTTGTCACATTTCTTTCCTTACACTGGAGCCTACACCTTAGGATGTCAATGTAGAGTGGCTTTTACCAGTGTTACTTGGAAAAAAATGGATGCTACTTTCTGTATCTCTACGTGTCTTTTAGAGACCATGTATTTGTCTGTAGCCCCTGTTCAGAATCTCACCACAATAACCCTCCTCAAAAGGTGGGAAGGCTGCTCAAGTAGCCAGGTTTTTTGGTCTGCCCCATTTCCTGGGGCACTTCACTGATCACTACTGGATACTTCCCTCCTGGCTGTCAGGAAGTCAGGTTTTAACATTCAGCAATAATATTGGTGGCTTGAGTGCGTAACCAAGACCACTCTCATCCTTCTTTCCTACCTACCTCAGCATTTGAAATTGGAGTTCGTGAGGTTTTTTTGTGTCTGAAAGTCATATACAGCCACATTTAGGGTCTTGTCCTCTCAGAGGTTGCTAAGAACCTTTGCCTGATGCAGATTTCAGTTTCTCTAGACACTTTTCAGACAGAAAGAGGTGAAAGCCAACCCTGAACACAAAAAAGCAGCCTAGTTTCTGCATTCAGCTTTAGAGAAGGACAAAATCTACACAGGGAGAATTGCCTATTAGAGTTCAACAATTCATTGGATTTTCATTTTCTATTAACACACACAGCATTAATTTTTAATACAGTTCATTACAAAAGTATGGTCCTAGGCAGTGTTCCTAGTATATTTTTATAATGTGACTGCAGGACTGGTTAAACGGAGATGTAGGCTATTAAGGCACAGATGTGTTCCCATTGTTTATAATCTTGGAAACACTTAATGCAGACCCTGCTGGATCTGAGCACTGTGGCACCTAGCAACTCAGGAGTACTTCAAACCTAATGTACGCTGGGAGGTATTTTATTCAGATGAGCAGCGTGCTGCTTGAGGTCATGATTGGTTTGTAAATCCATACTTCGGGGCTCTACTAAACTCTGTAAAATTATACCAGACCAAAATATTCTTTTTCATGGAAAAAACTAAAGACAAGCATGATGTCTTATCTTATTTTACTCTCAGTGATTTGCTGTATTTAATATGAAGTTATTAGTTGCCTAACACTGAGACTTGTCTATCCTTTTTCTTCTTTTTTTTTATCCTGAGTGACGTTTGTTTTGAGTGGAAAAATATTTTAAAAAGGAGAGAAAAAATTCAGATGTTGGCAAATATATCTGGAAACGATGGGGTGAACCATTGGAAAAGAAGGAAAAGTGTTTTTCATGCAGAAAATTGTATTACACACTTTTTTTGCCACCACAAAATGTAGCTAAGCACTTCCATTTGGTGTTTTCCAAAGCAAAGCAAAAACAGAACAGTAGGCATGTAAGCTGGTGACCAGATTCTCAGCTGCCATAAATTAGGTCAGTGTAGCTCCACTGCACATAGTAATACTCAGGCCATTTATATCCCATTGTGGCACTAGCCTGAAGAACTCTCCCTTTCACACGCTCAATTTCAGATAGAGGCAATAAAAAGAAATGCACTACGTTAGCACTATGACAAACTTTTTCATATGCCCTACTTTTATCTCTGTGGAGCTTTGTTTGGGTGCATTATTGGTAAATGCAACTTGTGTCCTCCATATGAACCCTCTCCTGAGGCAGGAGGGAGAACACAGGAGAATGGGGCTCTGCAAGTCAGAGCAGCCAGGGCCAGCAGCAACGGGCACAGGGGAAGAAAGGCTGGGGAGTAACTGGTGTTTGGAAGCTCTTGGGTAGGAGATTGAGATAGAGGTGCCTGAAAATGAGATAACAACAAGATGGGGGATTTTATTGCCAGACAGCTCGAAATTACACAGTATGGGGATAGAAAGGAGTTGAGGTCTTAGAGCCAGATCAGATTTTATAAAAGAACAGCTGTGTAAAAAGTCAGGGATTAGAGCTGTGGTCCGGGATGGGTAATAAAAAGAGCCTTTTCCCAGGCCTGTTAACCCCATATCTGTTAGGTACCCTTTTCACTCAGCTAAGTGTTTGAGTTGACAATCAAGTTGATAATGGTGATATCTACTGAGCTCCATACTTTGTAAGTATTGTTATGAAAATTGAAAAACATTCAAGGGCATTTAATCACCTGAGCAAGAAGGTTTACTGGTCTTTGTGTTCTTTCTTTTAGTAAAAACAAATATTTTATTCTGAGTTTGTCCTAGAAGTCACAAAATTTGAAGCCATCCCAAGGAAAAACTATTTTCACTGGTTTTAAACCTGATGCAGTTCTCTGTTTCCCCCCACTGCAAGATGAAACCATTTCACATTTAGCAACCCAGTGGACAGTCCAAATGAAACCTGAAGCTCCTCAGCAGCAGCCAGTTACCTTGGCTTGAGTTTCAGCAATGCAGCTGATGGCTGGCAGTTGCTCCTTCATCTGTTCTTGTTCCCATAGAAACAGAGAGAAAAGAATCAAACTTAGGTAAAGCTTTTTTCTTGCTTTTCTTTTTTCTTCTTTCTCTGAAAGAAAAAACAGCAGAAAAGATGTTCATGAAGTGCTGCTTGTTTTCCGTGACCTGGGGCTCTTTATCATTAGAACTGGCAGAAAGTAAGCAGCCAGCTAGAGAACCATAAGATCCTTTGGAAACTACAAGAGGTATGGGCTCAAGTGAGATAGAGACATTGAGGTTTTTTTTGACAAGCATACAGACTATGAGTCAACAGCAGTACAAGATCAGGAAGAGCTTACCAGATGAAAAAGTAAACAAAAAAGCATGAAAAAACACCTGTAGGTGTGAATTCTTCTCTTTGTAATTTAATAGTATTCATTGACTCTAGTAAGGAGCAGACTGTATTGTTTGGGTTTCTTTCATTATTCCATGTGCAGATACGATCAAAACATTTGCTGAAATTGAATTCTTCCTTTTGTTGTAACCATATTCTGTAAAACTACAGCCTGGTTCATTTGTGAGTGCTTGTGCTCACAGTTCTTTTGGGCAATATGGTGCTTTCACTTAATTCTCCTGAAATTATTCTGGTTCTGTAGTGGGGCAGAGGAGCAGCAGTTAGCCCAATGAGTGTGTTTTACACTACACATTCCTGTAAAAAGACAAATAAAAATAAGACTTGGCATTTAAATGTGCCAAAAAGGAGAAGAAAGTATCTCTTCCAGGATGGCATCCCTTCTGCCTCAAAATTGGTGGATTTCATCACCACTGTGAGTGCTGTGCAGCCCTTCAGAAGGACCTTGAGAGTGTGGAGAGATGGGAAGAGAACCATCTGAAATTCAACCAGGACACATGCAAGGTCCTTCACCTGGGCAAGGTCCTGCACGTGGGCAAGAATAACCCCCTGCACCAGTATGGGCTGGGGGCCAACCTGCTGGAAAGCAGCTCTGGGGCCAATGGACCAGCAATGTGCCCTTGTGGGCAAGAAGGCAAATGGTATCCTGGGGTGCATTAGGAAAAGCATTGCCAGCAGGGCAAAGGAGGTGATCCTGCCCCTCTGCTCAGCCCTGGTGAGGCACATCTGGAGTGGTGTCCAGTTGAAAGGAGACAATGAAGCCCTGGAGAAGGTCCATTAGAGGGGGACAAAGATGATGAAGGGACTGGATCATGGACTGGAGCATCTCTCTTGTGAGGAAGGGCTGAGGGAACTGGGCCTGTTCAGTGTTGAGAAGAGACGACTGAGAGGGGACCTCATCCTTGTCTATCAGTATCTGCAGAGAGGGTCAGAGGGTCAGAGGGCCAGAGGATGGAGCCAGGCTCTGCTCAGTAGTGCTGAACACCAGGACAAGAGGCAGTGGGCAGAACCTGATGCACAGGAAGTTCCACCTGAACTTGAGGAAGAACTTCTTTACTGTGCAGTGACCACACACCAGAATGGACGGGCCAGAGAGGTTGTGGAGTCTCCCTGACTGGAGATACTCAAGAACCCTCTGGACACAATCCTGTGCCAGGTGCTCTGGGATGGCCCTGCTTGAGCAGGGAGGTGGTGACCCAGTGTGGTCCCTTCCAGCCTTACCCATTCTGTGACCCTGTGATCTTCCAGAGAGACATATCACATATGAATGACAGTGCTTCATCTGTCTGATTCAGACTAGTCACAGAATCATCACAAACATCCATCATGCCCAAAGATTAACATTTTTTGGTTCTCTTAGTGAGACATTACATGATTGGCTGGAGATCCATTTTAAAGCCATTCTCCAAACAGATTTGGGAACAAGCTGGAGAGTTATCTATCACAAAAGTTACTGTAATGAAAAGCATCATTCTGGGAGCTAGTTTCCATATTGTGACATGATTTTACAACATTTTTGCTGAGTTTTCATGGTAATTTAGAATCTTACATATGCAGACACTAATTTCTGTGGTCTTCAAGCCTTGGCAGCCCTGAGGTACTTCTACTGCAGCAGATGAGAGAGTTAACTGAGCTGGTGATTGTCAAGGTAATAAAATGGCTATGGAAAACCAAACACTCTTCTCTGTTCTTATGAGAAATACCTATTTCCAATAAAATTTTTACATTTTAATGTAGCTAGGAGGGATTTCTTGATGGTTTTCTTTAGCAAGGAACATTTTAGGATTTTACTTTAAGTGTATTTGCTAAGAAGAGCACCTAATTTTCTTTCATAATTTTCTTCCTTGCCGTGGAAGGCAGCAATTTTACATGTTATAAGAGGTCAAATAATAGTGCATCCTGCCTGTCCGTAAAATCTAGTAGACAAAAATCTGCAATTTCAGTTTGAAACAGCTAAAGAGAGTTAAAAAAACCAAAATTTACTTATTAATTGATTGATTTGTAGGAGATGGATGAGCCTAGATTCTCTGCTTTACTATTCTTTTCTTCTTGGTGCCCTATACACCAATTCATTCATTTTCCCTCATAGCTGACTCAGAAATGTGAACTCTGAATGTGTACTCAATGTAACTTATTTTTATTCACCAGCTGGGACACAATCAAGGTAACAAGACAAGTTCTTTCTTCATCAATTGTCTTTCCTATATCAGAGTTTGTACCTTTTGTGTATAGAAGGTCAAACTGAAAATTACTTACAGAATGTAGGAGTTTATTGTTTAGAGCATCAGAATGAGTAGAGAAGATGAATCAAAGGTCTGTCTAATCCCAGAAGGCCAGAAGAAGTGAGTAATTGATGGGGAGAGAATAGTGACAGAGCAGGCATATCATGACAACACTCCCCAGTACATCCTGTTTTCTGGAGAGCTACACACAGTGCACATTGGTAATCTATATTTAATAAATCCTTGACTGCTACAAAGTTGTTATATTTCAATGCCAACTTGTCCAAGCAAATCTGTCTTGCTTTTTATGCTTATTCAAACACTCAATACTCCATGGCCAAGGATTTCAAGGTTTAAATATATGTTGCATGAAGGACTAGTTCTTTGCATCTGAATAATTTTCATTGCTTTTTGCTGTCTCCCTGAAAAAACGAAGCTCATGAGCTTCACCATAAGAGTCTGGAATACCTTTGCCTTGTGCCCACCGACGAAAAGATCTATTAAACATTTGCTTACCTAAAGCTGCACTGTAAGAGAAATAGGGACTTAAACTTCAGCAAATCCTATTTAAACTAGAGGCTGAACTGTCTCCATTAATAAATGATTATTTGGGCTAAGATAAAACAACTACTAGAAAGTCAATATTTAGTTATTATCCAAGGATACAGGCTGGTTTTATCTCTTTTCACATGAAAAATTACATAGTAATACATTCAGCATTTTGCTGATTGGCTTTTCATCAGCAAATCATTTCTTATAAAAGCAAGCAGTAGCCCAGCTATCAGCAAGATACAAGCATCATGCATCTCATTATTTAAGACACAAGAATCTAACAGGGAAATACTGTTGCTTCCAAATCTTTCCTCTGCTGTCTGTATTTAATAGTGTTGCTGTGAATATGCTTGTGGTGCTTTTGAAGGGTGTTGGGCTGACATCAAGAGATTGCTGAAAACAGAACTTGTCTTCTGCATCCCCAGGATCAGGAAGAGCAGTGACAGTAGGCACATGTCAGTCAGACTGATGCTACATGTTACTGATTATATGCCATTTTTCATAATCCAGGTTTCTCCGTGTCTTTAAGTAGGACTTCTGTTTGCAGAAGTGAAGGCATAGGATGTGTGCACATCCACCCAAACCTCAAGGAGTCATATGGCAGGTTTCAAGTAGGTGGTTGAAGCAGGACGAGGTTTATTCACTTGGATGTCTGGTCTTACGAATTATGGATGTTTGGTCATTCTGAATTATGACCTTTTTTGAGTGTTGTATGAAAGGAGAGAAGATCAGCACTCCCCTTGAAAAGGATGGAACAGGCCCCTGCAGCCTACACAAAATGCATACAGTTAAGGCACTGCCACCTACTTTGTGGCATCTAACCATGTTTAACCAAAAAGAACAGGATGAAGTTGTGTCAGGGGAAGTTTAGGTTGGATATTAGGGAAAGGTTTTTCACCCACATGGTGGTTGGGCACTGGAACAGCTCCTCAGGGAAGCGGCCACAGCACTGAAGCCTGGCAGAGTTCAAGAAGCGTTTGGACAATGCTGTCAGGCACAGGGTGTGACTCTTGGGGTGTCCTGTGCAGGGCCAGGAGCTGGAATCAAGGATCCTTGTGGGTCTCTTCCATCATAGAATATTCTGTGATTCTGTTATAAGGCAAAAGGCTAGTATTTAAAGTTTCTGCCTGTCCAAATTCACTGGTGGTTGTTTAAAAATATTTCAGACTATTGAATTGCATAAACATGACTATTCCAGCATTTGAGGTATAGACACAAATGCACAGAACCCCTTACTTTAGGTTGCAGAAGACTTCTAAAGCCTGCTTTCAGGTGTGCAGCCAGAACTGACTCAGGGTTTCTTTACAATACAGGTAAAATTCAGGTTTCAGATGTGATGTAGTAAAATTCCTTTCTGCCTTCTTCTTGCAGGTTTTATCCTCCTTCCCACAATGGAAAACAGAGCTGTGGCCCATTGCCCTGCACTCCCCTGCCTGACTCTGAGTCCGTGCTCTGGGAAGGAAAGCAGCAGGTACTCCTGGCCAGAGCTGGGCTCAAAGAGCAGGAGTGAAGGTGCCTAAAGGGCTTCTGGTGAGCACAGAAGCCCTGCACCCATCCATCACTTCTGAAATCTCCTTATGGAGTGCACATGGGAGTTTGGTGTGCAGCAGCAGTGTGAAGGCCATACAGATTAAAGTTCCTTCTCTCTCAGTGCTGGGCTCTGTACTACAGCATGGGCTCTTTCAATATTTCAGATCTCTTTGGGGGTTTATTCACTTTCCATGTGCACCAAACAGGATGCTAGCTAGTTCATTAATATTCTGCTATGCTGTGGCTGGATCCTGAAGCTCTCATTCTCATGCAACACTGCTGCATTGCATGAGACAAGCAGCATCAGCAACAGCTGCCTAGCTCAAACCACATTATGAAACTTGTAGGCATAAAATTATTAACATAATTTCTAAAATCTAAAAAAAATTTAGCCATGGCTGATTTCCCCAGGCACTCTAGAAATACCTTTTTCTTGTTTAGGAGGTATATAGGTCAGTCAAATGTTATCAGTAACTAGCATTTAATGAGAAAGCTAATGCTTTCTCTGCTTGAGTCATCAGTTTTTCTAAAGCTGACTCTCTATTCTCAGATATCTGGGTTGGTTTTTTTATAGATATAAATATACAAACAAGCAGCACAATATACAGTACAGACGAGCAATCTCTGTCCTCACATTTCATCAGGAGCCTCTTTCAGTCCTCCTGCATATAGCACTTGTTTATAGCACACTTACTAATTCTTTAAGGACTGACCTGACATTTTGCAGTTTATCATGATTCAAGAACAGAGCACAGCCAAACTGTTTCAAAAGCACACCGAAGCACAGTTTGTATCCCAGGCCCTCCAATCCTTCTTTGAAAGTGTGTATTGAACCAGACTAGGAAAATTATCTGAAATACTCCAGTGCCACATATATTCTGAGCAAAAAAGGGGGCAGAAGAAGACAACAGTGTGGGAGGGGAGAGCTGCCCTTTCCTAAGCAGCCAATAAAGTGCACTGACATACACCCTAATCAGTATGGGGATGGTTTGGCTTGGTGTTATGGGCATAGCTCATACTGAATTTCTGATTTCTCTGCGCAGTGTCGGGAAGATCTGTTACCTGTGATAAAGGCCCCGGCACTGTTAGCTTGGAAGTCACACAGAGCTCCCTACCTACCTGCAGCTCCTTCCTGTAAGGAGTAAAAAAAACCCCATGAAGTCCATTAGAGATGCTTTCCTTCTGTTAAAAATGCTTAGCAAAATTTTTCTGTACAAAAATGAAAACAGTCACCATCTTCTGCAGCCGCACAAAAGGAAAAATCAATTCAAATTATACAGAAGGCAGTGTGGCTCCCCATGGACTTTCTGCTCTCAGAAACAGTAAGAAACTTGAAGTAACCATCAGCAAAAACAATCAAAGACAATGAAGCAAACACTTCTTGAGAGGACTTATTAAACAGTACTGTCACATCATATGATCACGGTCTTGTCTAGCATGCTTTATTATCCACTTATTCAATATTTACAAATGTTTGACTCAATGTGATGGGGAGCTTTCCTTCCTTTTTTTTTTAAGGTTTTGTGGAATAAATAATTAAATATCTGTAAATGGAAAAGAGGAAAAAAATCAAGACACTGAGCAAGTTAAATGATGAAAAAAAATCAGGTTTGGAATGAATCCCAAGTGATTTTCATTTATTCACTGAGTTGAAACAATTCCCTTGTAAGACATTACAGATTCAGTACACAATGCTGCTCAAGAATGACACTATATTTATAGTGAGCTGGGAAGTATTGTGAGACAGAAATTAGACACATTCTCTTCAAAGCTTGACAAAGGCTAAATATAATAGGGTGTCCTGACAAAAGAGAAAAAGAAATGCATGCAACTTATGCAAAAGAGATTTTGCTGTTAAGGTAAATGTTTCTGTTTATTACCTGCCACATACTGGCACCATTTCTCATACTTCGTTTAAAGTAGTAAACAATATGCTATATGCTTCTGATAGGAAAAACACTCATTTAAATGGTGCATCTTTAGAAACAAAGTTGTATTAGTTTACACGTATTTTTAATTAGAATTTTTGGCAAGATTTAATTGTAATTTTTTATAATCTAATATATGAGACCACACAGTTTCAAAATGCTGTCCCAGGAGCTGCTAAAATTGCCCAAAGTGGTGTTGAAGAAATCCACTATTAAAAGAGATAGCAGCATTCTTCAGTCTCAGATAATAAAATCAAAATACAATGGAAAAAACATTTGATTAAAATATTAAAGTTACCAGTAGCTATAAATGAAACTAGATTAAAGGCATATAATGTCTAGGAAGAACTGATTAAAATGGCAGATTGTAAATCCATTGAAAGGTGAATTCCTTGCACAGAGCTGTGACTGCAGCTGCAGAAAGACTAAAGGACACGGATACAGCCTGTGACAGGCACATGTGGCCACAGAAACATCAGGGGAGGTAACAATGCAAACAGCCAGGCTGGCAGTGCCAGGGCTGTGGCTGAGCAGAAAGTGCCACTGACAAGAGAAAAACTTCTGAGGAAGTAAAAAAAACTTATTTTACAAAGACTTTTGAAACCTTTCCAAGTTCTCAAAAGCAAACGGCAAAACTTTCTAAAACATCTAAAATTACTTTTTAAAATTAAAAATCAGTAACTATTTTTCTGTGGCATGTAGATTTTTCATTGTTCTGTCTCCTAGCCTTATTTCGATATCAGAAATATGGAATTCTACCAGAATATGGAATAACTGGAAAAGTTGTCTGGTTTTGCTTTGAAAACCTGTAGGAAGACTTTCCATTTTCCTCCAAGAATCAGATGAGAGTAAAGCAAAAGGATGACAAGGGCTGGCTACAGTAGAAATGCATTTATTAGACAGAAGCAGAACTAGGATTAAATTGTGTTGAGTACATGCTTTATAGGGGGAAGACCAAAAGTAAAGAGAGTGTGGAATGGGATTCATTGCCTATCAAGCTGGGAGGAAGATAAAATGTGAAAACAATTGAGTGTCTGAAAGATAAGAGTATTATCAATATTAAGAATGGGGATTAAAAAGATTAGCATAATTGGCAATAATTTAACATTGTGTACATTTAGAGTGTAAAGAACTTCAAGAGGCTATAAATGGTAAACCAGTGTTGTCAAAAGAAAAAAGCATTCTCTTCCTGCCTATGTTTACTTTTCAAATATGTTACAGCATGACATTTTCAGTGAAACACTGAGATTTTGATTAAAGCAATTTTTATAGGCTGAGGTAATTTTCTATTAAAAGAAAATAATTTTTTTTTTTTCAAACTGAAAACAATCTTGGGCTTTCCTTATTTGCAATGAAAATTATAGAGCCTCTTCAGAAAAAGAGACATTTTCTGATGCAGATACCTTTGGATATCCTAGAAAGAGGCCTGCAAGTGTATTCATGATGAAATAGCAAAGACAGGAATTGAGAGAAATGAAAGCAGCTTTGGAAAGGACATCTGTGGAAACAAAGACAAACGAGTGTTTTAAAAAAATATTTATGCTAGGCTGATTCAAATCACATTGTGAGGCTGGTGAGTCATGGAAAGCAAGAAAATAATGGGATTAAAAAGAGAACTGCCTTGCAAGATGGCTAAAGAGAGAGGGCACACCCTCCACCGCCCTTCCCAAAGTGATGTCCCTCAGGCTCCTGGGTGACCAGCTGAGGAGGAGCCATCCCTTAGCAAGGGGCAAGCTGAGTTGTCCTACAAAGCTGTGCTAAAGCAGAACAGGCAATTAACGCAGGGAATTGCACGCATCTGACTTCCGATTTGCTTGCATCTGTTTGCCATAATAAGCGAGCGGTCAGCTCTGGCTCCATGTACCCAACCACACGAGCTGGAAGGACAGCACTGAGAGAAAGATTTGCAGTTAAATTGCCTGAGCAGACTAAACACAGAAAGAACATTTTAAATTAGCTGGGTTCAAATGTCAGCTCACTTCAGAAATTAGAATTAATCTGATCTATCACTGTCTCGCACATCTGTCAGCATGAGAAAATCACTAACTGGCAAGGAAACAGAACTGGCTGTCTGCTCTGGTCCAGAACAGCAGAGCTATCAGATTTCAGGAAGATTTTTACTTCTCTTATGAAGGGAAACTAGGGGTAGAAAAGGAAATTAACTTTAAAAGAGGAAACTCCTCTACCATAATGATAAGAAAGGGAACTCAAATAGCATATTTTATTGTTAGGGAGAGAGAATATAAACATTATTAATAAGAATAGTCATAATTTACATCAAATAATTACATTCTTGTAACTGCTGCTGGTGGATGAATCCCTGTGAATACAAACATGGAATTACTCATTATAACTCCATATAGTCATTGCTACATTCATGCTTTATTTTGGTCCCAATCTTTATTTTCCTCAAGAACATTTTCCAATTAAAGCATGGGCCAGGGTAAGGAGAGCCCGTGGTGCTCAGCTCCAGCGTGGACCACAGGGCTCATGGTTTATTCCTACCCTGTGTCAGACTGAGGGCACGCATCTCAAAGGTAGCCAGAAGTACAGCACCATGGGAATACTGCTGTTTCTTCCTTATGTTGCTGTCTGGGGTGTGAGCTGTCCTATTAAGTGAGGCCATGTCAAAGACTTCCATGTCAGCCCCAGGTAACTTCTTGTCTGGTTCCCAAATCCAGCTGTGAGCCCAACAAGGAGCCTTCAAAAGCTGTTTTTCTAACAAAAAAGAATCACTCAGAAAATGAGGCTGGTGTGTGCTGGGTTGTCAGCAGGCTGCCTGGGGAGTGACACGCTGCCAGCAGTCGGTCAGCCAGAGGGTCAGTCTGGACACATGCTAGAGATTATTTCTTTCCTTTATTTGTCTGAAGCTAACTTGTTGCTCAGCTCTTAATTGCTCAGCGGACAAAACGCATGCAAGCCTCTGTTTCCCGTTCATCACGGGTAGATCAGATACAGCCTGTGGTGCCTAAGCAGATGAGGAGGAAACAAAAGTGTCTGCTGGCCTGCATCCCCTTGGGTTTTTTGGCCAGGGTACAGAGAGTGACGCTGGTAGGGAGTAAACTTACACCAAGTCCATGTGAAATGGCACAAAGGTCTAAACTCAGACATATTACAGATTATTTGACTTGATGACCTTAAAGGTCTTTTCCAATCTAAATGATCTGTATACCAGCCTTGAAGTAGCAGCAATCTCCTTCCCTCACCTTTATGAACCATTTTTCTAACACCCCACTCGCTCCTCCTCAAGAAGCAAATGGAAGAAGTCACTGCTGCTGAGGTGCCTCTGACCAGAGATGTCAGACCGAGAGGAGTGGGTCCATCCAACATGTGAGGTGTGCAACCAGGATAGACCAATCCAACCCCAGTTTTTGTAAAAAAACAATATATTAAATTTATTCTTCTTGCCTTCCACTCTTATAGAGGAGGGAAAGGACACTTAGAGAAAGTAATCAATGAAAGAACAGTGGCTCCAATTACAGCCTGTTTCCTGACTTGCTCCAGGGTAATTCTCAGACTGAAACAAATGGCAAAGCTGTAGCTTCCCCTCACTCTTTAAAGAATCCATCTCTTCTGACATTTAGACTAAATTTAAATTGCAATTCAGGACAATTTGGTGGCTGATTGTCTGTCTTCAAGTGATTTTTAGCCACTATGTTGCATTATTACTATTTTGCATCTCGTGCCATGGATTTAATTCTACATTATCCATAGTATTCAGGGAGAGAAGAATGAGATGTGTATAGGAGAAAGCAAAGCAAAAGGACATCTCTACATCAGGCTTGTACACCAAGAAGAGAAAAGAAAGGTCAGCAGCTCTGTAGTGTATTGAGGCTCCAGCAGAGGCTGATGTGAGCTGGCACATGAAAAACATCGTGCAGTATTATGCCAAAGTACCAGTTTCCGGAAGGACAAAGGTAATTCACCAGAGACCTTTACCAGTTGATCGTGTCTTCCTTTCTCCTTCCATAGCCAATTACAGGATGCTCATCATTTAGCCTCCTTCTTCTATCCCTGGTGCCTCCAGCCATGATTCAATAGGATGAGCAGCACACACTCACTCCAGCCATGACCCCACACCTGGGTGCTTGCCGCCAGTTCCATGCTCTGGGGCTGCCAGACAAGAGGAACCCACCTGGGGTGAGGTATCCCCCACACCAGAGCTGCTATCTTTATTCAATATTGGTCATTTCCCCAGTCTTGTTCCTGGCAGCATGGGGTATAATATTTTTGCTGTCCAGGAAGATCATGCTGTGTTCAGCATATGCCCTGGATCTTTACTAGTGATTTCTAGAAACAGGGAATCTTGTAAAATATTCATTATTGTCATGGGGCCATTCTGAGTTATAGCAATACAAAGATGCAATGTTGACTGAATTTATTTTTCAGTTTACATTAAAATCCAAACTAGCAGCTTTTTATTTTGGCTAACTTTCAACTAACATACAAATAATTAAATTTTAATTGTGCCCTGTTCATGAAAAATGAAACTGCATAGTTTATGTACCAGTACTTTCAAAGCTAATTTTGACTTTCTCCAGGGTGAACATTTGTAGTTGAAGAGTTTAAATTTTCAGAACTGATCTACAGCAATAACTAATCCAAGTACTTTAAAGGATGAGAAATTGCAGGGAAGAATTTGTCATCGGTGAACCTGGATGATTAAGCTAGTAAGAATCTTGATTGTCATGTTCCCTAATGAGAAAATGACTCGTTTGTGGAACAAGTCCTTCATTATAGATTATTTCTTCAGCTGTGGTATTTTCTGCCTGCACTGCAGTCAGCTGTGGTCAGAATACTGTGGTGCCACAGCCCCAAATAGCTTTGTGCAAAGAGACATGCTAACTGCTAGTTCTTATGTGACATTACTTTTTAACAGTGAAAAAAATCTCAGACTGCTTAACAATGCATTTTATGAATTCAGTGAATTCAGACACTATTGCTTCCCATACCATCCATGGCCTCCAATTGCTACTTTTTAAAATTAGAAACCTACAGTAAAATTATCTCAGATATCATATACTAAATCACAAGAAAATTATACAAATTAGAAGTACACTAGTTGAGAGAGTGGTTTGTTAGCCATAAACATTCAAATTGATAATACTTTATCTTTAATTGTTTGTTAACTTATGTGTTTCAATTCCTTTTATTATTGTGCTTTAATAGGTTGATTTTGTCACCTCTGGGTATTTGTTTTCTCTCCAAAGATGATTAATAATTTACGCCAATCATGATACATAAGCCTTGAAAGATTCACAGCTTTATATAAGTGTGTGAGATTTAGAGGTGCATTTAATGCTAATACAAATTATCACCACATTATTTCCTCACAGCTTGCTATTCTCTGCCTTTCTCAACTATTCATATTTCTAGAAGAATCTCTTCTAGCTCAATGCCTTGGTCATAAAATCACTCAGAGTTACTAGGATTTAATCTCTGACTGCTAACAAGAAAACAAGGTAATTAGCTTTTTTTTTAACTCTAGTGATTTTTTTTTATTTTTCTTGACCATACCAATTGTTATTTTTCTATTTTAAAAAGTAATTAATTCAAGGTGAAGAATTTGTGAAGGATAAACTTGAAATGCAAGCAACAGCTCATCCCCAGAGATGATTCACTGTAAGTTGAACGGGAACTAAGAACCTGACTGCTGTGAAAGTTAATGTATTCATGCAGCCTGAGAATGGCCACAGACCTAAGTAAAGGCTTTTCACAGATTACAGAAAAGTGAAGAAATGGCCTCTCCGTAATTACTGAAGTCCTCAGAAGCAGCGGTGCCCAGGAGAATATGAATCAGTCCACAAATTTGAAAAAAACAAGCAAACAAACCCAAAAAACCCCACCAACAAAACCCAACCCCTCCCAAAATCTCCAAACCTGCTTTTCTTCTTTGGATCAGGTTAGTCCAGTAGCAGACCCATGGAATAAGACATATGTAGAGTTTGACCAGGAAACACCATAAAGACAGCATAAGAAATGCATGGCTGAACACACTTGGGACTGGTTTGGGTATTGACACAGGAGCACAGTAAAATGAGGACATTGTTATAAAAATGTAACTGGTGGCAAATGCTTTGTGCTGCTTGAGCAGGAGCACTCAAGGGATTCACAGAAAAAAATTGTATCAGAGATCTCTGGGACATTCAGTAAAAATAAAGGCAGGAGAATAAAATAACCACATTGTTTTAAAATGTATTTTATGCTTAAAACCCCAAACACTGTTCATAAGAAGATTTCTTAGTTGGAAAAACCAATTAATCAAAAATGGTGTTGAGTTGTAGAAGTTAAGGATGCAACTGTGCTACAAATACTCTCCAGAAAATAGGTTTACAAGGCTTAGCTGAATGCAAAGAAGCACTTTTCATTTACATAAGTGTATATGGGTCCTCAGCCATTGCCTCTGGACAGATTTTTCAGGTGTGTAAAAGCAGTAACCAATGTTATGCTTGGTCTATTTTGCTCCCTTGAGTATGTGGATTTGCTGACCACTCTGTTCTCTCTGTGGGGTTTTTTCCCTAAGTCTTAGGGGAAAAAATTTAAACATATAAGAAACTCATAGCACTGAGGAAAATGAAAAAGTTCAGTGTCTCCTGGTGATAAATACAGAAAGAGTAGAAATGAGCAGATGGCACACTGTACACCATCATCCTTGCAGAGTATATACATATATTAAAAATATCTCTATCTCCATAACAAAATTAAACCTGCCACATGTAACTCAAATATCCTCTCCCCTAAAGATTATCCCATTTGTTGATGTTGCAGAAACTCAGAAGCTCTCTGTGAGAAACAGACTGGGACTTTTTAAAAAAGTACATTACATTTTTAAATCATTAGGTGGATCACAATTTTCTTTCAGATTTAGACTATAGTTATTTTATGGTACTAATGCAGTGCAAAGATAACCCAAGTTAGCTTCAGCAGTTTACCAGTTAACTGTATCTAGTATAATTCATCATCACTTTAATTCATATACTTAAATTGATAGAATTCTATGGTTTAACTGATTTTCCAGTCATTTTGAAGTCTGTTACAAAGTTATGATATTTTTTACATTCACCTTGGCTTGGTTTATCAGTAATAGAGAATGGAACAGTGAAACAATCTGTCTTAAAATGAAGCAAAAATTCTCCACTGTAGCTATAGTTTCAATAGGACAAACACTGTCTAAAAAAGCAGTTAGGCAGCTAAAATAAATTTTAGAATTATCTGGTGGAGGCTCCCAACAGAATGATCACAGCATTACTTTAAGTATAAAGGAACACACAACACAGTGGGATGTGTAAAGTTATAAAATCCAGTCTTTCACTTCACATTTGCATCTGGTGGCTTGGAATCTGCTATTAGATCTATGACTTGAAATGCTAGTAAGTAATAGGAATATTCATAGCAAAAATTATTATTGGATAATCACAACACTGTACCCTCATCTCAAAAGCAGATTTTCAAAATCCCCTCATGATATTTATGATGACAAAAATATATTTAAACACACACCCTCACCTTTTCTTTCCAGCGATTAGGTTACCATGAAAATGTCCTTTCCAAAGCTGGGATGACAAAGCTGTGCTAAACTAGATTTTAATAGTAGAGTCTACTTATGTCTTGTTTTGCTAAATAAGCTTTTTTTTTTTTGATCTAAAGTTAAAACCTGAAGCAGTTGTGAAATATTTCATAACTGATGCTTTTCTACTGCCTGTTTTCAAATACAGTATTTGTGGCAAGATGCATAATCTAGCTGGTTTAGAGGCTAAATTATTCTAACATTCAGCAGAATAATAACCATTTTGTCTACAGAAAAGCAATATCCAATATACTTTTCATAGTAAAATGAGTACAGAAAGGACAACTGGAACAGTAAGATCCATCTCTTTAGATGCAGTACAAGACTTCCAAAGTAAAATGTGTTAAATTTTCTATTATCTGAATTCTTCTGTGGTCACAGATGTTCTCTCCACTTTCATTTTACTTATTGATGTGAGACAATCATGTATTTAGCCCAGTCACTTTATTGCCTTGTTTTTATAATGAAAAATATGCTCATCTGAAGTGATTCTTTTTGAGTCTTGCCAAAAGTTGTCCCATGAAATTAGAAATAGTATAGAAACCTTACTTGACCTGTCCTTTTTGAGTTATTTTATATGCAAAAGACAAAGCATAACTAGCTTTATGTTCACTATAAGCATGTCTTAAAGTAAGAGTTGTAGGGCTGAGTAGAGGAGCAGGATCACCTCCCTTGATCTGCTGGCAATGCTGTTCCTAATGGAGGTCCTCTGTTTTTCAGAAGGGTTGCAAGACAACCAGGTGATGGCTACCCTCACGTTAGGGAAGCTCTAAGTAAGGGCTCAAATTCATGTAGACTTTGGTGTGCTTATAATGGGGTCTATTTATTCCAGAACTGCTTTTATTCTGTAGCCCCCTGTAATATCCTTTAATTCCCATTTCAACTTCATAATATGGAAATGCAGCCAAATTAAAACCTCACCATTAATTTGCCTCACTGAAGGCAACATGGTCTAGATAACTGGATTAGTACACACTAAAAGTTCACAGTGGTGCTGAAGGAGCAAACCAGACCCTTTTTGCAGTGCTCCTAGCAATACTAATAGTAAATTCTTATTTAGAGACCTTAATAAAGACTCCAGGAACAACTGCACCCTGAAGTGCAGAAACAATGTAATTTTCCAAAAATATTAACAGAGGTACACTAATGTATGAAGGAATGACAAAAAGAACAGGTTCTGTGTTCCTGATGGCTTCAAAATGGGTTTTTTGCCACATTTGTGATTCAGAAAAGCACCTGAATGCAGCCAAAGATTGCAGGAGTTAACTAAAGGAAGCTGCTGCAGCTGACATAAACTGACACAGTAAGTAAAAAAAATGATACTACAAGCAGATTTCTTCTGTGTGGGCTACCCACCGAAGAAATAAATCTATTTTTCTTACACGTCCCATACCATATATTAAGAACATCGCTTACTAATTTAAAGCAAGCTTGAAGAATAAATAGGACTCATCACAAATTGTATGATATATCTAAGGAAATTAGTATGTTCCCTTCACTCCTTAAGCTGTCTCTCAGTAGTTATTGAAAGTTGCTATTCTTGAAAAGGGAAAAAAATATAGAATAATTCTAAACCCCCAAGTGGTTAACATAATTTGCTGATTGATTACTCTTAAATATAAAACTTAAAATTTAGTGGTCTAAGAACATAGTGAAGGCATGACTTTTTCTGTACAGAATATAAAAAATGCCTCCGAACCTATTAATATATTTTATGACATTAATGCATAAATTGCATAAATGCATTCTGAAATGACCATTTTTCTTATGGCTTGTTAATGTTAACAATGTGTTAGCATCTGGATTAGAGCCAGGTCAATGTCAAAGTGTGCTTATGAAAATGTTCCCTTCACTAAAATGATCTGAAAGCACAATTTAGTTTGAATTTAGAATTTGGACCACATATGTGCATACATATGCCAAGGTCTTGGGGAAAAATAATTGGTAAGAAGAAAGTTTTACAGACCTTTCTAGTGCTTGAAAACATCTATAATTGTACAAAAATGAAAGAATAGTATTCAGTTGCAAATGGTCTCTGAACAAAAAAATCAGTAAAGAAATTTATTTCAATTTACTTCGGTCTCTAAGCACAGCGAAGAAAAATGGAAAAAAAGGCCTCAGTAGCTTTTCAAGTACTATTACTCAGATGATCACATCTAGAGTCAAATCTTTTTATACTTGAAAGAAACAGTTGCAAGTGAAAATCTGTTTTCAACAAAAATGCTATTCATTTTACAACAAACGCAAACTCCACAGCTGAATTAAAGTACCTCAAAAGATTCAGTCAAACAATACCAATTTCCATTGGGCCTTCTCACTAGAGTTTGGTTGTTGTGTAGCAGAGGTCACAGGCAGAAGGTGAGAATCTGTGTTTAGCAATCACTGAAGTTTCCTGAACAGAAGAGACCCATGAATGGTCGACAGATGTGACCATAATATCCAGGACAATGATTTCCCACATCAGCTACTGTAATGAAGATTATCTCAATAGTATCAGACTATTCTAAAGAGTACCTCTAGTCTCTTCAGCAAGTTGATGAAAATAATTTCACAGATTTTTCCTTTCCAGGGGGAGACAAGAACAATATCAAGTTCAACCTTGATTCAACGAAGACACAATTTTGGTTGCATTGGTTTGGTTTTTTCCAAATGGCAAGTACCTTTGAACAGTAATAAAATCTTATCTTGATGAATATGTTTATTCTCAGGTAATATGCTGAATGCCCAGCCATCATTCTGCTTCCATGCTCTGAACAAACCAGTCTCTTTTAAAACGAATTTCATACTGTTTCTCAAAAGCTTTGCAAAATTCATGTCACTAAAGTAAGCACATTACATTATTCTCCTTGCTACTTACAAAAGGCACGCTTAAATTATCTTGCCCTCCCTTCATACTGCTTGATCCTGCAGAAATAGGATACTCCACAAGCCAACAACTGGTCCCTGAATCCTACCACTGTAGACTCCTGCACACGCCTGGGTATGCATGGGTGTAACTGCACACTTCAATGAAGAGGAAAATGGGGCTCAGTCCCTACCATAATTTTGCTGGTAGGTTCTGCCTGAAGAGAGAGTGGGTTTATCCAAAGCAGGATGATACAGTTGTTTATCTAATCAACTCCATGCAAGTAACAGTCTAGCAAATCTCCTCCAAGGCAGGGAGATTCCTCCATTGCTGGGCAAAACAAAATATCATGTTATTTCCTTACCTAAATAAGAAGTGCAAGAAAAATGGGATTTCAACCAGCTGCAATCACAGCTCTGCACAATTGTCAAAGCAGCCTGCAGATTCTGGGAGGCAAGAAAGCCCAACAGAGTGCAAACTCAAATGCAAATAAATAATGTACTTGCAGGACAATTGTGGTGGTCCCAGCTACATTTACACTCAGCAAATGTGCACAAAGCTTTGGTTTGGCATGCTATTTACTTATTTCTACATGTCTCCTCCTTTCTCAATGCCTATTTCAACAACAGGGAGGTTACAAGTGAAAGAACAGAGCAGGTGCTTAAGTAACCACTAAGTGATTGCCATACAGAAGAGTTGTGTCTCACACTTGAGAGTGGGAAGCCTCAGACAGCAGGTAAAGAAGCAAGACTTCATTTAAGCCCACTGTGAAACCATTAGCCAATGATCCTTGTTCAAAGATTTGTCTTCTTGGTCATTATCAGTATTTTTCACAGTGACCTTAGATGAACTATAGTCATCTGTAGTGATGTTGAGTGTGTGAGCTGAGTTTCCTCACTGAAAAATCAATGATCTCCCATGAGTAAGCGGACATTTCATTTTTCTACAAAACAAATAAGGAAGGCATTGCTCCTCGGGATAGGCATTCTTTTGAATACCATGGCCCCACAACATATTTCAGTGCTCATTGTAAATAAATCACATGCCTGAAGTCAAACATATCAAAAAGCACTCCAAGTTGGGATAAATTTATCTGCCTCAAAATTTTTCCAAAATAAAAAGCAACTCTCTCAGAAGCACCTTGTTGTCATCTGCTCCAGGGTACTATTGTAGTAATTAGTGAAATCAACTTGTTTAGAAACGCTTTTTGGTCTTTTTGGTCTAACCTCCAGGGAAAAGGCAGGCACTTTGGGCTAATTTGTTCAGTGCAGACAGGCTGAACACACAGCATTTTCAAGGCAGCTTTGACATGAACTCAGCGTCTGATGGGAGAGAGCACTCAGAGCACTCAGCACTTCTACACAGCTTTGGAAAACCCACGTCCAGAACTAGGCTCTGGGAATGCATTCATTTTCTTTCCTTCAGAAAAACAAAATAGTCTAACCTGAAACAAAGCTACAGTGTATGTTAAATCCTATGTCTCTTAGTAAAAGATGCTGTGATGCACAGAAGGTCTACTACATCTTCTTGCAAAACTTCCTTCAGTGTCTTACTGGCCAGAAACAGGAGGGAGCCACTAAATCATTTTCTAAGAAGAGTTAGGAAGACATTGCCATTCCAGCATCTAATTAGCTTTGGAAAAATTCAGTGCAGTGAATTACGCAGCAAAAGGAGTGCAAGGTAAAAATAACATACTGTCTATGATGAAAAATAAGGTTCAGAATTTTACTCTCTCAACACATAATGCTACCACCAAAAGAGATTGGTATTTACTGTTTTCATGACAAACAGATATTGAGATTGCCCCTGTATGAAATGCTCAAGGAATGATGTTAGAGGAGACTGCAGAGCATAGGGAAAAAACCCTTTCGTCCACGAGAAAAAAAGAAAGGTGAGTGAAGAAAGACAACATTAGTCATAATTACTGAAAACAGAAAACTTTAGAGTGGACAAAGTGAAGGATGTGAGCAAAGCAAGGTGGCAAATGTATGCACGGGGAAGGTGGAAGACTGCTTACAAGGCAGCCTTTTCTCGTGAGCCTGCAGAGGTGATTCTGGCTTTGAGACTCACTTTTCTGGGCAGAAAACTGATTACATTCCTCATGCATTTGTCTTGTTTTCGTAGAGGTTAGTTGAGAGACCACTGCAACCCAGCTGGGTAGCTCTATGCCACAAAGCCACTTCAGAAGGAAGCCCAAGTGTCACTGAAAAAGAAGAATCCCACTGGAAATGTTGAGGTGGTGATAAGCAGTAACAAACATCAGCAGCAGGCTCATCAATGTGCAGGCTCCAGATGGAGAAGAAATTTTATCCCAGAACAGGCTATCATGGCAGCAGCTTCCCTGGCTCTGTCAGCAGCAGCAGCTTTGTATGGGACACAGCCAGCCAAGGGCAGCAGACCAGAACTGCCTGCAGGAAAACAGAGCTGGCCCTTGGGGTGTGTGGGAGGCAGCACTAAACGGCATGTCCATTCAAGCTCAACTTGCTGGATGCCACAGCCACCAGAAAAATGAATACTTGGGATTAGTGCCCATTGCATAAAGAGACACTGCACTTACAGAAGCTGTAGTGATAAATCCTGATTTCTTTCATTTTGGCCATGACTATTTCCTCTCCATCTGTTCCCCAAGGTATAAGCCATTTTTCTGGAGAACTGCTGGTCCACTGTAGGTATGAGATGGCATCACTGATGGCCCAAGTGACAGTGCTGCTCAGTCAGTTTGTTTGCAACAAACAGTATGGGAACAGATGACTTCAATAACCCCACCAGTGATGATTTGAACAAGATCAAAGTGTTAGGTAGCGTGCTCATCTGCTTTCCTTTTTTTCTCAGATTTCTGACAGCAGCGACAGAAAGGACAAGTAGAATATAAGTGCACCCACTGCACACTCTTTACAACAGTTTATAATGACCTCATCAAAATGTGCCTGTAAAAGGCACCATTAAGGTGAGTGGAGCAGAAAAAGGGAATATTCTGGATTGATTCATGCATTAGAAAGCATAAGTTCAGGAGAGTTCTTGACATTGTGGATCAGTGTCAATCAATGTCAATCAGTCACTGATCAAAGCAGACTTAGTTTGTCCACATATGTTTTGTCTCTGCTCAAACTGTATAATTTGCATGGACTGAAAATTATAGATACGCAACTTTTACCTTATAACTGTTTTGCATTATACACATACCATTAAAGCCTTATCTTAAATTAGCAGGTCTCTAACCCTTAAGGGAAATACATTGCTTGAACTCTGCCTTTATGCTGCAGTTAAAAAAATTTGCCTTTGATGAACAGAAATAACTCTGAAGTCTGCTGGCATTGTAATTCATATGTGATTTTAATGCCTTCTGAAGCTATTCTCTCAAGGTTTTTTGTCTCTTGCTGAAGGGACAATTCTGACTTCAACCAAAGTCTCTTCAAACTGAAAAACCAACAGTGCTTGAATTACAGGACCCATAACATACATCTGACAATTCCTAAAGAATCTAAGACTAGATTTGTTTCGTACATATTTTTTGCATTCATTCCATAGGACTCTAAACAATTAATAGCATTACAGTCCAATGCTCTGCATTACTGACACTTGTCAGTGTTGCTGAACTGTGGTTTGCCTTCCCAGACACCACTGAAACAGGAAGCTGAACGAAAGATTAATCCTTAAATTAATCCAGGCAACCAAATACAAGTGTCTCCTCAAAGGCTAAAGACCTGCTCTGTGCTTTCACCTCTGTCTCAAAGTCCAACCATACACAGGTTCCATACTAGTTAATTTAGAGGGATTAATAACTGGGTGACTTTATAATTCACTTCAATAAGACTGGGAAAACAGATCAATAAATCTTGTCTTTTATCCACCTGCTTGTTCTGCAGTCTGTTCTGCACCTATGAATGATTAGCATCAGCTGTGAAATAATTTCCTAAAGGCTGCTACTGGCAAGTCCCGCTCATTCCTGGATCCTCCTGAAAGCAGTTCATTAATTCTCCAAGATTTCAGACCTAAGTCCTGACATCCAACTTAAGGGTGAATCACATTGGTTTTCATTAAGAGACCCTCCATGACCTTAGCCATTAATTCAAATCTTCAGCAGTTTTACCAACTACCCAGTGCAGTTTGGGTTTTTTTTCATAAAAGACCACTGAAGACCACCAAATGCCACTGGCCTTTTTTTTCCTTTTAAAAGGTAATTTGCATATTATTTTAAATGTAAGTTTTCCTGGAAGAGATACTGAGGGTTGGAATGTTGCAGCATTTTGAGATCCTGGGACCCAAGGCAGCTAAATTTATGTCACTAATGCAAGATGTACTCTACCTTGCAAATAAGTGTCTGTAACACTTCTGATATTACAGTAAAATAATGTAATTATTAAAAAGATCACGTGTCTTAAAACACTAAAAATGGAAGACGTGTGCTTGATGGCAAAAGGACTAGCAAAAAGGAGGTGGTAAAGAAGACTGAGAATGTCATCAACATAATTCAGTGATTTCCCAGTCAGAGCTAGGATTCAGTTTAATATGGTAAAAATGAGCTCAATTCAGTCAATAGATGTCCTGTCTTTAGATACAGCAGTTAGAACAAATTCAGCATTGCAGCTGAGGCTGACGTGTGCCCAAGGAATAAGACATCATCTTACAAAAGAAAAGCATTTGAGCATCAGTGTGAGCTACAGTTTTGAGATATCTCTTCCTTAAAGACACAGCTTGATGTTATAGATATTTCCAGAATAAGAAAAAAAGACAACAACTCCACACCAAAAAAAATTCTGTAGGTGAGCCCCTCAATCTTTGAGGAAAAAAGGGTATTTATGTGGGGCATTAAGAACAGGTACTGCACATGTACTAAAAATGCAGATCACACCCTTGAATCTTTAAGCTTGCCCACATTTGACAGCAGCAGCATGAAAAGAAGCATATTTGCAATGCTGCTCTGACCTTTCAGCTGTCTTGGTCATCTTGCTCATATATCAACTCCCAGTCACTTGCAGCAGTGTGGGAAGAACTGACATAGCTAAGGACCCTTGGGAAAGTTATATTAACTGTAATTATTACTACAGTACACAAAATGAAACTCTCTCCTCTTATCACCAGATGCCAGACTGGGTTACTGGTTTAATCATAGGGTCTGTCAAGAAGACTGCATAGCAGATCTTAGGGAGTGAGAAAAAAGCTTTATGAGCTTACCCTTATTTGTTATATGCTTATACAGGCAGTCTAGGTGGTTTACTTGCCACTGACAAAGATTGCCTGAGGCATCAGAGAGAGGAGCACAAATTCGGACTATCTCATTTTTACAAGGATTTTCTTCAGTGTCTTGGCTCTAAACAGCAGCTTTTCTAATAATGGGGGTTAAGTCTTCCCATGTGAAAGCATTCGTGGCTTTTATCTGTAAACAAATTAAAATAACTGCAGGAATAGCAATTCCTTCTATACCTGCAAATGCTGGCATGAGGACAACTTTTATAAAGCAACTTCTTAGTGAAGTGTAGAGAACTTATGCATCCTAACTTCTAGTATCACTTAGGTAGTTGCAACTATTTTATGCTTTCAATTTCTTTTTCCTTTTTGAGCGATGACAACTGTGGTACATAAGCACAGACTAAGTTTTACCAGCATTTTCTAGCGATAATGAGATAAAATGTGTCCAAAACCTTGCCAGATTGTGAAGCTGCCTGTGAATGTGATGAAGCATTAAGTGAAGATACTTCTACAGCTGTATTGATCAAGAACAAAAGCCTTTAGTGAATCTCAAATTAACAAATACTTTTTGTTAAGATCTGCCAGGGGAAGGAAGCATCACTCTTGTACTATACCTAGAGAAATGTTGTCTCTTCCCATAAGATCTCCATGGGAGACTACAGAAGTTTCAATATCCACTCATTACTGTAAGCATGTTTACTTACACCAGTCCAGAGCAGATAAAGGGAAAATGGACAACAGCACACAGCAGAGCAAGAAAACACTTTATCAGAATATCTACGGTCTAAGAGTAGTGACTGACATTTATTCTTGATGAAAAAGACACTGTTTTTTAGCAGGAATGATCAGCACAGTGTACTTACTCAGAATTAATGGCTAGCACAGGGTATTTTTTTGTTAATGTCATTTCAGATGGTATGTTGAGAGCTTTTATAGAGGATTAGTGGGTCAAAAAAAGATTTGTTCACTTCCTTGAACAGTCCCTCAAAGTTGCTCTCCACTTCAGCTGGCTTGTGCTACCATGTCACCACTGAGATGGGTGACCTGTGTGTTTCCATTTCTGCCCTTACCTGCTGCTCAAACAATTGCACTTCTACACACACTCAGTTCTGATTAGATATTTAGGCTGCATTACTTCATCTGATCAACCCTTTCAGCCCTACTGAATTTTCCCTTCTACATTGGTGTCCATAGCTACATTTTTTCTTTTTGTTTGGTTCCTATTCATAAGTAGTATCAGCTGCTTTTAATAAGGAAATAGTTACTTTTCTAAGTATAGAATTTTGTTCAAAAAAAATCCAGAGCTCATGCTCTGGGCTCATGGCTGAGACTGGATCAGGAATTTTCAAGAACACACTCATGTGAAGAAATTGCACAAAGAATGTGCAATTTACCTGTAGTATGTTTTGGGAGATATTTATGTAATACAAATACTTATAATTGTTCATTGTTCTTGTATTTTGTTCATTGTCCTTGTATTCCCTTTTTACTCTTGAACAGTCGTAAGAGCAGTTTGAGAAAAAAGTAATCTGGTGAACCTGGAGCTGAACTAAACTTACAGTTGAGAAAAATAGATTACTATATGAAATGCAGAATATCCCCTGGAGAAGCAGTATTAGTGTGAATGCAAAACTGTTGTTTTAAGTTTCACATTATAAATGCTAGCAGCAAACCTTTCAGCCACTTGCTTAAAACAGTTCAGAAAGATTCTTTCACTTCCTGAGGCAGAGTCAGAAGGTATGGAGGTCTACTTCCAAAACTCTAGGACTGTACACAATAGGGGGTTATGATATTACTGAGCATTCTGCTGCACCAAATGAAAAGTCAATTGACATTCACTCTCTAGTCAGAAAATAGTTCAGAATAGACTGACCAAATAACAAAAAACAACATGAAACAGAAACACAGCATTAAATTGCACAGGAAGACATTTGAAATTGCACACACTGTTCTCATCTTTAACTTGGAAGGTTGGGACAAAGAACAGGGTATTAAAAATAAGCGTATATTGTTAGGGTTTTATTTTGAATTAAAAACCCTGAAAAAGGACACTCAGATTTTGATTTTCACAGTACTGTGCTCATGTTTATGGAAATGCCACAAACAGGATTTCCAAACATGAACAACCAATTGGTATTCATAAGTTATACTTTTTTTGAGGCTTCTAGCTCCTGTATTGAAATGAATTTAGATGAAGGCCAGTATTATGAACATTTCAGTGATAATCCTAATTTATTAGAGGATTCTTATTGTCAGGTATGTGTAGCAGGATGCTCTACCCTGGATTGTGGGCAAGGAAGTTGGACAATGCTCCATTTACAAGGCTATCAGAGGTGGACTGACAGGGGCATCATGTTAGTTCTGGTGCTGAATTATGCTAAAAGCAGTGTGGCACATCAACCCCTAATTAACATCCTGACAGTGATGCAAAGATTTTGCAGATAAGCTGCTAAACTGATCTGGGAACATATGACTGGCAGTCAATCACTTTACACTCTTGAAATCCAGTCCAGCTTCATATGGTTAGGTTCTTCTAACATATCCCTTCTTGAAGTGTGTATAAAGAGTCCTCCTTTGGGTGGGGATGCCCCTTGAAATTTCTCCTCAAGGCTGAGCAAAAGAGATGTCTTTTGCAGGCCCCAGACATTGGCATGGGTGAGTTACACCAATCCCTACTTTAATAATTGTTTCTTTTTGCTAGCTCTATTACAATTGCTTTAATATAATTGCTTTGATGATGTGCACTATCCTGTCATACTTTACTAGTAGTTTTAGCTTCTGTACTGTCTAGTAAATAATTCTGATTAAGATCNCTTCATATGGTTAGGTTCTTCTAACATATCCCTTCTTGAAGTGTGTATAAAGAGTCCTCCTTTGGGTGGGGATGCCCCTTGAAATTTCTCCTCAAGGCTGAGCAAAAGAGATGTCTTTTGCAGGCCCCAGACATTGGCATGGGTGAGTTACACCAATCCCTACTTTAATAATTGTTTCTTTTTGCTAGCTCTATTACAATTGCTTTAATATAATTGCTTTGATGATGTGCACTATCCTGTCATACTTTACTAGTAGTTTTAGCTTCTGTACTGTCTAGTAAATAATTCTGATTAAGATCTTTTTGTCCAATCATTTACCATAATAAATCATTCATTTTTATATAAGTATATCTGATTTGCCATCATTAATTCTGAAGTTGTACAAAGGTTCAATCACAATATATAATGTCTTAGACTTGAACTGTTGACAGTCTGAGGATAAGACTGGATCCAGCCCCTCCTAGGCTCCTCTCTGAGAAGGAGTTTGGTGGCTGTAATCAGGTGGGGTTGGTCTCTTTCTCCAGGCAGCAACCGACAGAACCAGAGGACACAGCCTCAAGCTGCGTCAAGGGAAATTTAGGTTAGATATTAGGAATAAGTTTTTCACAGAAAGCGTGATCAAGTACTGGAATAGCCTGCTCGGGGAGGTGGTGGAGTCACCATCCCTGGATATGTTTAAAAAAAGACTGGATGTGGCACTTGGTGCCATGGTTTAGTTGAAGTGTTAGGGCATGGGTTGGACTCGATGATCTTAAAGGTCTCTTGCAACCTTGTGATTCTGTGATTCTGTGATTCTGAGTTTAGAAAGCAAGGGGGTCCTTTCTGCACCTTGTGACTCAGAGGGAGGGCTTCTCTAATAAACTTTGTCTGATGCTCCCACTCTCTCCCATGACACTGTGTTCCCCAGCACTAGGTTAGCTGGCATGCTGAAAGCAGTGGAGTGTCTCCCTGCTCTGAAAAAACACAGATTAAGTGCTATTCAGTAAAAGTTCAGACACCTCTGAAGTGTCTATAGAGGAATGCAAATTTTCAGTTTCATGTTCTATTTTAAAAATCAGAACCATTTAATTTTCATCTCACCTTCAGTGACCTACAGATCTTCTCATCACCCAAAACTGCAAATTTCTTAGCTACATTTCTCCTGGAAAAAATAAAGAACAGAATGAGCCAGGTTTTATAAACCATGCTGAGACATGCAGGAAAACTCTTCCAGACAATAAGAAGTATTTCACAAAATCAAAAACTAGCTGGCAGTAACAAGCTGGAACAACTTCTCACTAGATAAAATGTCAAGACATAGAACAGACCAGAATGTTTGTAAAACAAAAAAAAAATATTGTCTTCTTCTGTTAATATGCATCTCCAGTTGAATTCCATTTAAAGATACTTGCAGTCTGGCTGACTCTAAGCACTGAGTTGATTATGCCTTCAGTACTTATCGTGCAGAAGAAAACATTTATTTTTCAGTTATGAAAGAATATATCTTCAGATGTGAAAAACAGATCGCTGATGTGAAGGGTGCCTGTGTGCTCAGTGAATAAATGCACACATTGGCACATTCCCTGCTCCCTATTGTCACTAGAGCCTTGCACTGACCATTCCACGTGTGACCATGATGCACAGGATGCATCCCTGAGGGTGCCAACAGCCTCACCAATTCCATACGAGTGCGTGTGGGAGGAATTACTTCATATCCACAGGACCAAGGATTATTTCAGACTTCTTCCTGTATCCCTTTCAAATCCATAGGCACAAATGAGCCATCACATACCACATCTCTATTTTCAATGGTTGAAATGGAGGAATATGGCATTTTTTCACTTTAATTTATTGTCTGAATAATGTCACTTTAATTTATGTCCCTGAAATTTTAGTTTCCTTTATATTTTAAGAATGAAAACCTATGTGAGAGGAAGCAGCATGAAAACTGTGGCTCTGACTGAAACTTGGCTGCAATGATTTAGATTGTAGGTGTCTTGCTATGTAGCAAGATCTTTATCTTCATGTTTTCTTGAAAGTCATTTGTAGCACATCTCTTCCACAGAACACACGTGATCTGTGAGCACTCCAATGAGTCTGTTGGTACTACTGAGTATCTGTGAGTAACTGAAACAATGCATTTAATTTTTACTTTCTAGAATCACATGATTGATCTCACCTTCTGTGACTTTAACATTTTTGGAGTTATTTCTTTGACCTGCCTTGATAAAGGCCAAAGTAAAATTCATTATGATCTACAGCCCATCAGTAGTCTTGGGCAGAACAAGACAGCAGAGACAGCTGTTAACACTAAGTAGAAGTTCACATTCCTCGAAAGATGTGCATGGGTACACACAAGCTACTAAAACTTAGTGAACTTATTCTTAAACAGCCCCAGTTGGGTTAGCTCACAATAAGTACCTTGTCATTCTAGTTACAAATTTGTGCCTGAGACCACTGTGCCACTGACTTTGCCTGAAAGTACAAAGCAGATTGCATTGACAGAGCTCTAGCAGCAGCATGGGACCTACTTTTGTGCAAGGTGTGTGTCTATCTAGACAGAAGTAGAGCACACAGCAGTTCAGCTATGCACATGTACTGAGCAGAAAACACTGCCTCAGCATTGCTACAGTGTCGGATTTGAGTCGCAATACAAGACATTTTTTGGAAAGATCAAAAGCATCTCGCTGGAGATCAAGAACCACCCTCTGTTATCCTCTGTCATTCCCACACAAATAGATTTCTGCTCTCTTGCCTATTAGAAAAAAAAAAAAAAAAAAAGCAAGCTAAGTAAAGATTACAGACTTCTGGAATATTACCACTGCTAAACATTTGACCTGATGATAGAAATAAATACATAGCCATTCAAGTATTATAAACAGGGTGCCAAACATGTTTGACCCAGCCTGTGATGTTAATAGAGTTGACGCAGGTTTTGTGTTATTTAAAGCTTGATATAAGACCGTAAGATATAAAACCGTAAGAGCTTTATCTGCTATTGTTACAAATGAAATCCAAGATGACTGAGAGGGAAAGTGATCAGAGAAAGTGTTTCTTTCTTCAGCTTATTTACTCAGTACACTTGACAATACTTTCTGTACAGTCAGATTCTTCACGCTGGAAAAGATGAGCTTGTACAGATGCACAATCATTATGATAAAGTTTCAGCCAACACAGCTTAGGCTCTGTGTATAACTCCTGCTAGCTTTTTACTTGCCTCCAACCCCATTTAAGGACATGATACCAAGTAGCCTGTGGTCACATTAACTTGATCATGCTCCAGTCCTGAACACCGAACTGGTGGAATTCATGCAAATTTGCTAGATGGGCAAGGTTAAAACGTGACAGCTGTTACTCACTAGACGTCCATTAAGCAATTTCACTCCATATAAAGCTCATGAATAGGGCTCCTCAAGCCAAAAGCTTGCCTGTAAGAGCCTTTGGAGAACCAGAAAACCCTCAAGGAGAAAGCCCAACTTCACCTAGTCACACAAATGACTCCAGAAGCACTTACCACAGAAACCACACATCTCTGGGCAGACCACACTGCTCTCATTTTGGGAGTTTTCCTGACTTTAGGGGTTTTCCTGATGTCACCAGTCAGACCAATGGCTTTTCACAGGCTGCCCCACTCCCCTCTGGGTGACCAGAAACCCCTCTGTGCTCTGCCATTCCCTACATTTCCAGCTCTGCTCCCTGCCTGCAGGTGCCACAAAGCAACTTGCTCTGACTTCAGACCCAGAGCTCTCTTGGTACACACACACCTGCCACCTTGCTAGCCCACTTTGACTTGCTATACTTAGCTCATGGGTTTAAAAAGTAGTTTTCTGGTAACAAGGAACTGTTGGTGAACCTATCCAGCCTGAACTCAGCTCACAAATAATTTAGGTGAAAAACTTGTTCCCATTTCATATTAATTTCCCTTGAAATCTGTATTATGCCACTTTGTTCCTTGGCAATATACCAGGAAAGATGCCCAGTACCTGTGGGATTAAAGGCGGCCAAGTAGCTGTTGTTTGAAGCTGCAAGCTTTTTCTCAGTAACACAGCAACCCACACTTGCTCATCTAATAAAAATCTCATTAACTGTCAGCTCTGACAGTTAAATTGTCAATAGAACTGAGCAGATTTATCTGCAATAAAGGGTTTGAATATTTCCCATTTAAATCAAAATATTAAGACAGCACCATAGGAAGGAAAAAATATAGAATTCAAATAATTACCTTTAAAATGAAGGGGCAAGGAGAACCAGTTTTTTAGTTTTTAAGTAAAATCTAAAAAATACTAGAGGTACTTCTATAACATGACCTCATGGAGGGTAAGATCCATGAGAATTTGCCATTTTGAATCTCCCAGCCTTCAGCCCGCTCTTTAAGAAAAATAAAATTAAATTATTATATGTGAATTCACTAATGGCACTATTCTTTTATGAAAATGTGTTCCAATAGTCAAAAGGGCTAAATCACTGTCTTACATCCATTTTAAGAAACATATTTTACTACTCTGCTACTGTTGTATTCATGCACCTTTTCCACCTATTTATATCCATACTTGCAACATTAAACATTATATTCTCTCAAGAGAGAAAAAGCACAGTTCACTTTCTTGAGTCATTAATCCCAGGTTTTGACCAGTTACTCTCTTCAAAAAGACAAGATTTATATTAGCTTCAAGTAATTAATTACTGTAATACCTAATAGCAGGTGACCCTGGTTTCTCTTCTCAAACATAAATCCTGACTGTAGAAGGAAAAATGAAAATCACAGAAGTAGCTGCTTGCAAGCAAGAAAATTCTCTCAGTAAAATACTTTACCCCACATGAACTTAGAAATGAAGCATGGAAAAATAATGTGATTATGATAGAATACTGACTCAGTTACTTCATAATCACTTAGACATTTCCCAGAGAACATTTAAGAAAAACATTGTTAATAAACCCCCCAAAAAACAACTAGAAATATTCATTACCCCACTAGAATAAAAAAAGTTTCCCTTTTGGAACCTCTAATTGCTCTTGTTAAACTTTGGAGAACAGGATAGGCAAAAGCTATGTAACTTTCCCCTTTGAAAGCTTCAGAGGTTGCAATAGTGTTTGTGACTATGTATTTTACTAATATTAGAAATACTGAGAGGAAGCATAGGGTAACTCATTAGTACAACCAGATATCTAGGCTTTTCTATAGATGCACCTCTAAATTCTTTTGTTCATTTTCAAAGGACAATCAATAAGCCTGTCAACTCTAATGCAATCCATGAAGATATTTAAATCCAGAGCAGCTACTTACACTCTCTTAGTGGCTCTGGAAGATAGCACGGTGATCCCACAGTTATTTAAACAATTGCTTGCCTGCCACAGCGCCAATAGTTCAACTGCCCATGCATTTTGATTCTGTAATTCTGTAACATTTTCTAAAAGCAGTCTGTGATCAAATTTTCCAGCTTTGGTACCATCAAAAATGTTTGAATCACCAGTAGATACTGAAAATACCTACATATATGCAAGAGCTTAAGATTTGGCACTGGGATTTTCTAGGAAGGTACTCAGGCTTTAAACCTGTCCTGTTCAGCTGAAGTCCAGCACGGTGTTGCACTTGGTTACACCAGCTGGGAATCTAACCAGCTTTAGTCAATATCTACACTTCTAGCTAGAATTGTTATGCCACAGTGGTTGGGCTTTCATTAAAGGTCAAGATTTGGTGTTTGGTAGTCTTAAAAAGGAAAGGAATCTGATGAACCCGTGCTGGCTTTGCAATAAGAGTTCTGCTATCATTCAGTTCTGCTGATGATTTCATCAAGAAAGCAAATTCCTCAGAAATAGTTTTCCTATTCTATCTACCATTTTGGTACATTGCTGAAAATATTTTCATCAGCATTCTCTGTAGAAGCCTCATTTCTATCTGAACTTGCTCATGACAAAACCAAGGTTTGCTTTCTGCTCTTTTACCACAGGAATTCAGTACAAACACAAGGCAAAGGATGAAATATGGCACTGGGTTGGCAAAGCCCAGCGTTTGAAGAGCAGAATCAGATAGACCACTGACTCTTAGCACCCACATAAACACAGTAAGAATACAAAGAGAGTGATCAACAAATCAGAAGGCTAAAATAGCTGCTCATACTTTACTGTGTATGCCCCTTAAACTGGTGGTTACTCTTAGACTACTCAAGGAGAAGTACACTGTAGATTGCTGGAATAAGACATTCCTCACAATTCTGTTCTATTCACTCACCTATGGAAATCTCAGGCTAGGATGATTGCTTTGTTTCCTTACTTAGCACTTTGCCTTGGCTTTTATGGCTACTGCTTTTTTTTCTAATGAAAATTCACGTAAGACAATTGTCTGTGTTCATAGGTAAAAAATAGTACACTTAACAAATGTATACATCCATTATGTTAAGGGAATGAGCAATTTAAGCAGCTTGTGATATTGATATAGTTTAGATTTAGAGGCAATATTCCTAATATTCTACTGCACAAGTTACTTTATTAACACGGGTCAGTTATTGAGTGAATATATGCTATAGCACTTAAATGTATGACATTATTACTGGTGCCACTCCTCATTCAGTAGAAGTTTTCCTACCATTTTGGGCTGCCTGATTCAGGCCTTCCTTGCGCCCCTTAGAAATTTTTTTCAATTCCCCCAAAATGAAAGTCTTAGTGTTAGATACAGACAATGATTACTGCAGAGAAAACGATAGTAACTCCCTGACTCTCGCTCTTCAAAACAGCAGATCTCTATATTTTGAAAAACTATTTATTACTTAAAGTGCATTAGTCATTGGACACAGGGTAGGATGCAGGAATGTGGCACCTCTGGATGAGAAGGTATTTAGAAACCTACAGAGATTTCTTCAGCTTTTCTTAATGACCCAGTTTTTCCATGAAAGTAGAGTATACAGATTTAGTATTAGTGAGGACTGAGCAATGCAATCACCTTAAGCAAAGTGTTTGATCTTGATACAATACGTGCATATTTTGAAAGAAGCTTGCTTAAATATTCAAAGTGATTCATGTATAACTGTTGGAATTTAAGCTTTCAACCAGGCACTGTCAGAAACATGGTGTCACAATTATATCCCTTTCTGGCACTAACTCCCTTTTTGTACTTGGTTCTTAAAGAGTTTTACCTGTATTTAAGTCCATTGTTTTCAGTTTGCTTCAGGTTTGTTTCCGTTTTCCTAGGGAACAAATTAGTGGACCTAGCACACAACTTGTCCACACAATTAGCTAACATTTTTACATATTTTACTATGGAAAAAGCCTCATAGAAACTGTAATGGCAGAAATGGACACCACAATATTAGTTAACCTACCTTCTGGCCCAGAGGGAGAATTGTCATCCTTAAAATTAGTCATAGAACCACAGGATATTCTGAGTTGGAAGGGACCCATTAGCATCATCAAAGCCCAACTCCTGGCCCAAGAATCACACTATGTGCCTATTCCTTGAGTCTGTTTTTAAACAAACCTCCCAGACTGAAATGCCCTAATCTCGCCATTGCCCATCCAATATCAGTGTTAGAGTACTTTTCTTACTTTTTCTAATTTAAGTTTATGTCTACGTTTAAGTCTGCTTGCTATCATTTAAGTCCATTACTTCTTGCCCTAATGGCAGCACATGGCAGAGAATTTAATTCTGTTTGTTACACTGTCTGATGTAACTAAGCACTTTGATCTCCTAAGTATTCTCATCACTAAATTTGAAGTTACTGTTCCCTCACCACTCTGGCCTGACATTTGGCGTACATCCCTCCTGGTTTGCAGAATTCTGTGCTAAAAAGGGTTGGATACTCCTATTTCAAGACTCTGTTTTTGATGATGCATCCACTCTGGTGTGTGTCACTCCAGCAGCATGACACATTGAGTCATATTTAGTTTGCAATCCTCTATAATGCTTAAATCCTTTCCTGCAATTCTGCTGTTCAGGCAGTCTCTTGCCCATCTAAAGCTGGCATTCATTTCAAATGAAGTTAGATAATTCCTCAAGAGTCTGATAACCTGATCATGTCTTCCAATGTGTTTACAGCCTTTTGAATAAATACCTTCTCCATAGGTAAAACATTATTCCTTCATTGAAATCACTGACGAAAATAATGAATAGTGCTAGACTCGAGAAAGGTCTTTGAATCATGTTTGAATACATTATTTGCCTTTTGATTTGTTATTAAAGCACTGCTTTTCTATTCTAGAGTGGATTTTTCTTACCAATTCTGCATTTCCTGATAGTCTTACCTACTACATATATTCCTAGTCCTTAGATACAGTGAAGGAGCATAAAAATCTGTAAAAGTCAAATTATTTGACTTCTATTGCTTCTCTCTTATTCACTCTGTCAGAGAAGAAAATTAAATTAGTTTGACATGACTTTTCTTGGTGCATCCATGCTAGTAGTTACTCATGTCCTTATCATTTTCCAGGCGCCTACAAATTGCTTTTTTTGAGTATATTCTAGTATTTTTTCCAGGCTCTAAGTTGCCATGACATCTGCGTAATTCTTTGGCTGTTATTTTTTGCTGCCTTAGCACAGGTACCACCTTAGCAGTGCTGGCCAGCACTGCACTGGGCTCCCTGAGTCACCACAGACCCACTCTGGAAGTGATGATGGTCACAGGGCAGGTTGGTGTGTGAGGGAATGGTGCCTCCAAAACGGGGCTGAGGGGAGAGGCTCTTGGGAGAGGTGAGGGAAAGGAACCAGGGACCAGACACAGAGAAGCACAGCCCAGCTCTGGCAAAGCTCACCTCTAAAACAGGGGATCCTGATGGATATTGGTCCTGATCTTGAGGGCAGAACTTTTCACATTTCATCCCCCTTCGTGAGAGCCAGCAGAAAGATTCTCAGGCTTACAGAATTCAGCATTGCAAAAATTAAGGTGTGATTAAGGAGTAGATCTGAAGAAAATAATCAGTTTTCTATTTCACCATTCTCTGAGGCAGATAAATTTTTGTGGTAAGAAAGTAATTAGTATGCAGGTAACCACAAACATCCTCTTACACATATTTTACTATTGCTTTCCTAGAAGCCACATTTACCATATTCATATTTATTAATGTTGCCAACAACTGATTTACCTACATCTTGCTTGCAGAAGAAAAACATAAGAATTTAGCTTAGAAAGATGCTGCAGCAGAAGATTCTATCACAGATGCAGAGACAAACTTAACAGAAAACAAACTTCATCTTTCGACTTTGTTATATTCTTTAGCAAGAATATAACACTCTTCCGACTTTGTTATATTCTTTAGCAAGTCTTTTCAAACTCCAAATACAAATTACATAACAGCCTGCAGTCTTTCCAAGTCTGCAAAGATGGCATCAACTTCACTTTGTTATTTACTACAAAAATATTGTTGTTAGCCTCTTGCTTGAAGCAACTGGTCTCAAAAGTAACAAAATATCTTACTTCACACAAAGTTCAATCTTATAGACTGCAGAGATCTTGTCATGCTATTTGCATTTTTATTATTCTATTGTGTAACATGGGAATGAGGCAGAAATGTACATCATCTCTGACTTACTTTCCTAACTGTGTCAAACAAGAAATCTGGACTGTTCCAAACATCTGACAGTTATGCTGAATCTCCATTTGATGGAGCAACAGTCACTGCATGTCTCTAGAAATGAATGTAAAATTGGAATTTTAAATGTTATTCCAGACATCAAATGATAATATTATGTCATTTTCTCCATCAAAGCTTTAAAAGCTCTGCTGGATAAATTAAGGAATACATCCTATTTAATTTAATACCTCCTATGATCACACAGCTGTGTGATATGATACCACAAAAATAACTTCTCAAGCAATGAAAACACTCCACCATGTTAGAACTCAGCAGTAATAAATGGTAATGATTCAACTTGCTGCATATGTTGGATATTACAACAGCATTTCTGCATAGTGTCAGAAAAAGAGGACACGTGACAAAGAATGCAACTTGTAGTTTTCTAAACAGCTCTGATTAACTTTTTTTAAAAGGTGAAAAAGCTACATCCAACAGTAGACTTGTGTTCTATTGAATCCTAAAATTCCTCTCTAGTAAGACCCCTCCAGATCTTTTTTCAGATCACACTTCAATAAACCTGATTGCTATCACAAACCAAGCAAATAACTGGGAGGGTACACTTCATTTAGCTGCCATAATCTGTCCCCTTTCATCTTTCTCTGTCACATCAGGTACTAGCCACTAGTGCAAGTGCAATACAGGTCCTTAGACTCAATGTACCATGGAAGATCCTTTGTTTAGGATTATCCCTCAAAACAGATCCGAGCAACCAGATAATAGAACTGCATTCTTGTCACAGAACATATGCTTACCGACAGCTAGTGATGCCTCCCCTGCATCATCCTTTCTGTATTTAGGAAGTGTGTGCTAGATTGGTATTTAAATGAAACAAAGGTGTTGGCCAAGTATAAAGAATTAGTGTAAACAAAATATGGATTGATTGTTGAGTGTCAACTGAGCCATCTGATGGAGAATATTTTCCTTACATTAAGGTAATTATGTGTTTATAAGCTATTAGGTATCAAGGCATAAGAAAGCTCTGTTTTCTGTCTTGAAAGAAGGTGGTTATGTCTACTTATGTCAGATAGCATAATATTTCCTAAAGCCTTTTTAATCACTGTTTCTGGAGTTAGGAGTTAAAATCACAGGTGGTTTAATTATGAGAATTCAGGCCAGGTGGTGAAAAAAGAAGGCAAGGAAAAAGAAGAGTTTAAGGGGTCAGATATCTAACTTAGTGTTTTTAAAATATATTAATGGCAAAGGGCAGACCAGAAAAAACATTGGCCTTTTACTTGATGAGAATGGTCATCTCACAAACAGGGACACAGAGCAGAGATATCAAATTCTTTCTCTGCCTCAGTCATCAACACTGATGACAGGCTCAGGGGATCCTCAAGCAGCAGGATCATGACTGCAAGAATGATAAACACACAGTCAACCCTGAACTTGTGGGATTTGCTGCTCCAGCTGGATCTCTGTGAGTTTATGGGGCCTGACTGGATTCATCCCAGGGTATTCAAAGACCTGTCTGAGGCCTCTCTCAATGATTTTTGAACAGTTTTGGGAATCTGGAAAGGTCCCTGTCGACTGGAGGCTGGCAAACATTGTCACAGTTTTCAAGAAGGGCAAGAAAGTTGAGCCTGGTTACTGCAGGCCTGTCAGTCTCACTTCAGTGTCTTGTAAAATCATGGAGAAAATTATTCTGGGAGGTATTGGAAAACACCTGGAAGACAACACAGTCATTGGTCAAAGTCAGCACACAGTGTGATTCTTGAGGCTGTCCAGTGCAAGGCCAAAAGGTGGACCCGATGATCCTTGTGGGTCCCTTCTGACTCAGAATATTCCATAATTCTATAGTGCATCAGATAAAGCTCTAACCAGCATGGGAGTGTTGCCTAAGTACCTAATGTTCTGAAAATCTCTGGATATATCTGGATAAATGAGGATAGAGATTTCTTGGACTGATATGAAATATCAGTCATCACTTGAACTGATATGAAATATACACAGACATGCTGATATGATTTTATCCTCCTGTAAACCTAGGGAATATGTTGATCTGCTGCTAAAATAAGAAGATCTGGTTAAGTATACAAAACTGTCTTCTATTGAATGAAAGAAGATGTATCTATAATCTGGATATGCAGTTATAATGGATTGTCTTAATATAGATTATGCATGTTATGCATAATGGATTATGCATAATATACATCATACATAACTATTTATTATATATTATAGAGTATGCATGTTCTGCTTTGTTACTGAAGGCTGAGTGTAGAACACTCAGTTAATGCTTTACAGCCAATTAAGCAAGAAATCACTTGACAGTAGGTTTAAATGATGCATATATTTTCAATCCCAATTTCTTGGGAATAAATGTTATCTTTCCAAATATTTTCTGGAATTTTTCCAGATATTTCTGGATATTTTCCAGATATTTTCTGGATATTTTCTTTTCTATTTAAAAACTTCAAAGAATTTGATTTTTTATTAATGGATAGTTCAATCTTTTTATATTCGTGACTGTGAAATAGGCCAGACATGGCATATGACAAACTAATTGTTCACATAGCTACAGAAAACACACAGGAGTATATATTTAAAACCACTTCTCCTGTTCACTCCAATCTGTACCCCAGAAGCATTGTGTTTTATGTGAACACAGAATTTCAGTAACTCATATCTAACTATGGTAGTACAGAAGAGAATTTGTCTGGATGGGAAAAGTTCAGTCTCAGTGCACAGTCAGGGTTTCAGCCCTTTACCAAAAACACAGTAAAACCACCCAGCCATCACTATAAACACCCCAATAAGCATCTGGAAATCTCTCTGCAAGATAGGAGACTGAGGAAAAGAATACTGACTGTGCATATATGTACCACTGAGTGTTGCCAATATGAAGAAATATAGCCAGATAGAATATGGGCACCTAGGAGTTAGTCACTGTAACATCTAATGTTCAGGCTCACAATTAATAAAGTGGGGTTTGCAAGCTGGGGTATTAGAAGCCTAGGTCAACACAAGATGGCAAGCTGGTGTCTCACCCAGGGATTTTATACAGACATCATGCTGAGCAAATTGTCATCTGGATACAAGGAAATCTACAGGTTATAGGAAATACAGATCTTGCAACTACTCTAGCGTATCCTAATGTTCAACAACAGTTCTGGAAGGTTGTGCTTGTTTAACAGTAAGTAAACACAGCTGAAGTATGGGATGCTGATAGGGAAAACCTTGTATTCTGCCAGGTTATTCTGCTACTCCCACCATACTCCCAACACCTACCAATCTGAGGGCACATCACTGCCTATGGTTCCACAGAACCTGCTACTTCAGCATCACCTCCTGGAGTTGCAACTGCCAGTTTTGAGCTGAGCATCCCACGTGCACAGATATTTTTCTCTAGAGGCACTTCACTTTAACAGAGTAATCTATATTGATGACAGTGTGCCTTTTTTTTTATTGCCTCACTTAGACCTGTGAGGTCCTTCTGGAGCTGCCTGCCTTTACAGAATTTAACTACCCAAAGGAGCCAAAACACTCATTAACTAGAAAGAAAGTTTTAGGCAGCATAACAGAAAAATGTTGATGCTTAGTAGTTGGGACACATACAAGGGTAAGACCTGGTTTCTGTCTGGAATTTGTTTAAAGTCCTTTGGTATCTGGCTGAATGCAGCCTGTTTCAATTTCAACAGAATTTGTAATAAAAATGTAGTCCCATTATCAGTGCACTGAACCATTTACTTACTCCCACACACAAGTCAGATGCATGGCAAATCAGTTTACAGAGATCATTTAATCACTCATGAGTGCACCTTGGGCAATATATCCTAATTCTCCTAAATTATCTACAGTTTCTAATGTTTATTCAGAAGAGAAACATTTCAGAAGGTTAGAAAGGATTATTCATCAGAGGCTTAAAAATTGCTCCTCTGTCAGTTTTACATACAGTAAAATACATAGTAATTTTCAGACTTGCATCAGGTTTATTATTTTTCTGATAATGGGCTATTTTTTTTCCACAGAAAGAATGAATTCTCATTTAAAGGGTCTGTGATCTAGTATTTTCTTTCATATTTAATCTAGTACCAAATATCATTTTATGCAATCATCCTAGGACTGTGAATAAGAATATTTTTTTACCTATCCTGACACTCAGAATGTGATTGCTTTTGTATGGCTACATTTTATTGCAATGTACATAATGTGCCTCCCCATAACATGAGAAAGGAAAATAAGCCACATTGAATTTTGGACACTCGTGAAGATTCACGCGATTACCCTGAATATAAAGAGAATCTAATTTTCAGCATTTTACTACAGAAAATTTAGAATGGTTCTATTCACAAGGGTAGAGATGTGAACGAGAAAAGTGAGGTAGAGCTCTCTGCCTTGCCTCTCCATCCAGGCATGCAAGGCAGGAAGGAAAGGCAGGTTCCCACATGGTGTGCTGGGCAGCAGCCCCACAACTTGGGGCCCATTGACACGGGGCATCCAGTCACTCCAGTAAAGGTAGATGAGGAGCAGCACCACAGCCACAGGGAAACCCTTGAGATCCTGCCCCCCTACAACCTCCTCCTTCTCCTCACACTTCCCTGCTACAGCTCTGCAAAGCCCCAGGGAACACATGAAGCTCCCTGCCAGACAGAGAAGGAAGAGGGGGAGAGGTAGCATGCCCCAGCATGGTCTGCAGGAGAAAATTAGACTCTGCTACTGCTCACACCTTACAGAGGGCAAGGTCTGCCCAAATGCTCCCTTCGTATAACTGGTAGGCATCGATTTTAATGTCATCACTCACTTACTGTGTCTCTCTCTATAACTAAAAGATGTAATAATAATGATTGCAGTCCATTCAGCAGCCAAATTCAGAGCTGTGGTGTTCTAAAAGGCTGTCACAGACAAAGAGTCTTTGGCTTGAAACATGTTTTAAATCTTCCCATTTCCCAGGAAATATTTATGACCTGCTTAACACATATTAGTGTAAATGCAAGTCTTTCCAAAGTCAGAATTATAGATATAGATAGGGTATAACTTACTGTATCTCTACTTTCCTACAAATATATTGAAAAATGACTGTGGTTAAAATCTTCCTTGCTTTGTTAAAAATATATATATTCTGAAGCCCAAGATAAACATGAATGTGAGCTTTAACTATTCAGATTCCTGAAATTTCAGTGGCTAATAACTGAAAAAAAAAATTGGTCAAATATGAACTCCCAACAATAAAAAAGTATTTGGAAAATAGACAATGAAGATGAATAAAAATTGAAACGGGAGCACCAAAACCAGGACAGAAGCCATTGTGGCTCTTCCCAACCACAGCACAAACAACTGTGAGGGCAGCCTGAATATCTGCATAGCTCCATAATTCTGTGCCATGTGAAAAGCCTGTGAAAGCTCTGAGAAGCTGCCTGCTCTATGGATTGCTTGTCAGTGCTGATCAGTACTGCTGAGTGCATATCTGCAGGTGCCAGGGATATCAAATGACCTGAACCTAAGAGCAGTGGGCTCTAATCTGAAGATAAATTTAAAGACCCCAATTCCCTGCTGACTTAAAAGGGGATTCAAGAATCTCTCCAGCTTCAGACATTCACTAGTAAGAAACATCAAGGCAGAGGAATTCGGGAATATTCCTTGCAGTAAGCACAAGCTCACTGTAACCTATCAGTCAGAAGATCCTGGGTAGCCTTAAACACCCTGCAGAAATAGACAGCTTTGTGGTACAATGGCATTTGCATTTGAACAAAACATAAGCAGCTAGACCCCAGCATCTCAGTTCTGATTTATTCTTCTCCTCTTCAAATCACCCTAATAATATAGATACTATTTTCAAGGGCAAAAAATTTTAAAGTTGCCCTGTAGAAAGAGCTTCACCATTTTTTCATATTCTTACTCCTTTCTCTAGACTCACATTCTTTATAATTTCTACTACCACAGTTTGAACAGCTTTCCATAAAATTAATGACAGTACTCCAAGCCTTTAATCTTGTCTTTTTTTGACTGATTAGAAACAAATAGAGCATGAGCTACAAATGAAGTACTTTTCTTCTTCAGCGGACAGAAGGCAAGTTACTCTCAAATTCCCAAATATGAACCTGCTGGTTTATAAATAACTTCCAGACAGTCAGCCAATTACATCTTAGCCTCCCTAAAAGAGAACTGAGGGGAAGAGACATATTTGGACAAAATTCCTGTTCTGGATCATTTAATCATTAAATTGAGCCAGGAATACAATTATTGGCTACACTGTATAGAAATACTTGAGCAATATCTTTTCCATCAGGAAACTAGACACAATTACCCCTCTTGCATTTTTTTTAATCACAGAATCACAGAATTGCTTGCATTGGAAGGGACCTTAAAGAAGATAATCTAGTTCCACTCTCCACACCCTTACCTAGGATGCCAACCACTAGATCAGGTTGCTCAGGGCCCCATCCAACCTGATCTTGAACATTCCAGGGATGGGGCATCCTTTGGCATTGCCTCCAGTTCACCTAGATTAAAAATACTTTTAGTATTTTACTTGCACATTCCTGGTGCCTTTAATATCAAACAAGAAGTGTAACAGGTAGGAAGGTGTGAGGAACATACCTTGGTGCCCTTGAAGGGTGACATCACATATCCACCTGTGCTGCACTGAGAACTGAGACTTGCATTAATTTCGCTTCCTGCTGCTTTAACATAGAAAATGCAAGCAGCAAGAAGCTGTTGTGCAGTGATATTCAAAGAGGCACATGTTATTTCATGCTAAGCATCAGGACCAGTGACCTTACCAGCCTCTAACTGTACTCAGCAGGAGGGTGAGGGGCAGGGAAGATGATAACAAAGTCAAGAACAACACGAATATAGCTGACTGAAGATGCTTGCAGAGACTGGCAGAAAATTTACTTGAACTGCTCTAAATGAAAAGCATGGCTTAAATCGACACCTTTAGCATCACAAAGGAATGTACTAAGGTGCACTGAGCCTTAGCAATTTCCACCTGAAAACCAGCCTGCTCAGTTTTTTGCCACTGAATAACTCCAATAATATATAGGGCAAGAGGGAGAGGAGCACCTCGAAAAGTGCAGAGTCTCAGTTTGGATCCCCATGCCTACACAGCATTTCTAATCTTGCTCCCATACCAAAGTGTGCTTACATGCAGGAGCCACACAGCGGAAGATGCCCATAGGATTATGACTGATGTGATCACCCATTTAAAGATCAGTGTGCAGCTTCCAAGTTGCATTGAAGAGCTGAAGGAAAAAGGAGAGCAGAGATGCTTGTTTCCACAGGGCTCTGCTCAGGCCTCTTCACTGATGTAGCCAGAACTTACCCCTCAACGTGAAGGTCCATTTTAGAACTGAGGTCCAGGGCACATCTCCAGCGAAGATCTCGAGGCTTCCCATTCCCTCACAGGACACCCCCATTTTGTAAGGTACCCACTGGAGTAAAAAAAAAATCACTTCAAGAGAGGACACTGTCTCTTGGGCCATGTTTTACAAAATACTTTACACAGATGCACATAACTTCCGCTGACTGCGAAAATTTTTTAACCTTTCTGATATTAAAGATTTCTATCTACTAAACAACACTTCAGTGAGTGAGAATTTATTTTCAAGTGGCAGTGCCAGTTTCTAGGGTGCCATGTTGTAATTTAACAGTGCCAAGTACTAGCTTGAATTTTAAAGCATGCTTTTAGCAGTTTGAACTGCATTTTCCACAAGACTATTTCACCACAGATGCTCTGAGTTTGCTGTTACACAGTTGAAGAGCCATGCTTTTGAGAACATTTAAACATCACAATCAAATCATAACTGCCTGATATCATCACAGTTGCTGTACCACGTCTAGCAAAAACAGATTATGGAATGTCATACGATTAGCAAAATAATCTTACAATAATACTATTTCTGGAGAGCAGACATAAACATTCAGAGCCACTATCAACAGCTCCTCCAGCAAGCATAAGCAAGCCAGATTTTCCCCAAGACTCTTTGTTCTTGAGTGGATAACTCCAACCAACCTTTTCTTAGCTGTGTTTAGTCCCTTTTCTGTCACCTCTTAATTACAGTAATGTTTTTATCTTAAATTTTTCTTCATGTTTTTGTTTAGGTGCAAGAATTCAGCTTTCCTCTTACTTGCTCTGTATTTTCATTTAATTAAATCTTCCTTTGTTGCTACATATTTGTTTTTAATTTTTGTATTTTCATGGCAAGTACTCCCTCTGGCAAGGCTTACTGCACCATACTTCTTTCCCAGCACTTGCCAGGTATTTACCATGGATTGTCTGTCCCTTTCCCATCTGTGTGCTTCCTTTTATGAAATATAGGAATTACACTGACAGTGCACTGAATAGATAATAAATAATAACAACAGTAATAATAATGATTATAGTTATTCAGGGGGAATCTGAGTCTCATTGCCTTTCTGCAATAATATATAAACAACAAATAGCCATCAGAGAAACCTATGTAGAAATAAATACAAGGCTGTTGCTAATTACAATGGCCAAATACACAGCCCTAATGCTGGCAAAAATGTCCAGGAGAAAAGAATACAGTTGGGAGTGGACAGAAAGGACCTGTGACTGCCACTCCACTCTTCTCACTGATGCTGCCTATCCCACTCCTTAGCAGCCTCTCCTGTTAGCCTCCATTTCTCATTCCCTGAGTGCAGCACTGACATCACCCACGCTTCCCTGGGTGTCGTCCATTCAAATTTCCTCCTCTCCCAGTGCCTCTCACATCAGGGAACATCCCAGAGGCAAGTCAGGAGTGATCAGGATGTGCACCACAAAACTCCAAGCATGAGGGGTGGAACTCAGGGTTAGAGTGCACCTGAAAATACAGTTTAAAAGCTCCTGTTGTTCCACAGTTCCCACAGCTGGGATAATGGTCAGGAAGCTGCCACATCTTCTGAATTTTCTTTCTAGCGACACCCTCCTCCCCAAGTTCCTGCTCCTCCTTTATATATGTGAATAACCTCCAGCTACAGTTGAGTGCACATAAAGCACATCTGGGTGATCTCCCCTACCTGTGCTGTTGCCAGGCTGTGAGGGTCCCATGGGAGAGACAGCTGGCACAGCACGTGTGGGCTTGGCCCGAGGGGCTCGCCGGGGCGATGCTGAGCATCAGCGTGCCAGCGGCTTCACCAGGCCTTCTCAGCAGCACACCAAAGGCAGCTCCAGACCTCCCAAGTGCTGCTCTGTAAATCACACGTGGGCCTGGCTGACAGCCCCTCCCTCCCATTTAGAGAAGCACTTTCAACCAGCTTGGTGCTTGCTAGCATTTTAGCAAGGATGCAGGGTACATGAATACAAGAGATGAGATACTACACCACAAGCCTGTTAGGTGCAGGAGTCAGCCTTTTGGACACACATCTAGAATATTTTCAGTGCAGTAATAAAAGATCTATCTCTAGTTTCTGTACTGTTTTCAGCAAGTTTCTTTGCTGTAAGACTACAGCAACATCTATTTTTTTCAGCAAATCAGTATAAAGCATGAATGAAGGAAAACTAAGCAGTTCCTGATGCCCTACACAAACTCAATGACAAATATATGTGTACACTTGTGCTCAAGGGAGATTAGGTTTTCAAGGTCTACCCATGGCAAAGCTCCTTTGGTGAAACATTCACGCCACTGCTGTCAAGAACGAGAGCCTGAATATAAGTGAGCAGGATGTCCCTGCGGGATCCTGCTGGTAAAAGGAGACCCTCAGGGCAAAGAGCGATTCTCTGCTGGCAGGGTGCAGATGAGGCTGACTGGGATCTCTCCTGGCTGCTCTCCAGGGGCGTGGTAATGCACCATCTGTGTCCTGTTGTTGTTACTGCCATTTAATGCAGCCTCCTTCATTACTTGGCCAAGTGAATCTCAGCTGAAAATCAGCTTCCCAAGGGCAGTGAAGGGAGGAAAGCAGCATTTATCCCAGGTTGTAAGGCAACAAAAATAACACATTTCCAAAGTTTTCTCACTTAGAAAAGTAAACTAAGCTATTTTGAGAGTTTCAGTCAAAACAGACATTCTCTGCCCATAACTGAACATGGGATTTGGGTTTGCTGAGCTGCCCAAAGTGCTTTGTTCCTCTCTGTCTGAGCACCAGCCAGCAGCAGCACTTAGCTGTGTTTGAGCAGTCGCCTGGGAGAGCTGCTGGCCCTATCTGCCCTGTCAGCCCTGGTCTCTGGTCACGCAAGGTTTTGTGTAATGGACCGCATGCCATACAACTGAAATATTTATCATAATCATATTTACAAGAGGTTTGGCTCCCAGGAGGGACTGAAGGCCTGAATACCAGAGCAGAAGTGAAATAACGTGTAGTTTGTTGGGGCTTCTGTTTTCAATTGCATTCAAAAAGTTTGGAGCCAGACAAAAAACCTGGTTTTTTGGGGTCAGTGGCCACAAGAAATACCCAAACATGTCTGATGGGAGTCATAAAAAAAAGTAACTGAGCAGAAGTAATGCTTATCAGCAGAAAGCCTCTCTGTTGGCAGCAGGCTCCACCAAGCCACGTGCCACCTCCCCTTCTGCAATATTGTCTGCTCTATCCTCACCCATTCCAGAGGTACAGCCACACCAGCAGCTGCAGCAGGGCAGAGTTATAAATGTGTAATGAGTGCTTTTAAGGCTCCCCAGCAAGTGTGCAACTTGTGAGTCCAGGCTGTGATCTTATGTGGCTGGTAGGCTATGGGAGAGACAAAAGGGCTATGGAGAGTGGCACTGGGGAGATGTAGGGAGCAGGGCCAGGCAGGAACACAGCTGGTGGCACAGCTGTGGCAGGGCATCCAGCAGCCTGAACTCCAAAAGCAGGCAGGCAAAAGTTCCTACTCCACCTGGGACTTAAAGGCTATAGAAAAGGTGAAAAAGTAAGGTTTTTTTGGTAAAGCTTTTGCCCACGTGCAGCACTGGGAGCAGGTCAGGTGCTATCACAGGAGGCACCCTGATGTCCATCCTACAATTGTGGTAAGGGATTGTGCTTGTTGGCTTCATGAATCACTGTCTGTAGAAGGCAGTGTGTTCTCATGTGATTAGGTGGAGGGGAACTTCAGGCTATGACTTCGTGGCTATAACTTGTTGCCTCTTCCCCTAAAACACTTTAATACATACTTTACTCAAACACAGTATGCATTCATCGTGGTTCAACAGTCTCCTCTACTTGTGTCCAGGTATTTTCTATTTCTCAACTTTTCCCTCAAGTCTCAGTGTGGGTCTGTCTAGCCAGTCACCCTAGCAAAAGTCCATTGGAAATGAACAGTTTTGGGGTTTCTGTACTTGCCCTGTTTGAGGTTTGTCTCCACTCTTCTTTTCCATGAAAACTCCCATGGACTGGTGTTGTGAGCCACAGTAGAGCACAACACGGTGTCACTTCCATCTAGGCTGGTGGATCTGCAACACACTAAGTGCTAATGTTCAAATTTTCTTCTGAACATGAGTGATATGGGCTACTGGCAGCACTACCAGAATTTGGGGCTTAGAGCATCTTTCAAGGCACACTGGGATGGCTGCTGAGCTTTGTTCAATGCCTATATGTAGCGTTTGAATGTACTGCATTATAATTATCTAAAACAGAAGTTCCCATTCTGCTCAACAACCAAAGAGTATGTGTGACGGATGGAGTGGTGCAGGGGACACAGTCTAATGTGGCAGAAGCTGAAGCCTTTACAAGGGCCTTTGCACAGCTAAAACTTTGTAAGAAAAGCAGCAACATCTGCAGGGGACAATACAGATCTGGGAGTTAAGAAAGTGTGTGTTCTGACCCCTGATTTGGTCGTGACTCAGGGTTGAGAAGCCACATTTGTCTAACACAGGGGATCAAGTTTTACCTCTTCCCACAGGACATTGGGAGCATCTCTTTAATGATGACCCCACCACACTAGCTGTGTGCTCTAATTTATTTCAGGTGTGGCTGGACCTGAACACAAGTGAAATCTCTGGGAAGTTCAGATGCTTAGTACCTGAAAATCTTACTCTGTTGTACAGAGCTAGAGTTCAGTATTCATGTGGCAAAATAGATCTGTCCTTCAGCTACTAAGATTTTAAGTAAAACAGCAACCCTTGCCTTTTCTCTTAAATATTCTTCTTTGTATTCCAGTGCAATCTAGGCCTCATACAAAAGCCACAAATATGTGTGTGCTTATTCTTAGCTGCCAATTTTGCTAAAGATGAGTAAGACTCACTTATTGCCCATTGAGTATTTTATTGTGGCAACAGCTCATTCATTTTTTAAATGAATTATATATTTAAACTGATGAAAACAGAGCCTTGACAGCCATGACTATAATACTTTCTACTCATAGTAAATCCTGCTCTGGCATGTGTGGGCAGAAGCTTTTTCAGGGCATTTTCCCAAACATTGTCAGGTCAGAACAGGGACATTCAGGCTCTATGAAAGACTGAAACCCGTACAAAACCCGTCCTTGCTCTGTTTTACCCATCAGTGGTGAGACAGTACAAGAGCTTGTGATATCATTGCAGGCCTGTGGTGTGGCCCCACAAACCTGATGTTTTTTTGGCACAAACCTGAAAGCAAAGATGTGCAGAAAACGGCAATGGGGAACCAGGTCCAGTGGCATCCAGTGCAGAGGCTCTGAGACTGGACTTCTGGCTAGCAGACTTCCTTCCCTTGTGGCAGTACTTTTGAGTGGTATAATCTTGCTAGTTCAATTTTATTAAGCAACTTATGTTTTGCACCCATTCCCATTTCATAATTGTACTTCTACATGTACTTCTGACTGGGAGCAAGAATTTTACATAGACAAAAAACTCTCCCCATTCTTTCTCTTATGAGTGCTCTAACTGGTGCACAGGATTATTAAAATATATCTGTGTGAGAAACTGTGAAAGTGGATCATGAAGAGTGTGAAGGATATTCGAGTTGCAAATCAGTAGAAAGTCTTTGTGAAACACTTAATGTTTACTTGCTATGCTGAGTCTTCAGCCATTAATCCTGTGCGTTTCCTCCTGTAATTGTCCTGATTTATTTGCACATAACCTCTCTTTCTAGTGATACCTCATGATCCAAACCCTTGCAAACTGGGGGTCATTGTCAAGAGCCCCCTTGCTTTGGATAGGTTACAAATGCATAGCCATTTCCAAAGAATATTCCTCCAGTGCAGCATTTCTACATTTTATTGATTCACATGAGGAATAGAAACTTTAAACAGAATGTCAATTTTGTTGCAGTGAAATTTAACAGCTTGATGCACTACCATCTGTTTAAGGGAAAATAAGAATCAAGCTGATGTTAGGGTTCAGCACCATAATAATTCTTTAAATTGTACAGCAATACTGATGGCAGATTAATCCTTTGAGCAGATTGATCGCTTTTGGAAGTGCTGTATGACAGCAAGAATGGACAGAATTATTTGGTCTCTTAATCAGGAAAGACAGGAAATTCAGTACATGAGAATAAAGGAAGCCAGAGAGAGGATGCTTAACCACATAGTCAGCAGAAGAGTCAAGGGGAAAATCAGCACATTGGCTTTCCTGCTGAAGGCAAGATAGCAAGCAAGGACAGTAGCTGGTGGACTGTGAAACCAAACTGCCAGGAGCTGTTGATAAAATTGTACCACAGCTGCTGTTCAGCAAGTGATGCTGCCTTCCTCATTCTCCATGTGCTTTTGACTAAATATTTTTGCATGTTTCTTGGGATAGGGAGCCTTCTGTGGCAAGTCATCTTTACATTTTGCTTGTGCAGCATCCAGCATCACGTTCATAACCACTAATGTTTCTACAAATGATAAATTTAATAATGACAGTACCGTTTGCTTTTATTTTCTCACTGCCATTCATTTTGCTTGCTGATCTTTTGCAACATAAATCTTTCTGGCTCCCATTTCAACCAAGAACACAGTCCAGCAGTTAGGCTCAGCGCTAAATCACCTCTGCATATCCTCATTGTACTTCAGTATTAGAAGTGCTAAGAAGCATAGAGGAATTCAGGGTAGCTAAGAAAGTTTTTTCCCGGAGTGTCATTTATTTGCAATGATCCTTCAGATGCTTCTTCAATAAAGAGAAATAGATAAAGGACAGCAAAAATCTTTCCCCTTTCTCTAAAATTTTTCTCCTGTTGTTTTTCCTTCAGTTCGGTTAGAAATCAGCATACAGGAATGGGTGCTCAAGGTATTACAGCATGTTAAAAGGTGCAAAGAAAAATAAAAGTTAACCAGGCTACTGTTATATGATGCTCCACCTGGGCATTACAACAGTTAAATGCTGAAAGTTACTGATGTTATCCTCCTATTATTTGCTGTCATCAAGGACCACACAAGCCAGTTTATAATTAATGTACATATATTGTATTTCTATTAATGAAAATTATTAACATATAATGCGAGTTCTTGTCGCTTCCTTAAATAAAAGATTATATTAAAAAACTTTGAATTGTTCTAGTATGAAGCTATCCAGAAACAAAAGCATCGCAGAGAAAGAGAATTCATGAAGGAAATAGTAGTAAAAGAGAAAAATGCCTTGCAGTAATAAAGAGTTTTAGTAGAACTTTTCCTGTGAGTGTAGGTGCTAAAATTATGTGCTATGTTGAAAACAGCTCAACTGCCTGAGTGCAATCTGCTAGTAAGAGCAGACTTCTCCATGCCCCAGACTGAAATAATCAGGTAATAATTTTGCAATTACTACATTATCCATTAGGGGAAAATCTAACTAATAAATGTTATTAAAATCTCAGAAATTGTTCTTTAAAAGCCAACAGGTCAGCAGAAATCTGAAGGTGGAAGTGCTGATGCCCGAAGAGGTGCTTGGGACTCGACCTTAGCTAATGGATGGTTACAGGGATGAACTAGTCTGGGTCGTGAAAGCTGATGACCTCCTGGCTGCCCTCAGGCTGAGAATGTGAAACTTTTAATCATGTAAGAAGCAGTAAAGCAAATAGAACCACAACCTTGGCTTGAGGAGGGAAGATGATGGCTTATTTAGGGGTCTGTTTGGCAGGATCTCACAGGAAGCTGCCCTGCGAAGCAAAGGGACCCAGGAATGCTAGTTGACCATCACTGACATCCTCATCAAAGAACAAGAAAAGTCCATTCTGTCACGTGTGTAGTCAAACAAGCGAGGCAGGCAGCCAGCGTGCAGAAACAGGCTCTCCTGCTGGAGTTCAGAGAGTAGACAAGCACAGAGAAGGTGGAGAGCACTTGTACCACGGAGCAAAACAGAGCCATTACTCTACATTCACTGAAACATGGAAGCATTTACTAAAGCCAAAGCTGAGCAAGAGTTAAAGCTCATATGGGACTCAAAGGGCAACAAAAGGTGCTTCTGGAAGTACAAGGGCAGAAAGAAAAATGGGATTCTCCTCATCAGGGGCCAGGTGACTTAATGACACAGGACATGGAAAAAGTTGAGGTGCTAAATGTCCTTTTTTTGCCTTTTTTTTATAGATGAGGTCTAGCCTCAGACACCAAAGCACTGAAGAGAAAGAACAGGGGAGCACTTCAGTTACTTGGACACAACTAAATCCATGAAGCCAAGCAGGGTGTTTCCCAGGAAGTAGGAGAAGGCAGTGCTGGAAACCTTCAAGGTCAACAAATGCAAAGTAAGTCCTGCAGCTGGGGCCAATTTACCTCATGCCAACAGCCTGAGCCCCAGTGGTCAGAGCAGCTTTGCAGGAAAGTACCCAGAGGTGCCAGAGGAGGAGCAGCAGAGCATAAGCCAGCCATGAGCTTTCATGGCAGGGAATGCCAATGGCTTGGTGGGCTGTATAAGTAAGACTGTGCTCAGCAGGTTCATGGAAAGGATTGTTCCCCTCTGTTTGGCATGGGTGACACTGCAGCTGGGAGTGAGACAGCATCTGCAGCACCATGTTCAGTTTTGGGCTCCCCAGTGCAAGAAAGATAGGGACAAACTGGCGCAAGTCCAGGTTTTGATGTGCACCCAAGGCTGCCATCGGTGTTCCCAGCCCAGGAAAGTTTATCCCTGTTAGTTTGAATCAAGTAACTCAGTTAAACACTTAATTAACCAAGTGAAACACAGCAGTCCATGATATACAGACCAGGTAAGATGATCTCATATTTTGTGAATATAAAAGAAAAAAAAGATACAATGGAAAACAGTATGCAATTTTTCTACCCAGAATGAGAGACTTGAAACAGAAAATCATTTATCATCAGCCTGTGCCTTTAGTGCACCAATGGAGCAACTCAATGCCCAAATACTTTGGAAAAAAATTAGAGCTACTAACCATTTTCTAGATTACTGTTTAGAAACTATGTTCCTTAAATGAATGTTTGCAATGGTGTGTCAACAAGTGTCAGGGAGCTGGGGGAGACAGCTGGAATCCTGTAGAAGCTTGCCTTCAGTGGGATACAGTTCCCTATCTACTTGTCATGTTAACAATGATGAAAGAAAATAGCTTGTGCTTAGAGACACTACCTATTTCCATGTAGTAAATCTTTAAATAAATATTTGTATCCTAAAATCCGATGAAAACACTGAGGCTATTGTACTAAAATATACTTTATTAAATACAAAATATTTTCCCCCTGTCATCAATAAACATATAGATGGGATCTATACAGATACATGTATATTCTTATACATTAATGTACATATGTTTATATTTCTCAGCTCTAATTCTTCTATGACATTTGTGTTATGCTGTAACGTGTCCAAATTTTTACAATATAACATTAAATGAAGCTCCCCAAATTTTATTATAAAAGTTAAACATATCAACTGTTTTCCCTTGTCTACAGACTTCAGCATCTTTTCCTAATTGAGAAGTTGTGAATTTGTGAGCTACTCTTCATCGCTCTGAAAGATGTCACCCACAACTTCTCACTTCTGTCAAAACCTTATATCCAGTTATAGAAAGGCTTAAAGTCAGTAAGGATGCAGCATTCAGTTCAGGAACAGGCACCTGACAAGCTCTTTTCAATCTCTGCCACTAATTTTACCACATTTACACCTTCCATCCCTCAAGTCAGCATAGGGACCTTCCTTGCTTCCTCTAGCTGGACACTGCAAAAATAAAGATCCAGGCAATCCCTTTCTCACAGGCTGCCTTGTTTAAGACTCTTCAGGTCTGCTGTACAATAAACTTTGGTGCCTGCTACAAATTTCATCCTCCTGTGATACTATAGTTGGAGCTTCTTAACAGACTAAACCCAAATTCAAGGCTCCAAGTGCTAAAAGCCCAGAGCACCAATGATGCACACCACCACCCCAGTCTGAAGGCTCGAAGTACTTTAGCATTTTCTCATAAAACCCAGGCGTGCCACTTTTGAATTGGCAATTCTGTTGCATTCTGCCAGGGCTGCAGTTCCTCATCTCTCCTGCTGCTGTCTGTAATTTTACCCTACCTCTTACATGGGCCACCAAAACTGCTCTGGCTGGGCATATTTTCAGATTCTTGAAAGTTTCTACTAGCAGTAGATTCTTTCTGTTTTCTCCACCACTGCTGGAAAAAATGCCTGGCCTGCCATGATGGAACAGTCAGAGCCAGACCTGGAGCTTATGAAAGCCCTGTATTCACCTATCTGCAATATATATTTTCTCTGTATCTTGTATATTAATGTATGAAAATGACATTCTGCTTCTATACTCCTTAGCGTTTTGTCATCTACCACCACAAGAGAGCAAACATCTCCTTGCCCATCATCCTTACCCCACAGCCTCCTCATATCATTTCTTCAAGAATTAACTCCTCAAGAGTGTGGTCCAATAACGTAAAAATAACCATTCTGCTACTTATTGGGTGAAAAACATGCCAGAGTCCAGCTTTATGTATTCTGGATATAAATTTTAACCAAAAAGGTACAACATAACATGGAATTTAGCAAAGCTTATTTAAATGTGGAATTAGAAAGATTATTACATTTTCTAAAGCAATGCAAATGAATAACAGGTTTATTTAAACTGCAGACATCAAATAAACTAAAAAGAAAGAATGTAACACCTATAATGGCTTTTGTGAAAATCAGCTGATAACAAAAGAGCTACTGGCTATTGACAGAACTTTGAAGACTATCTGCTTTTCCGGGAGGCAATAAACTCCTTAGTAATCACTAGAATATGTGACTTTGCCAGGTGGCCTCCAGGGAGGACACATTTCATTCCCATGGACAGCCTTCAACTTCTTTTGGTTCTTCTCAAGCTGCTCTTGCCTCATTTTGTTTTCCTGAGAATAAAAAGATGTGTGAAAAAAAGCCCAAAACAAACCACCCACCTGCCCCCCAACAACAATTCAACTAACAGAAGGGTTACAATTATTGTTATGCCTTTCTTGTGTAAAATGAAAAGAAAACATGCAATGGAAATTTGCCTTTTGGAGCTTGGCACATGCCTTTTAGAGGTTCAGTCACAGACATTGCACAATGCAACACAAGAGGCTGCACATCGAGTGTCATTTACAATTACGGTGACTGTCTCAAGGATGGGCTGGGTTTGTGCACTGTCTAAGCAAAAAGCCCAGCAGAAAGCCTACTGGATTAGGTATTGCATTGGTCTTGTATGTAATTAGCCTCACATTAATTACTCCTTGTCTTTAAGAGGAATACCTAAATCACAATGCAAAATATGTTGTTCTCATATAATGAGAACATTGATACACCATTGTAACTTTCTGTACTTATTAAATCACACTTGCCATGTACTAGAACAAAGTGGTAATTAAACAATTTAATTTTAAACAAAGATCTATCTAACTTCTGTTATAAACACTGCAAGGCTCTAATTCTATTTTCTATTGTTTCAAACAGCAATGGGGCAATTAGGATGATGATGCATAAGCAAGATACTTGCAACACTCTTTTTGTGTCTCATTAAATAATGATTTTCAAGAGACCTGTCATTTAAAAATTAAATTGCAATCATTTATAATTATTCTTGAATTTCTAATCAGTTCTATTCTACATAAAACAAGCATTCCTCTTTGCAAAGATGACTGCCATTTCACCCTCAAGAGGACCAGCATCTAAAGGTGCATCTGCATTAGCAGTTTAGTACACTGGTGAGCTCTCTATGGGTGCAAGTTTTCCTTCCAGATTTGTGCTGCATATGGTGCACATTTCTTACTGACTTAAAAGTAGTTTTTCTCTTGGTGGAACCAAAGTTGACCATATAGATCAGAGCACAATTTACAGTGCCCCCTGTGATGGGTGGATAAGAGCTCCTTGAGCAGCTGGCTTTCTCACACATGAACAGTACATTCATTTCCAAGACCAAACACTGGCAAACACATCCCTGGTAGGAAAGATGTAATGTGGATATGCCCACTTAAAACCGTCATCAGCTGTGCCACATCCAGCCCTGGTTCTTTCATCATTTGCAGCCCATCAGCCAGTATTTTGAAGCACCCACAGAAGTTTTATAGTTTCACACATATGAACTGCACTGCAGTTAAAGTACTGATCCCTGAGGACAGCTTTAAGTTAGACAGTACTCTCATATAACCCATGATCCTGTCCTCTGATGGACATCATATATCCACAAATTCCCAAGATGCTGGCAGTGTTTCCCTGTTACTCACATGTGAGCAGGGAAATAGTGAGGTAACTGTGGCTGAGGGAGTAGACTGGAAAATGAGTGTGGAAGTATTACTGTAAAAAAGGGAGCTTGAATGAAGTTTTCTCCTGTTTTACACATATATGTGTCCAAAAATTGTAAAAAGCAAAGCAACACACTGAAATATCAACCCTATCAATATGATTTTAGTCTGTGCCCTTCAGCTCTTTGTCAATATAAATCTGAAGATCCAATTCAGTTAGAAACATCTGGTCTGGCAAAACAAACAATAATTTCATGTCATTACTAGTAAGGCTGATTAAAAGCAAGGCAAGGTTTGCATGGAAAAGAAATGTCCTTCACTAAAATAAGCAATACAAAAGTTTATCACGGTCTAATAAAAAATATTATCTCTCTGTAAAAACTGTATCTTTCTGATCACATGGAGTAATTGAGACAAACGAGGCTTGTAGCACTGTGACATTCTGACTCTTCTCATCCTTCACTTTGGCCTTCTTTCTCCTTCCATAGAGATTTTGTCAGATGAACACAAGTAGTGGCTTTAGGGCTTTAGAAGAAATTCAAGATATTCTACAGTTCTTCAAGGGAACTGTTTAGTACCATAAGAGAAAAGTAGTCTGCGTTATCAATGTTATCTTTCAAAAAAGACATCAAGATATGTGAAGCAGTACAGATGAGCTTGGGAAGAATATGCTCTAATGGAATACATACATGATACATGCTCCTGTATCTATAATCATAGAATTATATTGTACAAGGATATGTATACCATCAGGACAGGTAAGTGAAAACTCATTAAAAGTAAGACTTATTGCAGCAGTATTGCAAGCATTAGAGAAATTGCATGCAACAAAGAAATATGCATATTTTGTGTTTATCAAGCACTCTCTACTGAATACATGTTGCACAACAGGCTCAAGTACAAAAAACCACAACCAAAAATAAAGCATACACCCACTCAGGAAAGGAACAAAAGTTGCTTTGGATTTTTTAACTGTGCTTCAGTTTTGAATGTCTGGGTTTGAAGATCCAATTTGCATTAATGAATTCCAGTGGCAAGGAAAGAGTGTTAAGTTAATTTAACTGTTTTTAAAAGATTAAATTCAAAGTGAAGATCTACTAGCCTCCTCCCTGTCTTCAACCCACACAAAGTTTTTATGTTCTTGTAACTACTGTGGAAATTCTCACAAGACATAACTGATACAAATATTCCATAGAATAATAAACAAGATGTTATTTGCACTAATTGAAGAAGAGTAACAGAAACAGTGAAAGGTTAAATCAATAACTGTAGCTTGTCTTACACTAGATCAACTCAAGTGTATGGCTTGATTTCTGTGGAAGTTTCCTACTCAACAGCCTAGTAAGACGAATATATTTTTCACTTATCAAATTCTGGGAAGAGCACATTCTTTAGCAGTATGACTGCCAAATAGAAATTGAATTTTAGATATTACAGAAGACTGACAACAGTTAAGAGGAGTAACAATAGCAGCCTTATTTCTAACCTATTGCAATGACAGGCCATGAAAATTGCAATTTAGAAAGTATTTTCAGAGAGATCTTATGAAATTAATGACTACATGAAATTAATAACCCACTTCAGCTATTTCGAACCCACAAAAGCAACATGGGAATTATCCAGTACATCCTTTCTTGATGTTTTTACACAGCTTTAGAATGCCAAAAATAGACATTGCACATGCTCAAATTCAAGGTAAAATGCCAAACTTCTTCTAAGGCTTTCAACATTACTCTGCTGGTCTTTGAGAACTATTTGAGAGCAGCTTTACTTCTCAGCAGCTCATGGCAGGTTGATGTTTACCACAGAAAATGGACAATGTAACTTATCTAGAGATGATACTCCTATCCACAGTAAATAGGTATCAAGATCAGTATCTCAGAAATAATGGAAACTAAACTGATCTGTCATTATAGACTTTCTATGTGATTCTTGTCCACATTCCACTCCTCAGAATAGGTGCATGTCAGTGACAAGTGTCAGACTGCTTCATCATCTGCTATGATGCAGTAAGTCAAAAATGATCATTTATCAAGTTAGATTGGCTTGAAGAGTTCTTGGTGAGTAGAAAGAAGCAAATGATAGGAAAGAAACAAAATAATCAGAAGCTTGAATTTCAAGGCAATACTAAAGCATGTCACCTCAAGATTATCCTTTTTATGTCAGTATTTTACAAGTGTTAACAGCCTTTTCCAGGGCATTTATTTTCAGGCTTAAAAAGTAATCTTCTCTATGTACTTATGCTATCAAACATTCACACAATGACCTCTAAAAGCAGAAGTAACATGATTTCCATTAACATAAAAGCTGAATGTTTCTTCTATTTTAGAAGAACTACAATGAGATTTTTACGTCTGTTTTATCCATGCATTATGGTCAACACCTGTTTCAAGAAAGCTGAGTATGAATGTACACATTTCTTTCTGTTGAATGTTAATGAAAACATATTAGAATACTTCCCACTATATCACTCCTATTTTATTTCCCTTTAAAAAATCCTGTTAGTTGAAAGAATACTCTTAAAAGGCTTCCAAACTCTGGGTTCATATCTGAGGTCTATCTACCTGCAGACAGATGTCATCTGAGCTCCCTTGGTAATGCAATGACAACTTTACAGTGTTTCTCTCCTGCAGTTCACTAATGATCTGTATTTTTTCTGTAACTGTACAAAGTGAGGCAATATTCTGGCCAAAAATTATGACAGGCCCATTTCCCAATATGCTTTCTCAAATAAAGATCTGTAAGTTGCGAAAAGACAGCACAAATTCTGAAAGTAAAAATGTGAGGACTGGGCACGAGACACGTCAAGTCAATGCTTGCACACAGACACTGAAAATGGGATCATTTTAGAGGTACCTTTAGAGGTATCATTTAGAGGTACCTTTGCCAACCAGTTCAGTACTTATCCCTCCTACACTTGCTTATTTCTCATGTAGGCACATGTGTATCCAGTTAGATCTGGTCATTCCTCCAACTACTAAAATTTTAATTAATAATCCCACTGAAGTGATGACCTCAAGAATTTACACGCAATTTCAATGGGAGAGCCTGTGCTAGGCAGCATCTTTCACTGCCAAAAAAGAGATAGTTTTTTTTACTTTCATAGAAAGTCCAGGACAGCAAGGAAGTCAAATGTACAATGAGAACTGACATTCTTGCTTTTAGGATAGTCTCAGTAAGCACAGCACATCATGGCAGTGCATTAGTTACTGCTCAAAGCATAGCACTCCCTACCCTGGCAATCAGGAATATTGACCAAGCAAGAAATAGCCTAAGATCAGACATTAATCGTTTGCTAAACTGAGCTGAAAATCTCTTGACAATGGGGACCAGAAAAAAAACTTCTTATCAGTGATTACAGAAATGAAAGGTATTTCAAAAGGGGACCAAGTCAGACATCTTAAAAGATCTAAACCTAAGACTAAAAAAGTTTGGAAACAGAGAGAAGGGAAAACATGCAGGATCTTGCCGTTTTGTGCAACTGCGTATTTCTGAGTTAGCCAAGCAAAGGATGACTGCCCTCTCTAAACTTGTCCCACACCTGTACAGCTGTCTGACTCAGTTCTCATCTAGCTGCCTCTCCCGAGAAAAACCCAAAACAAAACAAAATAAAAACAAACAAAAAAAAAAAGCTATTGACAGTAAAGAGGAATTCCTGTAAGGACCCTAATCCAGCTGGGTTGTAAGATCCCATTCTTAAAAATGGCAACAGAGGCCATACGTACAAGACATGCCAGAAATCACATGGAAGAGAGAGAAAAGAAGAAACACTTTCTAACTAAAAGAACCTTGACACTCAGTATGAAGAAAGACTGTGTCACAGGGTGGGAAATTAAAACAGGTTCTTCTTTAACTGGCAAGTCACATACCTTTAAGAAAACAACATGCTCAGAATATTAGTAATCTCTCTTCTAGTTTGTCTTTCTGCAGCAAAGAAAAAAACCTGTCTTATTGTTGGGACTGGACCACTAGATTAATTTACTGCTTTATAACTGGGACACTGCTGTGAGAAAAATATAATTGGGAGCATCAGAGTTCTACCCTTTTTTGCAAATGGAAATCATCTTGAACCTCATTACAAGTGCTTTTATCAGTTGTGAGGTATCCAAGTCTCCGTTTTCAACACTTCCTTGAATGTACACGTACTGACTGCTGTAGCTGGCAATGCTGTTTGGCTTCGCAGGTTTTGTGCTCTGGCTAATTGGCCCTTCAGAGATGGTTGCTTCTGATATGGAATAGCAAAAAATGAAGACTAATGGAAATTGAAAACTCTATGACATGTAGGTAGGGAGAATATATTTTCCATGTATGCCAGATATCAAGTGCACCGTACTTAAGCAACATTTTGCTCACCAATTCTGGGGGACGAGCAATGTAATGTTGCCACCGTCTGGCCTCTGTCATAACAGCACAACACCCCATGAGTATTGGCCTCATGGGCCAATACTCAAGTGCTCACACTCACTACTACATCAAACCATTTGGTTTTGACAAAATGCAAAACCAAACAAACAAACCCAACCAAACATACCAGCCATCTTTCATATTCCTCCATAGCCTTTTCACTTTTTTCTTCCTTCTTTGCCTGTTGCATTTCTCGCTTTCTTTTCTCTAAGAATTTTTCTACTTTCTTCTTTTTTATATATTCTTCCTTCTTTTCATTCCTGCGCAGTGAGAGGGAAGAGCAAGAGGTCATCATGTACGAACTAAAAGCTGCATCTGTGACCAATCAAGTAAATTGAGTCAAGATAAGTATTTTACACTTTTAGTAAAAGATTGAAAATACGTATTTAAAATCTTCCATGTCCACTTTTATAGGGCACCAAGATATAAATGAATCTACTACTCTATTTATTATGGCATCACCTTTTCTGTACTTTGTTGTCCCTTATTTAGTATAATAAAAAAAAAACCCATTCCAAACTCCTGTAGGTAACTGTAAGTTGTGCGTTGTCTGTGAAAACTCTTGGCTTGTAAAACTAACATAAGAGCATCTCTAGCAGATATATTTCATTTCCTTCTTCCTACATCAGCATTCCTACATTGTATTACATGAAATCTTAAAGATTTACCTTCTTTCCTATGACTTAGTAATGAAGCATGAAAATAACCACCTAAGACAGAATACTACTCAATGAATTTTCTCATTTGCAGTATCTCAGCCCGGGCTTAGTTAATATCCTCTTGGGGAAGAAAGCAACTAAATTAATAACACTGAAGGGAGTTGCACATCTTGTTTTCATTGCTAGACTTTGTCTCCAATGGGAATGAAGAGTCTGACCCCAAGCATTCCATTGTCTTACAATTACAAGCACATCAAACATTCACAGAAGACCTATTACATTTATGAGCAAAGATTTTGGAAGCTATGACATAGCAAACACAGTGGAGAAGTACCATTTTTCAACTGCTGATACACTGACTCTCCTCTTCTCTGCAACAAGGTCCTCTTCTATCTTCTTCCTTGTTCTTTCACACTCCTTTTCCTTCCTGCTTTGCTCTCTTAAATATTCCACTTTTCTTTCTTTCCATTTTTTGAATGCCTAAAGACAACCACAGATCCATGAGAAATCTTACCTCTCACCTTTTTTTTGCTCAGTTAATAGATTGAGCAAAATGAAGTTTATTTTATGCTCAGTTAATAGACTCCACATATAGAAGCCTGTTTGTCTGCAAATGTAAACATTACATATTTTTGACAGAACAAAATCTAATACAAGCTTCATTCAAACTAAGCATGTCTAGATTTAAGATTCTAGTTAATTTCCATCTCTTTCTGGATTAATCAGAATTATTTTTACCATCTCCTGAACAACATTCAAATACACATTTATGTACATATTTCACATCACCGCTTGTGCCGCTTCTGTTTTTTCCTTATTCTGTTCTGCTGGTTTCTTTTCCTCAAGTTCCTCAAGCTTTTTTTTTTTGCTTAACTTCTTTGCTTCTTTCTCTTTCTTTTTTTTCCAGGCTTCATAACATGCAATTGATTCTTCTCTTTTAAGTGCTTCTTTCTAGATTGGAAATAAAAGCCTAGATTTACATCAATTTCAGTATAAAATATTAAGTGAAATAGCATGCTTTAAACTTATTGCTAAATGGAGCAATAAAGAAACACACATTGATTTGCTGACAACATTGCAAGTATTACAATTAAATTTTTAGCATATATAGGGTTATTTTCTATGCCCATTTTTAACTTAATAGAATGACACTAACTGCTCCCACAAAATATGTGTAGAAGGATACGAAATGCATGTTAACTGCTTAGAAGTGAAACATACTAAATACTTGAAAGCCAAATCAAAAAATGTGCATGATACTATTCAAGAGAGTCCTCTCTAGGTAAGCATCTCTTGAGGCAGGGAGTGAATGCCTCATGTTCTCATGCACAAAACAAAACTTAGCACCTTAAGAGTTGAGCATCCCAAGATCTTTGTAAACTAACTTGAAAATTAATCTAGGAAGCACATTTCTAACACACCTTATGTAAATGTGCAAGGAAGCATTGGACAGACACTGTTTACCACGACCCTAACAAAGCAGGACATGCCATTTGTTGTTTCACATCACCTCATGCTATTTGGAGAAAATCAGACACCTTACAACTGCAGAGGGATGCACTTAGGCAGGAAGAACACTTCAAAGAGTCACAGTTTGTCAATTTCTTTTTAAACAATGTAAACAAACCTTTTCAGTATTGTTCCTTAGAATTTCAGCTTTTTCCTTTTCACTTCTCTTTAATTCCAGTAGAAGGAGGTTTTTCTTTTCCAACCAGTTCTGTAAGAATCATTAAAATATTTTTAAAGTCCTTTTAAGGTATAAGTAAAGAGCAGCACCAATATAATGACCACCAAAATCACTCTTAGTTCTTCCATGTGGTAGTTAAATAAGCATCCCCTGAGGAAAACTAAGTTTTCATCACATGAACATTGTGATAAAAAAAATCTAAGGTTCTAAAATCACAGCCACAAAATCTAGAAAAGCTTAAAGATCTCTTAAAAAGCATCTCCCTAGAAACACCAAAAATTTTAAGCATTACTCAAAATTAAACAGAAGAATGGAATAATGATTCTTATCACTTGTTATATAGGAATATTATCTACATTTGTTGTCTCTTTTGAAAATACCTATAATTAAAGAGAATAAAATTCTACTGGGGAAAGTGAGACTTCAGGCAGCCATAAAAGCTTATGAGCCATCTGCAGAATTAGGCTTAAATTTTCAAGAATTAACTGTATATTTCGTATGCAGCTCAAAGATAACAGTGTCCTAAATGAAGCCTATTCTCTCTTCAAAAACTGTGGAGACAATATAAATATGGATTTGAGGGTCTAAAATTTGTTTTAGGACCATAACAAGTATTAAAAGCACATACGAATATGAACGGTGCCTGTTAATGAGAGCTGTTCTCAAACAGATTAGCAAAAATCTGTTGAAACGCAGAAAATAATTGTTGTGAAATTCTACAAGGAATTTACATAGATTATTCTTCTGGAAAGAATACAGGATTTGTTATCACTTTTCTTGAATGTCATTTGAACAGAACAGATCAGGAAAAAAACCAAACAACTGTAAATACATACTTACTCATGTTAAGGATGAAGTAGAAATAATAGAAAATATGTGCCTGAAAATAGTCTGACACAAAAAAGTATGAACCACATAAAAACATTATGCCCCTTTCATTGAGCTTCTTGTTTATAATATGAGGAAAAGGCAGAGCCAATCCATAAAAGGATTACTATACCTGTAAGCCAATGAAAGGAATATAGTAAAAAACATTGATTGCAAGAAAATATGTGGTTTTGACCCCTGTATCAGGACCTTTATATGCACAATTTTGTTTGTTGGTTTGTTCATTTTTAAAATCTACCTGAAAAACAGCTGCCCTTATATTATCGACTTTGTTGAATTCTGGACTTTTCTTCTGCATGCATTTATCCTCCAACACCTTTAATGATCCCAGATATTGAGATGAAACACGTGAAGTCGATGGAACAGCTTTCCCCTTTCTCTTTAAATGTACAGAAGTTGTAGACCTAGGAAAATACCAAGACACAAACATGTTAATGACTTTTCCATTTATTGTGGCTCATACCAAGTAGTGTTCCTCTTACTTCAGTGCATACCAAAAGTTACTGTGATTCTTTTTTTATATGCACTTGACTGAGGACTGGGGAAATGAAAAGGAGAAAGAACTTACCCCTTGTAAGTTTACAAATTTCTTACACTTTCATCTAAAAAACAGCTTAGAGCCTGTAAAGACTCCAGTAACACACTCACAGACACTGGCAAAAGATTTGGGAGTCTGATCTGACATAAACGTGAGCAAGGGTCATAACAACATGCCATATGCACTAAACTGTTTTCCACAGATGGTCAGAGGTTGTCAGCAGCAAAGACAATGCTGACAGAAAATGAGAGGGGAGCAGCATTGTCGGGGTGTTTACAGGTATCTTAAATGGCTCAGAACAATACTTGGCATTCTTCTCTTACCTGTCACATAAAGAAGCCTTTGGGTTTTGTAGAACTCCCTCCTTTGTTTCACTTAGTTTCTAAGAAACACAGAGGAAAAGTAAAGTTACAGACTCTCTTAAGCAACAGAGCAGGATGAAACAGGTTTTTACAAGCTAACAAGGACACTGAGAATTGGACTCAGCCCTTATGAGTCCTTTCCAAGTCAAGATATTCCATGGTCTCATGAAGTTATAAAAACAGGCAAGAAAGACACCCTAATAAAGAGAGGGTATAGTACATGGTAAGAAAGTAAGAAGAGAAAAAATAACAAAAAACAAAACAAAGCAAGCCCCCAAAACAACCAACCAACCAACCAACCAAACTTTCAGAATGTATCGTTTTGGAATGGCAGCTAAGAATATTCATTTGTATTATGCAAAAACACAGTCAATAGTTTAGAAATAATAAAAAGTAAAAAGAACACAGCTGGTTTATTCTATAAACACTCTTTTAAGTCTTTTGAATACTTAGCTTTGATAACTACATGTAACTACATATTTTCTTTTTAGGATAAAGCATAGAGTGCTTTGCATCCTATCCATTATTCAGGTCACACATGGATTCCATCCTCTGCCAACACACACTGCTCGCTGCTATTCAGCTATCCTCACAACAGATATCTGACATTTTCACTTTGAGAAGGGTACTTTCTTAAGGCTGGAAAACACATTTCAATACATTTATCTAACTTAAATAATTTGTGGAAAAGGTACTCCTTAAATCTTTCATAAAGCTATACGGAATTTGTAAGAGCCTCAGCTATAGAAACCAGATATAAATTGTCAGCTTTACACACAGTATTCTACACACTTAAGATACAAACAGCAACATTACAAAACTCTCCATTGTGCTTCTAGGACATTGTTCCAAACAACGGTAAACTGTGCATAAGCAATACCTTGACAGAGTTCTCGGACACGTTCTTTGCCTCCCCATGCTCAGACTCATCGTTCACTGACACGTCCTGCATTGTATCAGTTATTATTTGCCCTTCTGTTATTTTCATCATTCTATCCGAACTGTCAACAGAAGGAGATTTCCCACCATTGTCCTCCAGTTTCAAGTCACTGGTGCTGACAGTCTTCTGATCTTGATCTAAAGGGAGAAAAAAGATTGAGAGGACACATTAACAAGAACTTCATTGGTTTTGAGTATTGTTTGTTTTGTACAAAATGTATTTCTAGAAAAACCATCCATCAATGAAAGTTGTTACTAAATTTTATATAGTGAAATGTATTTTCTGTGTGCCTCCTTCTAAGAACTATATACTAATAAGAACAGTATTCACTTGTATCTTCATGTAAGACTGGAGTAGCAACTGAACTAATGTTAGAAAATGTGAGAGCAAGACAAAGGGAAAATTTTCCATCTGCCTTACGTGGCTTTAGTGCAGAAACCAAAAGTAAGAGTCACTGCACTCACAGCAAGAGCTCTTCTTACATCTAGCAAACTTCTAATGATGTTAACACTCTGGGTAACAAATACTGCTTTCATTGTGCAGTGTTCTTCAGCAGTGTCGGACACATGAGGGAATAACTGAAAAATTCCGCAGTGGGGATTTAAAGAAAACAGCACCTCAACCTGAATGTGTGCCTAAGTGGTGAAGTTGTTATTTATGAAACACATTATTAGTAAGACTTTAAAAAGACTTTAATCAGATTTCAACTGCCAGTAATGCAAAGATCTAAATTTGTAAAACAATTCAGACAGAAGCCAAAAAATGCCTGAGTAAAACCAAATTAGAAGTCTTCCACAAATTTCTGATGGAATTCTTTAGAAAAATAGAATTTCTGGATGACAAATAAACTTCAAATTACCTGGAGAAAAGAACATTAATGCCCATAATCTAAGAAATTTACCCTAAATTTACAGATAAAGGTAAGTTCAAGGTGACAAGAATTCTGAATTTACTGAATTTTGACCAATATTGCAGTGTGTCACTGCACTACTTTAATTCATGTGAAGAAAAGAAGTAGTTCTACTTTTCTTCTCCCAGTCTAAAACTACACAGGCACACCAGCCAGGAAGGAGAGATGTCTGCACATTCAAATACCTAGCACTTTGGTGCCATCATGTGGAAAGGAAAAATGAAGCTGATACCTTTTTTGATGCTCCACCAATTTCAAAGTTGCAATTTTCCATCACAGGTAATGACCAGCCATAAACTTACCTCAACATCAAACAGGATAAATTCCTCTTGTATTAGGAATTTGATAAAAAATATTAAGTCTTTTGACACATATAGTTGATCAGCAGAATTCCAAATTCTGTTTTGCATATTAAAAATGAATTAGTTATTCTTATACTGAAACATTCAAGTCTGGGGGGTATATGTGTTTAACTATACATCCAAACTGTGTCAGTGGACACTATGTGAATACAGCTTTTTGTGCCATGCAAACACTGAGGAGGCATCTTGGCAGCCCTCTCATGCCTTCCATGAACATGCACTGATGGAGAGCTGGACTTTAGGGACCTAAACAGCTGTTTTTCATCCTCTGAAAGCAAAAGGCAAACAGGTACCTCCTGCTCTTGGCCCACACTGGTTCAGTTTACCTCCTGGCAGACAGAGCTTGTGTATTTTTAGAAGCTTTGACTGCAAGCCAAAGCAAATTATTGTTAACACAGAAAATAACCCAAATTAAAATGCTTTAAAATACTGCTACATGGCTAAGCAGCAACATTAAAATACTTTCTTTTCACCTGATACTGAAGCATTTCTTTTTTTGTGCATCTGAGGCTTTGCTTTTGGTTGGTTTTCTTCTTGATTTCTTTTTTTATGTAGTCCATCAATAGGGAAGTCATCACTTTCACTATTACCACACAGTAATTCTTCATTATTTTTTCTGTCATTATCCTCATTTTGCCCTTCCAAACATCCTTCTTCGCCATCTTTTCTGTCATTCTGTATGTTTTCACCTTCTAAAACCATTATTTGCTGAAGCTTCTTTTCATGAAAGGATAAATTCAAGTCATCAGTAGCTTCATTTTCCAAATCTACTGCTTTTTGTAAAGCATCATCATTCAAGACAGGACTCCCAGCAACAGACCTCTCAGTGCTTGCAGAATCTGAATTATTTTCAGCAAGTTCTTTCCCAATATCTGCAAAGACCACATTACTAATTCGGATTTGATACAAGTGGAAAAAAATGCAACACAGAACCTGTATCTTCTATAACTTAACACTATTTTTCATGTAACACCCTCCTGACCTAAGTTTCTGAGCATTTCTCTTTCTGTGCCTCTGATCTCTACAAAGCCACCAAACTACAGCCTTATTGTACTTCCTTTCTTGTCATCTATTTTCATGGACCCAATCCAAAGAAAAATATTCACTCGTTAATTATTTTCTGCCACGCAATTTAAAGTCCTTCTAAAAAACAATGTCTCGATGCCATAGGAAGTAGAAGCAAGTCATCAACAACAAAGCTGTGCACATTTGGTATTAGAACCCATCCTCCCTTCCCTTCTCTTCATTTCTGCCCCATTTAAAGTCTACTAGCTTAAAGGAAGCATCTTTTACAATGCTAAGGTTCACATGTTTAACAAAAATATTTATCTTCCTCTAGCCTGTTATTGCTAATTGACCTAACTTCAGAGCTCAAATACTTGAGCAAGGTGAAAAAAGAATGTCATGATAGTAGAGTAATGCATTTACTGCTGGAGAGCTTTTTTTCCTAAATCTTGTCAGCAATGGGAAATCAAAGCATCAAAGTAAGAAAAAAGCACCGCCTTTCTCTCTGCCCATGTCCACTTTCATTTACAATGCTGTGCACTACTGTCTGATCCAGGTGTCAAGTAAACAAGTTGGCTAGGGAGGAGAACTGGGCACCACAATGGTAGGAACCAGTACAGATTGTGTGTGGTCTAGCAGGCTGGCACCTCCACTGATTTCATTGGGAATTCTGCTGCTAACTTGGCAAAGGAGCACTCAGTGCTTTAGAAGTTGTTAAAATATGAAATCTTGGAACTCTCAATCATATCAACACATAAAGATTGTCTATGATCTAGTAATGAGTTAAGAAAGGAAGAACACAAGCAAAAATATTTAATTTTGTTTTACCATTTAACATGCCATCTTCATCACTTTCAAAGTCGTCTGAATATCCATCTCTTTCCTTGCTTGTTGCATAATCAGAAATCGCTTCCTGTAGCTCATCCTGAAATGGCTTCACAAATAACTTTTACAAAAAAGGGAGGATTCATATGTTCAAGTTCAGCACTAATTCTCCCCTCCCACACATACATAAGTAAAACTGAGCAACAGAGACAAGTCCATTTAATTGACAATTATTCCAAAGCATAGTGCATCCATTCTGTCTCCATTCCCCTAACACATCTGCATCAAAGAAAGTCCCCAAATCTCCATGTATTTATTTATATTTCTTCTTCATAAGAAACGTATCTTGCAAATCCCTTTTCCATTTTTGGGCAATTAGGATGTGTGTGTGTGTGTGTGACACTTGTGACACTTCTCCTCTTTTGTTTGTTTTGATCGGCAAGAGCACAGGAGAAGGGTCTGTGAGAACGCGGTCTGTGAGAACGGGTGAGCATGGACGAGCTCTGCCGCAGGACAGGAGCCTGAAGCAGGTAGCCGGTCCAAACCAATGGAAGAACTTCACATTTTTTGGACTCTCTGCTGCAGGACATCACGTACACAATACATTTACATGACTCTGAACGCACTGGCCTTAATTACAGATTGTAAACACATAAAGAAATGCACCAGTATCTCCGGATTCCAGACCCTGACCCACAAACCACAGGAGCAGTGGCTCGCCACGGGCCTTGGGCGCCTCCCGAGGCACCTGCTGGTGTTCGGGCTGCTCCTCCAGCCCGGCTGTCAGGGACGGGGCAGGGCAGCCAGCCTGCTCCCAGCCTAGCCCTGGGGCTCAGCTCCTGGCGTCCTCACCGAGGGCAGCCTGCTTGCCCGCTTTCATTTCGAAAGCAACGCGGATTTTTGTGGGTGTGCCGGCTGTAACAGCGAATTAACGTATTCCCAATGACAGAAACCTGCTCGCAGGCCCCGTTCCCCAGCGCCGGCTTTCCCCTGCCCCGGCTCCTGCCCTGCCCGTCCCTGCCCCGGCCGCCGCCGCTCACCTGCAGCCCGGGCTCGGCGGTGCGTGCCCCCGACATGGCGGAGGTGTTTCGCCGCCGCCGAGCCTTCCGAGAGCCCTGGCAAAGGGCTTCGGGGAAAATCCCCGGCGCAACTCCCCGGGAAAGAACCCCGGGAAACAGCCGCGGGCCCGGCCCGGCCGCGCCGCCCGCCCGGTCCCGCCCGTCGCCCGGCAACGGCCGCGCCGGCGATCGCCTTCATGAGCCGGGAATCGCCTCAGGTTGCGGCAGCGCCACTTCCTCAGCCGGGCCAAAGCCGCGCTCCCAGGATTTATTATCGATGCCCGTGCTCTGGCAGGATTTATTAACGATGTCCCTATCCTGCAAATAATCCTGTTGCCACAAGGAGCACATCCATACATCCATGACACTCGCACTAGGGCTGACATACGTTCGTCAGCCCCGCTCCTGCAGTCAGGTAATTGTCCAAAACCTTCCTACTTGGGATGTGAGTGTTCTCTGTAAGAAACATACTCGTTTTAGTGCTTTCTGGAATACAGATCTCATAGCACCTGTGTTTTAGTTTAAATCAGATTTTAGGCATGGAGAAATTATAGTGGCATAGAGGTAAATCGCCTGGTGCTTGCACCTCCTAATACTCCAATTTTTACTTCCCCAAAGAGCGGTTGTGCGATCCACCTGGTGAGAACCAGCCCCCCAGTGACCAGACACTTTGCCAAGCAGCACACGTCCCTGCAGAGCTGGTGTCCTAAAGGTCATCTGTCCCCTGTGTGGACCACGATGAGGGCACCTGAATCCCAGAGTGCTCGGGTAGTGCCAATCTCGTGCATCAAAGGCAAGCTGTCCACTTCAGGACCATTTACAGGTACAGACATTTCTATTCTTCCTACAGTTTAAATGCTTCTGATCTGGCTTTCTAAAATTAGACTAGTGCTCTAGTTGTCTTAGTGGTAACAAAAAACTTCTGACATGTTCTCTATACTGGTGTTGTATTTATATATATATTAATCTTCCCCAAAATGCATTGCATTTTTGTAAGTTGTGCAGAAGAAAATCTCTCTGACAGAAACAGGGAGAGAATATGTAGGACAGAGCCCAGAGCCTTAGGACTTGTTTTCCTCTTGTTTATTTATGTAGAGTTATATTCTAAAAGCAGTGCAGTTATGCAAAGGCCACAACGCACCTGGGGGAAAAGAGACCCTGAGTTCTAACGAGTAACCTTGGATTTAAAGTAACAATTATTTGCCGGTGATTAATTGATGTTTAGGTATCATCTGTAAGTAGTTGCTTTCTTTATTTACCTATATTTATTTATGGCCAAATGATGCTTGATCTGCTGACTAATCATGGCATTTATTTATTGAGAGTTATGCTTGATGCACAAATTTTTTCCTGTATTTTCTTCACATGTGAAAGCCTTAAATTTGAATCTGTGCTATTCCATCTCTCTGTGGAAGGTGAAAGGTGAAACTCAACATACTTATTAAGAATTTAAAAAGGAAGAAAGGAGAAACACATATATTCTTTCTCTAATAATGTTAGTGATTGCTGTTGAGGGCTAAATTATATATCCCTCTTACAAACCACTGAGACGCACATTTTATTAAATTCCAAAAGGTGGCAGCAAAATATTCTAAAATTGAACAATTGGTTCTTTTTTCCCAAATGTCCAGTTTATTCTAGTTTCTTTTATATTACTGGCAATGTATGTGGGGTTTTTTTTCAGAGACACTATATTCATTTAGCATTGCATGCACTGTAGAGAAGAAAGATTCAGTTTAAATTACTGTGTTATTTACATGAGTCAGACAACAGGTCCTCATATCACCTGTATTATTAAATATTCAATGCACTGAGTTGGCTGGATGCAGGAAAAAAAATATCAATATTGTCAGCACTGAAGAACTCAAAATGTGTGAAGATGTTTTTGTCAAAACACATGAACATCAGGTCTGCATCTTCTAGTCTTACCTGAGGCAAAAATCCCATCGAGACCCACTGAGGTGGACTTAAGCCTAAATTTGGATCTAGTGCTCTGGGTGTAAGAGACTTACTTAAAAAAACCCCATGCACAACAACAAAAACAATAAAAACCCACAAACAAACAAAACACAAGCCCCGACCAACCAAAAAAAAAAAAAACCAAAAAACCAAAACATGGAGTTTTATTGAGGACAAAAAACAGAAGATTTTATGGTATGAAAATGAGCATTAACATCTGTTTTTTAATTAGTAACTGACTAATATATCACAAATGTAAACTGTACAACTTTTTCTCTTGAGTAAACATGGAGCATTGAGAATAAGACGCTAAATGATCCCAGCAGTTATATTAATTTGGATAAAATAAACTTAAAGGTAACATTTTATTCTGCTGACCAAATGTGTGGGAGTCTCCGCCATGCCCAGAGCCTTAAAAAAAGCAGTTTTTGAAACAAGCATCACTATGCAGTGTGATTACCATCTGCAGGAATGATGATATATTCGGAAAGCAGTCAAGTATGATGAGATTTTTGGATGGCTAGCTTATATGCATATAAACAACTTCCTTAAGTGGTTTATTTTATCGATGTGTCTAGAGTTTGTAAGACAGGTTTTGGGATTCCTTCTGAACACTTGACACATAGATCAAGTCAAAATATATAAAACCCCTTACTGGAGGGAAATGTTGTTGTGCTTGCTTTGGTTTTCCTTCCCAAAGTCAAAAGTTACACTTGGAAGGAAATTTAATGCCCTGACAAAATCTCTGAGTTGGTATACATTCCTGTAGAAAGTGATTTTTGTGTTGGTTGCCAGGGTCTCGGCTCATAAATGACTATTCCTGTTCTTGACATCAGTGGGAATTAGACATCATCTACAAGCACATCTGGCTCTTGGCCCTTGCACATGTATTTTTTTAGCAGAGTAACAAGTAGCTTCAATTCTAAACAACAAAGAGCTCTTCTATCTAGGGGTCACCATCACAGACATTCTTAAGTACAAACATTAAAAATTACTATTCTCACATTTCCCTCCCAGTTCATATGAAGTGGTCTATTACAATGTGCCATGTTTTGCAGGGATATGCCTGTCCTGCCAAAATATACTGTTCTTCTCATGCTTGTCTTGAAATAAAACCAGAAATATAATCAGCTTTGAGCATCAAATGGAAATCCCCATTGTCACCAAATTCAACCTCCCACTTTTACATCTTGACCTGACTTGTAAGTAGATAGAGAAGATGCTGTCAGGGTAAGAAGGTATGCAACCTTGACTTAGCAGATTGTTGTTCTCAGGCATTCAGCCAGGAAAGTTGAATTGGATAAAATTAATATATACAAAAACATCGATATTGAAGGAACAGATTGCAAAAATGGAGCAAAAGAAAGAATAAACTAGGATGAATAAATTCACAACTACATCATGTACATGGCAGTTTGTGAATACATGTGTTCTTGACTGGGTAATTTATTCCTGAGCATTAGACTTAGAAGTAGCAGATGGAGGTAGATATCCCAAAAGAAAAAATAATGTATCCTTGACTTTTTAAAGTTATTTTCAGCTTTATTATTTTTAAGCTGTCTTTTTTTGTAAATAGTACTTGATGTGATTTTAAGGAAAAGCATTGGAACACAGAGGAATGAAACAGCTGTCTCGGTGTTGTGCTTGGTCATAGTAACAAGGCAATGAACTTTTCAAACAGACAAAGCTTGTTTGTGTTGGTGACAGCAGATTAGACTTCCTGTAAGGAGAGCCAGAAAATGCAAACCGTTTCACGTCAAGTGGAGTCATTTTGTGTGCAAATGACTGAAGCTACTGCTGTTCCTCGTGTATGGATACATTCTTTTTAAGTCTTGCAGCTGTGAGCTCCGGTTAAATAAACACCTTTGAGAGAAACCTCGCAGACCTGCAATTGCTTAAAAACATCTCTCACTCTCGAAATATCTCTATGTCTAATGTTGTATTAACGCTGTCAGGAGAAGCCAACAGCTGTTAAGTGCTGAGCAGTAACTCACTTTAATGCTATGGCACATTCACAGAGAGAGGAACCACGCTTGTCAGATTACCTGCACATTTGAGAAGTGTCAGGGCTCCAAGCTGCTGGCACCTGAAGGATCACCAGAGAGCCAGACACAGGACCTTGGGTTAAAGACTTGAATAATGTCCTGCAAACTTTCAGCCCTAAGGGATGAGAAGTCTGACATCATAAAAATGAATCAGAGAAAATGGATGCAGTAAAAGGCCAAGTTAAATTGCTTTGTGGTTAGAAAGATTGGCTGGCTAAGTCTCCTCACAATAAAAATGGCTTCTTCTGCTCTTTACATCTATATTCCTCCCTTGTCTCCTTTTAATTTTTGGTGGTATTCTAGTTGCACTATGGCAGGAAGATTTCAAGGAGAATAAAGCTGCCAGGTCTGATTTTTCTACCATTGTCCTAATGAAGATAGACCTTTACAGGGCAAGTAGCTTCAGCAAGTAAAGATGAATGATTACGTTACTCCTTTGTAACAAAACAAAGGCCCATTGAAAGCACACTGAATGTATCACTTAATCTTTTTAGATTTATAACTGACCATATAAAATATTATCTTTTTATATCTTTTGAATGTATTGATTTGTCTATCAGTACACCTATAAGAACCTTCCATATCCGAGGGACTTCCTAGTCTTGAAGGGAGTTACCAGCTTTCCCTGCTAGACTGCTGAGACAGAATTATTATTTCTATTTTGTATATGTAGAGAGAACACTCAGAAGCTGTGCTAGTGACACAAAGGCATGCAGAAATTCTATGGTGGTGTAACTGTGGATGATTTCTATCGTGCCTGTTTTGCACTAACTTATATCCTTAACCAGTGAAGAAAATTCAGACATCACATGATAACTTGTACTGTTTAGAGGCAGTGATGCAGAAGAAGCAGAAGAATCTCAAGAACATCGGTGATGTTTCAGTGCTTGATAAAAGGTTTAAGCATTTGCTAACAGCTGCTCTTTGTGGCTCTCTTTTCTTAGTAAAAGAGATATTGGAGAGCAATTCCTTTTCGGTTTAGACTAGAGACAAGGTATGATTCTAAGATAACAAAAGAAGTTGTAACATTAGACCCACACCTGAACAAATATATAGACAAGTGTAGCACCTAGTTGGGCATTTTCTATTTTTTCCTTAGCTCATAAATGGATAGGTCACTGTTATCTCATAGACTGGGGCCCTGGTTTCCTTAGCTTCAGATTCACTGTACTCAGCTGCTCCATTAAAGAGAGTGGTGTTAAGGGAGAACACTTACATACCCTTTCCCCCTTTCTAGGCCATCCAACACGTCCACTGCTCAGGGCCAGGGCTGCAGGTTGAGCTCCAAACTGGTAACACCAGAGAAACCTGCAAAATACAAGCTCCAGATTTTGTGCAGTTCCTATGGAGACTATGATACATTAGGATATTTTTATTGTGGATTAAAGATTATATTGACTTTCCCATTATTATTATTTCTGTGTACTCTTATGTCATCTCTGCAAGGGCTATGAAAAGAACATTTCATTCAGACTTGTGAATGGAAAGCATTGATTAATCCCAGCACTTGGAAACAAATAATCCAAGTTAGTAATCTGGAACATTAAAGCAAACTCTGTATTTGCAAAGGAAGCTTAACAGTTCATCTTTTCTTGTTCTCCATGTTTCCTTCCTTCCGTCTTATGACTTGGTTTACAGCCCCTGCAACTGATTTGAAATTTTGCAGCTGCTGAGATGACTTGGCTTCAGTTTAACAGCAAATGTCATCCGCCCAAATCTGGGCTTTGTGTGATCTTTCTTTCCATTTCCTATTTCTTTTCAAATTGATTAGTCGCCAGTTTAGGGGATTATCTAAAGCTACCCTAAGACGGGTTCTCTGTGCCAGGGCTCTTCAGCCTTTGTCAGAGGAAAATCCTGAACAAAAGCTAATGGTCATGCCAGAAATATGTGAAGGATGGGAGAGGGTTTGAGTGTCAAGAGGGACTCTGGTGTAGTGCAGGAGGGAGTCAGAGAGAAAGTGGCATCATCCTAGTGCAGAAAGCAGCTGGGCTGGACATGGTAAGGAGACAGTGCACAGGGGTGAAAAGGGATAACTGAGCTTTTGTGTCAGAGTATTTTTGACTGTGTACTTTTCAGGAATGATGCCTCCTCTAAGTACATTTTGTGCACACATAGTGTGAAATTGCGTTTTCAGTTACATAGGTCCACCCAGGCTGTTTGGAGAAGTGGGAAGGAGAGCTGTTCGGCTTCAGGACTGTAGGATCACGCTAACAGCTGTGCTGTTTCCATTCCTGAACTAAACTCAGCCACAGTGCTGGTATCCCTTGCCACTAATACCTCATGCCATTGAGATATGTTCTAAATGTCTGAGGTGTGTGCAAACATTTCTAGGTACAAACCCAGCACAGTGAAGCACTGCAGAAAAAGATTGATGCTTGAAAATTATATTTTAAAACTGATTCTGGAAGATAATTTGTAACATGAACTTCCATTACCTATTTAATTTCTTTCTTAGTTCCAGTGCTTGAAACTTTAAAGGGACAGTGGCTGATGCTGAATCACAGAATCTCAGAATGGACTGGATTGGAAGGGACCTGAAAGATCATCTCCTTCCAATGTCCTGTCTGTGGGCAAGGACATCTTCCACTAGACCAGGCAACTCAAAGCTCCATCCAACCCAGCCTTGAACACTTCTGAGCATGGGGCATCCACAACTTGTCTGGGCAGCCCTTTCCTGAAGTTAAAACTTACTATTTAAATCAAGGAGTTTAAAAATTGTTTGCAACCTCACAAGCAGCCCGTACATATGTGCACACATGTTTATACTACAAAATCTACCTGAGCACCTGAGTGTCTACCTGTCTGCTTAGTCACTGACTATCTATGTTGAAAACAGGAATACTTCATGAGAGGAACCAGCATGATCCTTTTCATCTATTGCCTATGAATTATCCATAGCACAGCAACTGCACTTTCCATCAATGGCATTTTCTGAAGCTTTATAGTTCTATAACATTGGCAAGCTTTGGATGCAAAATTAACAGTCAGCATCAACAAAGCAAAATGTATTTACCCAGCTGCTGAGAATCTTTTCCTGATAATAGAGCTGTGAGCTATGAAAGCCATTTCATGACAAAATACAGCTGGGAACTGCATTTTGTGTTGTATCAAAACATTTTTTTTATGTGTAGATGAATAATGGAAACCAGATAAGAGAGTGCTGATCTTTTTATGCAGTGTTTCAAAGTTGAAATGTTTCGTAAGAACTCTTTTTGCTAATGATGTGAGACCCATTTACATACGAGCAAATTGATAAACGGATTGTGCAGTGATTTTTCTTAGATGTGATTGTTGCCTCTTTTTCTCTTCTTCTGGGTTTTTATTCAAACAGACAGCTATTTACCTCATAATTCACATTAAATATATCAACTGTATATCCAGATCATCTAGGGAAACACCATGCAACTCACCCACTGCTAATAAGAAGCACAGTTCACACTGACAGATGCTGATGGCTTACTGCACAGCAGTACCCAGTATTGATCCACTGGGATTCTCTCTGGGATTACCTTCTTAAGTTTTGTTTCTCATTTTCTCCTTAAAATCACAAAGGCATCCTTGGAAATCAGTGGGAATATACCAAAACCAATCTATATTCTTCTTGTTCTGATTTGTGTGACCTGCTGCTTGAAAGACTGCCCTTATAAGAGTCTTGGTTTTTTTCATCTTTTTGATGCAATCCAGTTAGTGTTCAGGTTATTGGAGAAGAAAAAAAAAAAAAAGGAAAAATCTCCAGCAATACAGTGCCCATTATACATGCTTAAGCAAACTGGATTCAGTGCCAAAGCAGGCACTGGCTTTCCTATATGCTAATCCATGCACTCAGGATATTCGGTGGATATTCACGCAGTGTGCTATTCACTCGAGATGTTCACTGGTGGCCTAATTCTGCACCACTTGTGTTAGCAGCAGGGCTGTAATGATCTGTGACGGAGCAATGCTGAGAGTTTTTCTAATTCTTTACTGCTGCATTACCTCAGTGAGAGCACTCTTCTGGTATTGAGCTGCTGTCTTTTATCTGTGCCTTAGTGCTGTGTAATGAATGGCTTTAGCCAGGTCTGGATTTAGCACAGCAAAGTTGTTAAGTGAGCGCAGAAAGGTCCTAAGTGAGCCTCCACAAAGGAGTCAAACGGTGCCCTTGCACAATTCAGCACCTCCTCTGCATGCTATCGTAGCTGGCTTTAATCCTACCTAATAGGGCTAAAAGCACTGGTGGAATCTGTGCTGCTGAGACTTCCCTGCGTGTTGTACAAATCCTCTTGATAACACTACATATATTTACAGCTGACCTCAGCTAAACGAGAAGCTGGCTGTCTAGAGAAAGCTACTCTGTGCTGCAGTCAAATGAAACACACAGGAAAAAGAAAGATCCAGAATGGTACTTAAAGCTCCAAATTAAAGGAGTAAAGCACCTGAGTATGATTGCAAGTGGGAGAATGGGGTAGTTGTGTTTCGTTTTTTTGAACTGGGGCTAAATGCATTAGGTTGAATAAAACTGGAGTAATCCTGCAATGCCTTGTAAATGAGACTCATCCCTGAAAGTTATGATGCCACCCTACTTACTCTGGAGAGATAATAGCCAAGTAGAAAGAAACAAAGCTAAACAATAAAATAGAGTGCAAATTAGATGTGAGCTTCCAATCTTCAAAGTGAGGAAAGAAAAGCTGGTCCCGATTTTTTTTTAGGTCGTGCCTTTCTCTACCCATAATAGTAATGCTGGTGTCATTATAGAGGATTTCACTTGTTCAAAGTGTTGCCATTAATGAGTGCTTCTTATAAACCCCCAAGTGAAGAAGCAGCAAGTAAATAGTACCTGCCTTTTAAATAAGGGAAAATGAAATTTGCACCAGAGTCCTGTGTTGAACGTTTAAATATAAACTGTCTAGTACAGTATTTAGCCTCAGAAACACTCTCCACACAGATTGTACGTTTCTTTGTTGTTGTAGTGGTTTTTGTTTTCATTTCTGCCTGAACATGCTTACTGCTGGCCAGCAGAAAAAAATTTGGTGTGATACCCATTTTTCCAAGTGGATGAACCATACAAGCTAGTGACCACTGTGATTGTTGAAACTAATCTTTCAAAGTGAATGTTCGATTAGCCTGGCTTGCACATGTGGAGGTGACTGAACCACTTCTATGCTACAGGTTCTTGGGTCTATAGACTTTTGTCATAGCTTCTGTTCATGGAAATTTTAGTGTTATCTTCTGGAGATAACTCCAGATAACTCCAGATAACTTCACTCTGGAAGATTATTTGCATGTTTTTCCCTTTGCCTTTCTTTCTCTGTCTCGTGCACACACACACACACATACATAATAATGTGTATAGTTGTATATTATTTTTTGTAAGATTCCTATGTCTATAGGTTACCAAATGCCCATTATATTTACAGATACAAGATACAGGATACAATGCATACACCAGCCTCTGTAATAGATATTTTACTTGCCGGGCTGCTATGCTGCTGTGTCATGCTGTATGCACTGGTTTTGCACAGATACTGTGAGTGGGCATTTGCAGTATTACGCATTGAGCTAATGCGCTCTTCCTAATGCACACTTCTGTGGGTGGTGATTTAGTCCCTTGGCTATGAATTCTTGTGAAATGGACTTTTTTTTTCTTACATCTTCTTATCCTAAGATAAACAACTATTACATTTGATATAATTTTGTTGTTACAGAAGAGTCTACACTAACAGACCCATAGCTGTTAATTTGCAGATGTGAGAATTCAGCAGTGCAAAGCTTGATTTACTTGCTTGCCCAGTGCTATGTTCTATAGTTAACTTTGGCTTCCTTTCACATGGGACAAAAAACATAACGTGTTCCTGGGGGAATCATCACAGTGTGTCAGATTTAATACTTAAGTCCCTTTTAATTTAATTCTTCTCCTACACCCTTTATTACTTAGCATCTCTCACTTAGAAAGATTTGCTAAGGTAGAACATATTTTTAAATGTGTATTTAGAAACCAAGTTTCAGATACCCAAATTCTTTCTCCTTTCTTTTCATGGAGTGAGAAAAGATATAACGATGTGCTAAAGGTTCTCCTGATGTTCACGGTCTCTAAAGTTACATGGAGGTGATGACGAAATGTACAGCCTATTAAGGAGGACTGGTGGAATATACATGCAGTTCAAAGGCTGCAGGTTTTGGCAGATATAAGTGCTGTCTTAGGCTGAGGATAATCAAGTTTAAATTATGTGGACCCTGCTGTCCTTAATTTTTTAGTAAATGCCTAGGTAAACATTCTGTCAGAATCTGGGATAAAGTCTTCGAGCAAAGTATAATACTTTTCTAGGTCAGTGATGGTAATCAAATTGAGAAAGGAACTAAATTGTAAAATCTTGGTCCTGCACATGAAAGGGATTGTTTAGGTTTACACAGTTGCTATAAAAACATACCCAGGGTCTAAGCAAACATTCCTTTCTTCATCATCCGTGACAACAGAGTGTCTCCCAAGTTACTGCCTGGACAGCAGAGATCCCAGTTACTAGAAGAAGCCTCTAAGTAATTTTTCTGAGAGATTTAGAAAAGACTTTCTTAAAAAAATCCAAAAATTTTGGAGCTGGTTAGCACTTAAAACAAAATGGAGGGGTTATTTAATCAATTTCTCAAATAACCTGTAATTAAAGGACTATTCTGGCAAGTACATTTTCACTGCTGACTATCACTTCACTGGTAACTGCCTGTGGTCCACATAGAAACCAGGTTTATGCAAGTCATAATTGCTTCAGTGTTTTTTGTTCCGAACTGAAATGATGGGCCAGAACTGCTTTTCCTCCAGATGACAAGGTGCAGCTAATGTGCAGAACTTTACCTGCATTAAATAATAACGCTTTTTACTAATCAGCAAACTCCAAAAAGTCCAAATTTGCCAAAGTCTTACTGCCTTTTGGCAAATTTAGGTATCTGCCCCTACACCACAGGATGTCAGGGCGTATTACTGATATCATGTGAACCTAAAAACAATTCACTTACCATTACAGGCAGATGTTTCCACTGTTGCCCTCTTGTTCCATGCAGGGTTTTAGGTCTTTCAACCAGCAATGTCCTTCCTTTTTTTCTTATTACGCTTGGCTTTTCTCCCGGGAACTGAACTGAACTTCCGAGAGATGAAAGAAGTCATGCCTTTGTAGATTTAATCAGACTCATTTGATTAGATGCTGCTGCCTTTCCAAATTCATGACAAGTTTTTAAATTGTATTTTGTTTTAAAAATCAAGTCCCTCAACACACTTTACAAGTCTTTCATTAATGAAACACACGCACACATACACAGTAACGCTTCTCAAATCTTAAAGGTGAATTTTTGTTAATTGACTTCCTGTCCACCTGTCGCACAAGATTGCTGTGCAGTATATTCATAACTTGTATTTTTTGCAGAATGGCCTGCTTTAGAAATACATGCAGGGATTGGAAGGAAGGAATACATCATTCTTTAAAAACATCCTCAGAGGCAAAACAACTGACTTTCTGGATTTAGAGTGAGAGGAATGGAACCACTTATTCTATCTCTTTAACAATAAAAGTTTTGTTTAATTCCATTCTATTTATACTTGCAAAACTTAATGTTGGATCTTGGTCTGATTTTCCATTTTGGTCTTTACTGTGGATTTATGTGGATAACAAGGGACTACAGACGTAAGTTGTGATCCATGTACTCCTGTGAATTTTAATACTTCACTAGTTGAACACTTTTCACTACTGTCCATGTCATTTACTACAGTTGAGGTAATAAAATTTTATGATTATCCATTTCTATATCAAAGGCCTGTCTACTTCAACATCCTATGTCAGCACCAAAAGAATGTGGCAAACCTATGGAGGTATTTCTATGGACAGTTTTCTCACCCTGTAGCTGTGTGTTGCTGAGAAGGTTCCTGAGTTATGAGTAACACCTTTCTATTTATATTTAATAGCCCTCAGTGGATTCCTGTGCTGATGATCCATGTGTGGAGGACTCTTGGCCTGCAACTCCACCCCAATCTTTTGGATGTTGCTGTATACATTGAGTCCACTAACACTAGGAAGGGAGCAAGTTGCTGTGCAAGTTTAGGAGAACAGAAACACTTCTTGCTGACTACCCAGCAAACTAGGGTTTGCTAGGTAGGTTTCTAGGGTCCTAGAAAACTAGGGAAAGTTTAGCCCTTAAAATTATTATTAAATGCACTGTGATTTAAGCACATTTCCCATTAATTCTCTGCTACCTCTGGAGGTTCATTTTACTATTTCAATGTTAAAAATACATAGTTGAATTTCAGCAGCTATCTAGCAGAGTAGTTACAAACAGAAGGAAAACGCAAACAGGACTGAAAACTCAGGACACAAAAACCAATACCCTTCTTTTTCAAATACTTTTGAAATTTTTCCTATAAAGGGTTTTTATTTCAATGTGACTACAAACAGAATTGAAATGGGAGACACATATGAGCATGAGAAACAGAAATAAGTTTTTTTCCAGACATAAATTCCTCTACTTACTCCAGATATAGACAATTCCACATCTATCTTCCTCTGTTGTGATCTGTCCTTACACATTTTGCTTTGATCCAAGAATTATAGCATCTAAACCTTCTCACATGAAATGCAGTGAGACAAAACTCTAATGGCAGTGAGATCCTTACTGAGCATTTCTGATCCCTGCTCAGATGCAAATCACTAAACCACACTTGTGACAAATGCTGATATTTTATTTTCAGCAACTGGAAACTCTTGTACTTTTAGTTTGTGGGATTTGTTTTGGTTTTTGGTTTTTTTGTGTTTCAGTTTTTGTGGTTTTGTTTGTTTGTTGCTCATTGTAAACACGCAAATATTTTGTCTACTCTGAACACTAAAAAGTTAAAGGTGCATGACTCAGCTTTGCTCTCTCATTTATTCTGGTGAAACAGCCTTTGAAACTTTAGGTGAAGGAGAAGCTTGTCATCCTACCCTAAGTCCTCTTCTAAGAGCTAAAGGCTATCACTTACAAACACCAGTCACCCAGACTGCTTTTCATCATTTTGCAATTAAGCAATAGCAATCAGTAAGGTGTTGCTGTCCCAGCCTGAGAAGCAGCTAGGGCAGACTATTCCTGCCTTCCAGCTGCTTCAGGAAAGCCCACCTGCTGCACTGTAATTCTCCCAGGAGTTTTTGCTCTACCTCGGAGGCACTGCAGGGAGGAAGATGCTGTGTTGCCCTCAGTCTCAAACTATGTTGCCTCCTCCTGTCCATCTGTGCTGGGGACCTACAGGAAACCTGCAGAGCCCTTTTCCTCTATGTGCAGCAAACAATTGCATAAATGGCTGATAAGGCAGGAATCCTTTTGTGGCCTAATCTGTTAATTAGAATCCTTAATTGTAGGGCTACTGATTAATTAATTGGGAGTGATCTGACACAGCAGAATTCAGTCTCCAGCTAAGATTTTATGGCAAAGATTCTGATTGATGAAATCAGAATAATCTCTCTTATGATTCACAAAGCGTCAATTCTCTCAGTTAATAAAATACATATAAACTGAGAATATCACTGCAAATATAAAGTGATGTCTGTATTATCATCTTTAAAATGCTGTATTAGAAAGTTTTTCATGTTAGCTGTTTCACTAACAATCATCCTGGGTCATTTATACTAATGCTGTCACCACTTCTTTATTAGATAATGTGTTTTACTCTAATTCCCTAATTCCTAGAGTTCCATCTTTCTTATAAAAATTATACACAAAATACAGCTCCAGTCAACAGTGCTATCAGGCTGCTATTACTATGACGCTACATTTACACAGGGAATATCTCCATTTGTTTTTATTTTCATCCTACTCCCAGATTTTAGTTTTCATTTTACTCCTGAAAATCTGGCAAGTCTCTAGGATTTTTCAAGAACATGGAGCCTGAAAGCTCAGTGCTAAGAGTCTTGGACATTGCCCTTGTGTTTACACAAAGCTTTTAAGCCTTGTCCTGTATTAGTCAATGCTTTTGTTAAGCTGCTTGGCCTTGTCCATACTGAAGCCCTCTTGAACACATTCAGCAGTCAAACCTTGGGGATTTTTAAGTGTTAACAGCTGGGGACTAATATTAAAATCTCTCCTCTATGAGAAGAGACAATGGTTAATCAATCTTAACAAAGGTGATAAAAGCTAGCTGAAAGAATAGTTCAAATAAACTCTCATGAGTACTTTAAAAGGCATTTGGAAGAGTGTTTAGTAATTGATATAACTTTCAAGTATCAGAGGACAATCATGATTGTGGTCTATTTTCTGTTTCAATCTAATCTAACATCAACCTGGCCAAACTTGGATGCTGGATCCTTTTATGAGCAGCTGTTTGGACTATATAGCCTCTGGGAGTCCTTTCTAATCCTAATTACTGCATTATACTACCCATTTTGATTTTGCATTAATATGATAGCATTAATTGCATTAAGCTTATTTGTGATACAGAATAGTCTGAGCTCAAAGTTGAAACAAGTGTTATTGCTACAACAAAAGATGACTGCTTTTGCTTCACTAGATCTTTTGTTCTGTTAGAACATAGGGCCATTTCTATTATCTGTTCACTTTGAAGGTTATCCCATGAATGTGAGCAGAAAATCTGTGGAAGAAATGAACATTGACATGAACAAGGATGACAGGGCAATGTGGCCTGACAGATTTTTGCAGTTGTAGTTCTTTTTTTGTGGAAAAGTATGTGCAAACCAGCTCTGCTTTCTACATGTGTGGCCATTATTTGAAAGTCTTTGATTTTTTTTCAGAAAAAATCAGATTGTAGAAGCTTAGCAAAAAGATCCATATTGAATGCTCACTGTTTATAGCATGTGAATGGTCAGTCAAATAAGAGGGGGCAGATTCTGCTCCCCAGAAGAATGCATCTCTATTTTCTCTGTACTGAGATTACTGGTTACTTTTTGATCTATTTAACCAGCTCTTTAGACATTCTTAAAAGCATTTTCTAGAAAATATTATCAACACTTCTTTGTATATTTAGGCTCAGCTCCATGAGCTCAACACCTGCAGCCCTTTGCAGTAAAAGTCTTTAATACCGTTGTCCTCCAGAAAGATACACAAATTATGTCATGAGTCCAATGGATGTCTGTACTTTAATCTTCTTGTTGGGTTTATGGTTCACATAGAATAGCTAATAGACAGATCTATGCATGTCAGACATGAACAGTTTATGAGAAACACAAAACCTTTAAGAACATTGCACTCACTTGAGAGAACATCATAAAAGAAAAAGTCTAGTATATAGAATACTGTTAATAGAGTTGCAAACAGAAATGTTTAAAGCACATTTAAGAGCCAGTTTCCAAGATCTGTTTATATCAACATTATCCATGCCTTTTTATATCTGGTATTTCACTTGAACCTTCTTTACAAATTTTGCTGTTTGCTGCAGATTACACTAAGAAGGCAGTGAGGGTCAAAGTTTAAAAACCTCCTCAGCTGCTTTTCTCTCCTCCTAACATTTTGCATGTAATGTAAGTGGGAAGTTTGACGTTGTCTTTGTACTTGAACTGAGACACACCATGTTTTTTTCCTAAGGCCCTTATTTTCAGAGTCCTGTTTCAGTTTTATTTCTTTTTTTTTCCAGGGTACTATTTCTGATTCTCCTTTTAATGGAGAAAATACAAGAGTAAAGATGTGACTTTCTGAGAACAGAAGTAATATGGAGTCACTCCTCCAAAGGTTAAGGTTGAGTCAAATTTGTGAATTGTGAGTGAGCCTATGTGCCTTTGTAGGTTTTGGAGGGGAAGAAGAGAATTTCAGGGAGGGGATCAGGGCTGAAGATGGACTTTTTTCTCATGACAAAATAAGAGTGCAGAAAGGATACATGCTCAGTAAAAGCATGGAAATGCTCTTTGTTCCCACACTCTACATATGAAAGAAATCTAATGAATGCTCAGATCTGCACCTCAATAGACAAATCACATGCTGTGATACTTACTTTTTGAATGCTCAGCTACTGATGGATATGCTTATTAATATTTTTGAGAGTGTATCTAAGAGCCATGTGTGTAGAATACAATCCAAGGAAACATAAAATCATTTTTAGCAGAGCTCATTGTGGTCTGATCTTAGTTACTTGCATTAATAAATAGACTGTGTGCTTGATTCTTAAAAGTTGCATGATAAATTAAATAGCATTATCTGATTTGGAATAGCTCCTTGATCTGTGACAGGTGGCATTAGTGTACAGGTGCCTGGGCTTTTTTTTTATATTGGGTTTTTGTCCTGAAAGATTTCTAAGGACATTTTGGGAAAAAAATATAAAGAATAGAGGAGAAGAAAATAGATTTATTTTCAATAAAAAATTGGGAGCACAGGTGTGTAATGACTGGTTTAATGGCAAAAGTATCTGTTTCAGAACATCTGTATCAATTTAAGAGAAAAATGGACCAGCTGGAAAAAATTAAATCAGCATGAATCATACATCCAAAAGGTCACTGATCTAAAAATACACATCCCAAGAAAAAGATTAAAAAGTGTGTATGCAATCTAAAATTGTCAAGTAAAAATTAAAATCCTTCTAAACATTCTAAACTTAGGACATTAATTAATTTGAACGTAATTTGGGAAGAGGCAAAAAGCCACCCTGTGATGTCACTTTCATTATATGGAACACAGCTAAGGAGATAAAAGAAGATCATGCAGAGCCCAGGAGAAGATTAAGCCTCTTTATCTCTCTGTGGGAGGGGGGAGAGCATAAATACAGGTAGTGTTTCGTGTTCAGAGAAGACGCAGGAACTCCGAATAACTGAGGTTTAATGTGCACTTCTATCACTGAAGTGCACTGAAGCATAACAGGAGATGCACACAGGTGCCAAGGATCATTAAGTCACCCCAGTCAGTCAAAATTAGAAAGCTAACAAGAAAAACCAAGTCCCTCTTTTTAATAAAATTCCAAATATAAATTTCAGAAGGAGGAGGAACAAAACAAAGTTCTGGTGGATGCTGTACCTTCTTGCCACATCTTAACAATGAGGGAAAAATAAAGTATAAATGTGTGGTAGGAAAGAAAACTCTGTGCAGGTACTTTTGAAGTCAAAGCTTTATTAGCAAAGCCTAGAGGTGTTCCAAAAGCAGGTTGTACAGCATTTTGTCAAAAGTGGCTTGTATGTATGTGCATACCAAAAATTTCAAAAGGACGCTAATTTGCCTTTCTTTTTCCTGTGGTAAAATCTCATGACAACATCAAGCACTGGCAGAAGCAAAGACTGAGATGCCACTTGCTGGCCGAACAAAGATTGGACACAGGCCTCACAGGGAAATGACACATGCATTGTCCCATAGAACTTTTCCTAGAAAATATGGCTCTTGTTTAATTTTATCAGTAAACAACCCCTTATTTTCTTAGCCATCCAATTACAGCAAAAGAAGCAGATGGGCTCACACTAAGCTGTTGTCAATAATATGCCATTGAATTCAAGGGAATATGTCTGGTTTGCACTAATACCTTTAGCAGGCCCAGAATATTTACAGAAAGGTTTGATAATTTTTCTCCTGTCTGCCAGTTGCCTTGGGTCTGTTTTAAAATCTCATCTACAGGTATCTCCCTCTCTCTACCTCTCCTTTCTTTGCATCTCATAATATTGCATTGTGGGGGCACCTTCTGTGTAATACCACTTCTTAATTGCAAAAATCCTTAATGGGTTTAATGAGTTTCTCTTATTTCTTGGAGTGTCCATTTCTGGTTGATGTCAGGGGGTATCCTTCTTCTTCTGGTAAGTTTATTGACTTCATTACTTTGCTTGTATTTATTTTTAGGTTTTTTCAAAGAGGGGTAGGAGAGCACATGGAAGGAAGAACTATTACCATAAAAACTCTTTGGGGTGAAAGAGATTAAGGGACTTTGCACCACTTTCTAAAGATGGATAAATTCCAAGTTTATTTCATTTCCCCTGGCAGTCTTTTTCACTGACTCATCTCCTTGACTGTGGCTATCAGTACAGTTGTAAATCCGAGATTAGACTGGGTGGTGAATCCCTGTACCAGCAAGCAGGAAGCAAAATAGAAGCAGAAGGTCAAGCAGAGGACAGTTGCTTTACAAAGAGGGTGTAGCAGCAAGATGGTGGTGGAGTACACCAGAAAACTGAATAGAGGAGCTATAGAAGGGAAGTTGAAAATAACATTATTTTGAGATTATCAAAGGCTCAATTTAGCAACTCCTTCAGTGAGGTTGTGGTAGACATTTACATACTTGATGAAGACAGAGAAGATACATGCAGATTAATAAGGGTTGAGTAATAATTATATTTAATGGATGCTTGCCCTGTCAATTAATCCATAAGAATGAAGCAGAGTTTTAAGAAATAAAGCAAATTATCCTAATTATGTACAAGCATATGTATTATTGTTTCTGTTTGTTGATACAGCTGTCATTGTCAGGATTCCTCCCTCAAGTGACTTTCTGAACAACATTCCTGGCACATTTTGTTGTGGACATTATCATGTAAAACAAAAAAAATGTTTATTTCCTAGTTGTTTAAAGTATTTACTGCATAGTTTCTAAAGCATGGAAGACCAGTGTGATGTGATTATTTTTCCTATTCTTTCTAGTTTTCTAAAAAAATAAACACTTGTATTATTCGTGTCTTCATAACACAAAACATCTTTCCAATACAAAGCACAGCATTGGAGGATCAGTCTTGATCTGCAGCACAGTAAACAATTCCTTTTTCAGCTTTTACTTTTGGACTTTGATTTTTTTTTCAGTAATTTTTATAGCAATTTCTCAAACTTAGCTTGCACTGTAAAGTTTTTGTCCAAAGTTCTTGCTGATTAAATCAGCTTTCTGTCTCCAAAGCAAAACTGCCCCTGGAAATGACAAAATTCTTCATTCAACAAGGACAAGAAACAACAACACTTTCAGCCAAAGATGTTAAATGAAGAAAAACAAAGGATAATCTAGTGCTTCTCTCCAAAACATATCTGTTCTGGTTACCAAAAAAGTTCCAGCCTTGTTTGGATTGCCACTGCCAAAAGTGAGAGAGGACACCATTTCAGACTGAAAAGAAGGATGCTGGCAGCACCCAGTAATAATGATTTTATTCAGGAGAGGAAAAGGGACCATTCAGATAACCTGGAGGACTTCAAATCAGAGAGATCTGGGCTGGTGCATAGAATCCATGGCAAGAGCCCACATTCAGGTCATGGGCAGGCTAACAACAGTCAGCAGCCAGTGCTCATCTCCACCTATCTTCTTTCAGTAGTTTGGTGCCACTGTGACAGCCCTTTCTTTTCTCACAAACACCTCTCCAGAGACTCTCACAAGTGCCTTCATGTTTGTGATGTCTCAAATTATGGAACAGCCCCAAAGCAAATATAACTCTTTTCAAATTTTCACCAAGAGAATTTTATTTTTACTCCCTTGATATTTTATTTGATGTATATTTGCTTATATTTCATATTTGCATTTTTCAAAGTCAGAGTCCGCTACTAATAGACCTTGATTAGAAAATCAGAAGAAGCAGGGTAGCTTACATCCCCCATGCTTCTCAAGTGTAATTAGTAGTCAGTGGGGGTGCATGAAATGATGTCTGAGAGTTCTTAAGTCCAAGTAAAAGCACAAAGGGTTAATGCACAACATCACTGAAAAAAAGCAGAAGACAAGACAAATATTAGAAAATGGAAGCTGTAGGAGGTCTAGGAAGTGTGTGAAAGGCCTTTCATGAATAAGACAAATAACTAGAAGGAAACATACACTGGCCTGTGGGACAAAATAGAGACTTCACACACACATTAGCGTTAAACTGCAGTATTGATATTCAAGTTCATGAGCTCTGAAGGGTATTGCTGTTTGCACATTGTTTATCACAATTTAACTTCACTTTCAAATCATGAATGAGCTAATGAGTATGACATTCCTATTTACACATATTTACAGGCTCTTACCATCCTCTCTACTCTGTTAACAACAGGCATTTAAGAGTTATGAAAAATCCAAAGCCAAGCCAATTATGCAAACAACTGCGCAAGGAAGTGGTGGAATCATCATCTGGAAGTGTTCAAGAGGCCTTTGGATGGGGCACTTGAGGACAAGTGAATACGGTGGTCCTGGATTAATGGTTGGCCTTGATGATCTTAGAGGTCTTTTACAACCTAAACAATTCTATGATTCTATGATTCTAAGACAATGAGGTCCCATATGGTCACAAAACAAGAAATACTGAGCAATTTCTTGCTGTTTCCTTCGGTATAAAATACAATGAGCATCAGATTGAATTATTTAACTCTTCAAAGCAAACTCATTAATTTAGCTCCTTGGACACTTCCCAAAAGCTTGTAGAAGTTCTTACCGCAACTTGTTGTGGATGGTAAAATTTTACAGGGTTTTAAAAAACAACAGCACAAATTACTGCAAAAGCAATTAATCAAATACAATGAAATAAAATGTGAAAACCTCTAATTTAGGAGGTCCTGAGGCTGGGAGGATGTTCAGAAGAAGTGCCAGCACTTGCCTGCTCTCCTTTTTTACTCTTCTCTCAGCATCTGTTGCTGACCACTGTCAGAAGAGTATGAGTCTAGTTGGACCTTTTGTCTGGGCCAGCATAGCTGTTCTTCTGTCCCTGTTTGCTCAGAGGCACAGTGTGGTGAGCTGGGCTGGATTATGCAACACACTTTTGCCTCTTCCTAAATTATTTCAAGTCTCCCTGTTGTTCCTCTTGCCACAGTCCTGGCACACCTGACTGACCATCTGTTCCCATGCTGGGTTTATCCACCCCAACCTCAGCCTTTGTTAACTGTCTTGGACAGACAGAGCCAAGGTTTGGGTATGAAAGAAGAGGGAGGCTGTGCCTCCATATGGCTGTGAGGATACTGTGCTATGCCAGAGCAGATTGAGCCCGTGTAGCCGTGCTGTGGGAGGATTATATTCCCTGTACACTTCCTGCCTTTCTTGCCCCAAGTCAATCAACATCTGGGCTGAGGGCTGCAAAATAAACACGCTCCATCTGCTGTCACCAGTGTCTCTGTGCCAGAGGACATTGCAACCTTCAAGAAATTTGGGATCACTGGTGATTTTCCTGGGTTTGTAGTGCAATATAACATGGCACATTCTTTAACACTAGCTTCCTGCTGCTCTTCCTGTGCTGTGCTGAGCTGAGCATCAAATGTCTGGGACATCTTGCCCTTTTCCTGGACTGCCATCATCAGCTGCTCCACCTTGTGTCCAGCACAGCTCCAGTGGCTACCTTGGGAGTGGAGCGTGTGGGAGGTTTTGTATGTGAGCAGGCTCTGCTATGCAATTTATGGCTCTGGGGCCCTATTTCTGGTTGAACAACTGAACAGAAACATGAAAAGGTATCACGGAAATCTACAACAGAAATGTCAATGTCAAAGAATGGGAAAAACATGGTGGGCTAGAAAAAAGGGAATTATGAGAATTTGAACTTGAACTCCTTGTTGACATCTCAGAACATGCTTCAGGATGTCCCTGAGGAACTGGGCTTGGCAGAGTGGTTAGGGTCAGTAGAAAGTGTGTATACCTCATGGTTTTTTCCAAAATGGACCTTTAAATAGAGGATATTTGGCACTAGCAAAGGCAGTTCAGCAAGTATGAATCTGTCCTTCCAGTGCAATGTGTACATGTTGTAATCAGCTCAGAGTTCTGCCAGAAGAACTTTCTGTTGTAGACATGACCTCAGTCCTTTACAGCAAGAAACACAGGCTAATATTTGTGCAGCAGAACTATGCGTGCAAAAATCTCTCTTGCAACCGTACAGGCATGTGAGACTAAATAACCAGCTGGGTGTGATCTGACTGTTCATACAACCCAAGAACTATGTATGTACAGAAACCATAATCTACTTAGTAAAGTTATAAACATGCTTTCTTGCACATGATATTATGACATTTTTGGAGTAAGCTACATTTGCCTTTATATTTCTATCTTACTTTTCCTCCTCAAGAAAGGGGTAGTTTTTGTCTGCCTTCAGTAACACTCTGACCATTTAATAAAAAGGTATCACATGTTCATGCTGCCTTTATTATTTATGAGAAATGCATGATTCTATTTCATTATGTAGTTTATTACAAAGCTTTCTGGTTTTCAAACATAATTTCTTCCTGTATTCTGCATCCTGTTAAGCAGCAGTTTACTGTGAGTTATAGGTGCTGCCTCATGTACATGGTACAAAGTCTTTTTTTATCTGATTAAAATAGATTAAAGTAGAAAAGCATTTAATCAATGTGAGTACTAAATTTAAATGGAGAAAGTACTTTTTAATCAGAAGAGATATCATGTCCCTCCCTCCTGTGATTAGAAGAAGTGACATGTCTTTGCCACTGGCTGACTTGTGTGTGTCAGTTGTGTTGCCAGCAGCAATAGTTTCATGTGCTGATTCTAATGAGTCGCGACATGTATTGTTAATTATTCTGACATGAATTTTTCTTGGGGACAGACATTGTATGCAGCATTAATAAAGTACCAGCCAAATACTTTGCTGCATTACTGTTTTCAAAGAAAGCTGTTCTACAGAAAATATATTGAAAAGCAGCTCCATGTTAGGAATGCAATTTTAGCTCTATATTAGGATGAGCATGTCATCATAATTATTTTGGGGTAACTTGGGAATGTGCAATAGGGTAACATACACGGAAATGACACACTGAAAATCCATTTATGAAAACAGAGGACTGGTATCAGAGTGATATAAATACATACCAGACAAATGACTTTGTTTTTTATTACACAAAGCTACAGATGAAGTCAAAATAATGGAGACATGCATTTGAGAATGTGAAGGAGCAGTTTAAGCAGGCAGTAGGAGGCCTTCAGTCTGCTGGTGTATGATCAAACAACTTTAATCAGCAGCCCATCTCCTTTGGCATGTAGAACTGAAATCCCACATTAAAAAAAAAAAAAAAATTGAAAGAATACCACCAGCAAGGTTATTTAGGGAATTCAATGTAAAATGATAGCTTTTCATTTTTCCACTGAAAGGAACATGCTGTGTCTTAAGATCGTGTTGAGTATCACTTTCTTACTACAATCTTTTAGAGTGGTGCTGGGAGCTGGTTTTCCTGACTGGAATAATTTTCTCTTGAAAGTCAGAAGCCACTGCTTTTATCATGCTTTCAGTATTCTTACTTGGTAGCATACAAAATGTGGCTGCCCTGGATAGCTAAAAGGAGAATGGAAGGCGAGAACATTTTCCTTTTATGTAAGCTGTAACATCAGGGAATACCCTCTCCAGCACATACTATAGCCTTGTGGGTGTACATCTCTGGAGTGTACATCTCTGGAGAAAAATAAAAGAATTCAATAAAAAGCAAACTGTAGTATTTTTTAAAAACACATACCCTCTGCTTTGTTTCTGTAACCTAGAAATAATTGATCTGAATTTCAGTCTTGGGCTGTAAAGGCACAGAATAATAGTCTGGCTTTATCCAACAACCAGTTTTGGTGTAATTGCTGCTGTTTTTCACAGTTACTCTATGTTGATGTCTGTACTTTAAAGGGTTTATCTTGCTGTCCTGTGCAATAACACGGAATTACAGCCTCACCGAAAACATTTAGTAAGGAAATATGCTATGACTATAAATCCCAACAATCAGATTTCTGCACACATGGATATTTAGCTTTGCATATCTTCTTTAGACCCAGGATCAGCCCTTCCCTGAGATGCTATTCATGTCACAGAGAGCTAATACATAAATAATAGATTCAAAAGAAAAGTATAAATAACCCTCCTCCCTAAGTAGACATAAAAATAAACACAAACCCTAGCTGAAATATGCCTAAATAAAATCTCTTTTCTAAATCCTTTTAGAAATCCTTTAAATACATCAGTTATTTGCAAGACTTGCTTTTCTTAGGGATTCATGAGTTTGTAAGTCAACTGTTGGTATCGGATGGAAACAGAAGTATTCCTTTTTTTCTTCTTATTTCCATACTGCAGTTCATAATATTTTAAAGAAACACAATGAATACTTTCAATAGGGAAATTAACATGACACAACTAATCCCAGCAATGCAGGAGCATCCTCTTGCTCCCTGTTATAGTTATTGGTGGTTTTATTCTCCCTTAAACATTTTTACATTGAACTAGTGAAACACCAGTTTATATTTAATCTAGGAGTTTACTCATGGTGTTCAAGGCTATAACTTACAGCTGCAGTCAGATCATTTAGAAAATATCAATTTGATAATGGAAAAAATATTTTTTAAAATTTTGTGGTGAAATCCATTTAGATTTGGAGGAAGAGGGGAGAGCCCCAAAGCCGTGTAACCAAGAGATGAGTAGGGCAGTCAGTAGAGAAATGACACAGTGTCAATCCACGCCTCTGCCTGACACAAAGAAATAACTTGAACTTCATAGAAGTTCATAGGAACATAACTAAGTCTAAGGACTAGAATATGCTCTTGTCAAAATTTGTACCTGGATGTGAGGAAGTGGATTTTTTATCTGACCAATAGGTTTCTTTAAAATGCTTTGAGATTGCTGGAACAGGAATTTTTACATGGATTTTTTTTCTAGGTTCATTGTTTTCTTTTGTTTGGTTTGGGTTGGGTTGGGTTTGATTTTGCTTTGTTTTGTTTGTGTGTTTTTAAAGAAAGTCTTTAGCTTATTTAAAACCTAAGTAGTATCTCTTGGCTTGACTTGTTTTTGTTGCTCTTAGGTTTACAGCATTAGACAAAATGAATCAGATTATTTCTCACAGCTTTGTACTTCTTGATAAAGGTCAGTGTTTAGCTGTTGGAAATGTTGGAAAGAAGATACATGTGGCATTTTGGGCTATTGATCTTTTTATAATGTATCATTGTGGCCTTTAATTTCATTAATAGCCCACTTTTAGGGCTACTGTCAAGGTAGGAAAGAATGTTTTATATCTTTCCTGAGTTTCTCTGTCCTTAACTTCTGCCTACATTTCAACACCTGACAAAGTATTTTTATCTTTGGATTTGGGCTCTCTGTGTTCAGGAGTAGTTAGTTGGTCTGTAGCCCTTTTTACTTCATCTCTTGTGCCTCAAAGAATTTAGCACCATATCAACTATGTTGTTATCCAGTAAACACTTACTGTGGAGAGATGAGATGCTGAAAATAATGTAAAAATTAAATATTCATTGACTTGAAGGTTAATTCGACTAGGAGTGCATGTGTGTAGGAGGAGTATGGTTTCAAGCTCTATAGTAAGTAGGTTTTCAAATTATATAAGTGACAGGCTGATTCCAGAGCTATCATTTCATCTGACCGAGAATGGAAATGGAAATGAATATATGAAAAGAAAAAGTTCTTGTGAATATACTGTCTCACTTATGCTAATAGAGAAAATCTGTACAATCCAGATAACAATGGAGGTAATCCATATTAACATGTTATAACTGGGATCAGGGTGAGGGTTCTACTGATTTGGTCCTTAGCACCTACATTTGGCATTTCTAAATACCTGGGATGAAAGGTTGATTTTTTTGGTTGTTTGACTTCCATGAAAACTGAGACTGCTGGCAGTAAGAAAGCATCCAAAAGTTACTCATGTTGCCTCCTATTTGGAATTTGCTCTGTAGAGTAGAAAGGTGCTTCTGTGTGAAATGTAGAACAATATTCTGAACATGAATTAAAATTAAAAACTTGGAGAATTTTGCAATACATGGAGACTCCAGACACAGGAATGGGAATGAAAAACAAAAAGAAATAATCAAAACACAGTACCATGTGTTGGCACATGGATAAAAAAGAGGGGCTTCCAAGGCAAAAAAATCTGAAAGCCCAGAGATCTAAAAGGACTAAGTAAACCTTTAAATTTTGGTCTCAATTCTGCTCGAGACACTAGCATCTTAGAAATTAGGATACAGTTAGCAGCTTTCCCAGCCTGGTCCTGGGGGCAATTCATAGTTGTTTTTAATTACATCACTGCTGTTGGTCTAAAGAATTTGGATTATTTTTTCCATTGCTCTGTACTAGCTTTTAGTGTATTTACAAAATGTGGTCAGAAAGAAGATTAAAAATAGATCTTCTAATACTGAAATGTACTTGTTACTTTCATTTTGGAGCTCCCACTTTTGTTTAGCATTCTGTCTAGGAGAGAATTTGATTTGTTTTAAAAGAGCATTGCATTTTATGGACTATGAGATCTTGTGTTCATCTCATAGGCTTGTATTTTCACCAGTGACACATCTGACACGTAGTTCACTCCTCATTGGAAGTAATTGCTTACTTTAAAGTACTGTTTTCCCCAGTAGGTGTGAGGTGTCGGCTCCACTTCTCCCCAGAGGTTATCTAAGGCTGCTGAATTCCTTCTCTGTGCACTTCCCAGTTTTGTGATGCTTGGATTAATTAATAGCTGATGTTCTTTCACTAGATAGCTCTTTCATATTTTCCATGTTGAGTGCTCCTACACATGCATCTGAGGTGCCCTGTAAATAAAAAAATCTTGGCAAAAATTCAGCCACTGAAAAATTATTTCTCACTCATCATATAAGTTTAGTCTTTGTATTATGTTCCCTCTACAATAAATATTTGAGTTGACCTTAGTAAAATCTCATCTTAACTTTCTGCCAAACTGTTAACAGTGAAGTTTGCTTCTGCGTTTGTCTCAGTGTCTGAATCTGTTTTCTTGTATGCAGACACATGCATGAGTCTTTATCTCTGTGTAGTGATTAAACATGCAGGGCATTCTTTCTTTTTTACAAGTGACTCTTTAACAAGAATTTAGGAAGTTAAAAGGAATTAAAATTACAATTAACATCGAGAATTTAAATTAAAATTAACATGAAGAGCAAATAAGCATCACTTGAACTGGAGAAGGACTCTGCATGCTTTTTTTTTTTTTTTGCCTCAGTGGTGTTGCTGTCAGGATAAAGTACAACAGTATGACTTCTCCCCGTTCCTTTACTATTCAGTGCGGGAAGGCCCAGTGTTAGTTTCAGGACTTAATGTTCCTAGTCTGGAATAAAAAAGAAGAAAGCTGAGTATAACAGAGAAATTAAGATTGTTCTGAAGGGCAAAAGTCAAGACAATAATCAGTTTTTAAGGAACTCAGTAATAGACACAAACTACAGGGTTACAAGGCACGTAATGGTAGACCAGGGGGTAATGGGTTTAAACTGAAGGACACTAGGTGTAGATCAGATTTAAGGAAGAAATTCTTTGCTGTAGGGGTGGTGAGGCACTGGACTAGGTTGCCCAGAGAAGCTGTGGATGCCCCACAGGAAGTGAGGCTGCTGGCACCTGCACCAAGCTCCTTTGGAAGGATTGCATGTGCACCAACAATTGCAGTGTCCTGGCACAGTCAGAGGGCAGTTAGTTCTCACTCTGGGGGAAGTCCAAGTTATGTCTAGAATTAATACACAAACCTGATGGAATACTAACACATTTATCACTTGCACTTTGAATTCATACTCAACCTAAGTACAGAATATTATGTGTAACTCTTTTAAAAGGACAAATGTAATGGAGGAAAACCATCAGATTTTGCTGCTTTTGGACAGAGGTACGGCAATGGACTGTGAAGAAAGGTTAAAGCTGACACAAATAAGGGCAGCATAAATGGAAGCTTCTATATAGCCCAGTGCCTGTTTTGCTTAGAAGGAGTATAAATAAGTGAAATGCAGAGATTAAATTGTGCCCAAGCGAACAAGAGGACCACAGATCATGCTTTAGTGTTGGGGAACAGTGAAGGGAAAATGAGAGATTCTTATGTTTTTAGCATCTGGTACTTCTGTGTTCTATTTGAAATTTCTAATAACTTTCTCCAGCATCAGAAAACACTATGTATCTGCTTTTTTTTCATTTGAATCTCTTAGCCAAACTATTTAAAATGGTACATTACTTTTCTCTGTTATTGTGGTTTATTGTGACAGAATCAGTCCATTATAAATCCTCTTGCATTTCTGCAGTATCTGCAGTCAGATAGTCTATTGTCTATGTTCCACTGAATGCAGAGGTTAAAAAATGTTAGCCTTGTGTTTTCCACTGCCAATTATTTTAATATCAATATCTAAACTGGATTTTTTTGTCTCCATTATAAAACATAATTCTAGAGAAGAACATTGGTAATGCATTGAAAGCTTACAGGTTTTGTTTTTTTCCAAGTGGTAAGATAGAAGAGAAGAATGATCTTTATCCCTGAGATTGATATTAGGGACTTAATAGTTCTGTTTCCCAGACATACTGACAAGCAGGTAAATACATACGGAGAGACTTTATTCCTAGATGGTGAACAGTTAATGCTGTGCAAAACCTCTGACATGCATTCAGCACTTTTCCTCATTAACTTTCGTTGCATACATTTTTTCTGTTATAATTTTAGTCAAAATTGCCTGGTTTATTACTAGGGTATAGCATATGGAACTGAACAAGAAAGAATTTCCTTTCTCATAGAAAGGTAATAGCATAGAATATAGGCTGTATTGTGCATTTGCTTTGATAAGACAGCAGAGATGTATATTTTCAAAGCTAGAAAGATGAATTTTCAAAGTGTATCCCCTAAAAAGAGGGATGGCCAGAGAGGCTAGTGAGGATACAGAAGAAATGGATGGAATGGTTTTCGATGAGGAGGAGAAAAAAAAAGAGGGTTTGGTTTAGGGTTTTTTTGTTGTTTTTATTGTTTGTTTGTTTGTTTTTGTTTTTTGTTTTTTGTTTGTTTGTTTTGGGTTTGGTTTTTTTGGGGGTTCTTTTTGGTGATTTCTTTTTGTATGACTGCGAGAGAAATTCTGTGCTGAGAAGAGGGGAAACTACAGCAGAGATTTTCTTCTGGCAAATTCATGGTCTGGAGAAAAAATATGCCTTCTAAGAAGTAATTAATATCTTTTATTAACATCATGTCTCAGAATAAGACACTAATTTTGTTTGAAATTCTCTGCCAGTAGCTAAATTAGCATGATTGAACTGAGAGAGGTGAAAGCCATAATTTGAATGCTTTATTCAGATAATTATTTAAATTATAGAAAAGTGATAGAGGAGGGACTTATATTTTTCTTTATCATGGAATAATCTAATGTGTCAGAAAAGTATGCAAAACTTGAAAAGAAATGTGCGTGAATTAACAATTTGGAGTTTTTTCCCTGGGGGTAAAAAGCACTAGATATAATCTGTAGGCTAATACACACAGACAAATAAATACAGCAAAAAGTGGTAAAAAATTCCAGTCCTTGCCATCTTTTTTGTTTTCAATGATGTATTTGCTTTTAAAAGCCTTTCTGAGTTAAAGTACATAAAGGAATTTTCAAAGCATCTAAGCAAGGGGAAATTTACAAGCCCAATGTTTATTTAAGAATTATTAATTTCTATTTCAATAAACTGGAAATGAAATTGAATGTGGAATTCTGAAGTTTGTGACTTGCTATATCCTGTTAGACAGATTTATTTATTTTACTTTTGCTTTGCAGCAATGCTCTTTTTAATATCTTTTTGAAATGCTTAGAAAAAGAGAATTCAAATGAGAACTAAAATGGCAATTAAAACCAGGAATATGTACAGATGGAAAATTTAAGAAATGTTACTGCTGAGGTTTTACAGAGTTGAATTAGTCTGGATTAGACATTGAATTTTTCTGTACAACTTTGTATCATACAAACGAGTGACACTTTACCTAAAGTTTTAAACTCCTGAAGAATTTCATACAACTATTATGTCTTGTTGATTTTTTTAAACATTAATGTTTTGTTGTGTCTTGCAATATATAAATAAAACCCCTCAAACACACGCAAGAATCAGTGCAGGTGAGTTTCCTTTGGTTAAGTTACTTGCTTGTGGCTATGTTAAAAATTCAAGTTTAAAGTAGATTGAACAATATGGTGAAATTGTCCTAGTTTTATTTGCTCCTCATGGGCAGCATTACAATTTTACCCCTGCCATCACACACAAAAAATCAATTTTGCAACCAAGTTAGAGAAGCACAGGACTGTTAAAGAAATCTTTCCTAATCCCTGCAGGGGTATAGCATGACATGGGTTTAACATTATCCTGACATTGTTTTACATAGATTATATATAATTTCACAGTTGTCAGAGCAGTGTTCAGAGAAAGTTTTTATTGTTCAGAATGCTGTAGGTGGTCAGTAAGAAGCAAAAAGTAATTCCTTTACTGATACAGTGGAAGAGAGGAAAGGACCATGAGAATGTGTGGTGATGGGGCTGAATCAGACTTTTTATTCCTAGAAGACTATCCCATTTTGTTGTGGAAAGAAAAGAACAGGTTTGTAAGAGAAGCTACATCATCAAAACCCAGTTAATAATGAGTCTTTTATGTAGAAAATAGAAGGCACAATAAAAACGAAATGATTTCGAGCATACCTACCAGCAGTCGGGTTATTTCATAGCCCTTACTCAGTAGGGAGGACAATTCTGTGCACTAGGACTCTGATAAGCATACATAAAAGGATATTGCTGGCAAGTGGTGGACTACGGACTTGGATCCATTTTAATGACATAATGATAATATAGATATTATAATGACATAGGATAATATAGATGATGTAATCAAAGGAATGGTGGAGAGAAGGAAAGAGAGGACATTTCTTATTTTTCTGATTCTGGGATTTATTAATGCTGAAATAAGGAAAATATACCGGATGTCACAGGTAGACTTTTTTGGATAATATGCTTTTTTTCCTTCAAATAATGAATTTTTCAAAACTAATTTTTTTTCTGCTGAAACCATATAGACTGATTTTCTACTCACAGTAATATCTAATCCCATGACTAGGGAATTCTGTAGTCTACTGTTGCATATATGCCTACTGTTTAGTTGGCAGTGGCATTTTTGGATTTCCATTTGTCATAAGACTGTTGGCAGTTCTCAGTTTCCTGTTTATACAGATCAACAAAAAGCTTTGAGTTCCATGTCTCAGACTTCAAATGTATTTTCAAAAGCTTCTTCATTATCTCCTAGGCTTTGCCCCAGTGAAGTGAACACCATGGACATTTTACCAACTGCTGTTAGGTGCCAGTTTAAAATCAGGGAAAGCAGTAAAAAAAATAGTTCAGATATGTAATCCTATGCACTGCTTGAATGTAGCATCATGGTTGGTGGATTACTTGACTTTAAATTCTTTGATTTAAAAAATACTTTAAAATATTATATGGAAGAATAATATTAAATACAGAGATAATCTTCATTCTCTCATTTTTTTAATGCATTCAGCCTTTTGTATAGCAAAAAGTCATGCTGATTCAATAATTAAAAAATGTAAGTACTGTCTCTAAATGCTAAATCCACTGAAAATACATTTAAGAATTCAAGCGAGATGGACCTGGCAAGGTTTGCAGTCCAGGAATCTGGAGAATTCACTGGGTGTTTATGTTTCATTCTCAAATTCAGACAAATACACATCTCCTAATTACAAAATATGATTCAAATCTTCAGATTATGTTAACTGGAATAAATCTGGCCTTTATACAGGGCTGAAGATTTATCCTAGGGATGCCAGGCTGTGTCATGCAGAACTGCTCAGTTTGGGAAGCAGCAGTCACACTGCTGGAACTTTTTGCTCCTGCTAGCACTCCTTGCAATTTAGGAGAGTGGGTTGGCTCAGAACCCTGGCTGATGCTGTTCTAACTTTCCAGGGATGGATCTTTTTGGATGGCACTGCAGGATGTTCTAGAAATGTAATCAGTATTTTCATAATGTTCTGTCATGGAAAAAAAAAATTTAGAGCTGTATAAAAACATTAGTGCCAAGTCCTTTGCGTTACCTGGGGTACCTTGATTAAAGATACATAATTTAAGCCATGATAGAAGGATATTTTTCTGCTAATGTGTCTGTGAAGTAAAAGATGTGGAGCAAATCTGTCACTTAGGAATTTAATTCACTTGTCTGAACTGCATATAACCAGCCGGAGGGATAGCAGAGATTATATTTTTAATTTGAATGAGCGCTGGCTTCCCTTTATATTTCAATTTTTCATCCCATCTGTCAGAATGTCTTTCAAATTGTTTAAGTTAAGTAGAATGACATGAAAACAATTCAATATATACAGAGATTTTTTTAATTAGGCAAAACCACAGGTTTTCAGTATGTCAAAAAATCTGGTCTAATCTTGCTCCAAAAATTCTATGTCAAACCAAAAGAGAAGAAAACTAATGTCAAGTAAACCCCTCCAACAATGTTTTTGGCTGATGTTTCTATAAAAAAATTAATAAAACTAACAAGGAGGAATATTATCTAATCCTGGAACAGAAACAAAAAGAAGTCAGGAATAATCNCAGAGTGAGTCAACTTGGGGATTAGCACTGTCAAATACAGAGAGTATATCAGTCACACTTCCTTTCTGTAGAAAATGAAGATGCCAGTTTGATGAAACACAGAGCATGTTTTAGCAACTTACCGCTTTTAACCATCTCAGAATAGAGCACCTAACATGGCCAGCAGCCTCATCAGTGGGTTCATTGTTCCTCATTCTGCTGCCGCAGGCTCTGCTGGAATTAACTGGGTGGGCCACAGCGCACAGATTTACCTGGATTTTGACAGCTGTAATTCTGCTACCTGTGCAGGGAACACAGCAAGTGTGGGCTTAGAAGAGAGCCCACCAGACACCCTGTGGGCTCGTTCAGGTAGCTAAAACTGGGTTACCTGGGCTATGCCTATGCCAGTGCAGAACCAGCCGTGCCTGCGTGCTGGCCCCAAGGGCAAGTGTCACAACACAGCTCACATCTACACAGCCACATTCTCTTAGTTTCCCAAAATAGAGAGGCCTGGACTTTAGTGCCAACTGGGAGCCATTGTTGGCCTTTGCTGTCCCCAGCCTATTCCCTGGGAGGGCACTGGCCACAAGTGGGCTGTGGGGCATGACCACAACAGGCAACCAGATGCCAGGGCTGGGGGCCATGGACTTATCTGCATCGAGTGATGTCTGCACACAGGGCCACACATGGCAGTGCCCAAACAAGCTGAACTAAAGCTGCCCTACATGTGCCTCACCCAGCCTCTCCTCAGAGGCTGAACCTAGGTACAGCATGAGCAAGGAACTAGCTGAGGTTAAAATAGTATTCACACTGGATCCTGGCTTGAAACAATATAATACCAGTTTCTTCACCTCTCCATCCTTCTGTGTTTGTTATACAGGAAGGGAAAGTCTAAATCATTTCTCTGTGTTTATGAATTCCCACTGTGCATTAACATTCAGTGCAATAAACTGGAAAATGCCAAGTACTATTTTAAAGCTTCTGTTTCCAGAAACATGGGGCTCATATTTGGTCTTTATCCTCGCAGGCACTATAGCCTCAAAAAGAATAATGCAGACTACAATTTCAATAATATATTTAGTTTTGCAGGCTTTTGCAAGTAGATTTCTATAATCCTACTATGTTAAAGAGAGCTATCTCAGCTTTTTACTTTAGAGTAAAAGAAAGTCTCTTTATATTAAGGGAATGTTTTCTCTAGGTTTGTTGGGTTTTGTTTTTTTTTTCTACAAATTAATGGTAATGTTCAATGTTTTTAGTTTCTTGGAGCTGTAGAAAAGCAAAACTTTTTATTTATATGGATCTATAAAATTATCTGATTCATTCTCCAGAAATCAATGTTTTGATATAAATAATAGCATGGTTTTACCTGCATCACTGAGAATCGTTGCACCGCTTGCATGGGAAGAGATTAGAGTTTATGCTAAAAATCTCCCAGAATCTGGGGATAAACAGAAATTTGGATGTGGTGACCAGTAACATGACAACAGTGAGTGGACATTGAGTGGGAAGAATGTTGAAGGAGGGAAGTTGAGTGCCGTCAATTCTTTGAAGCTGAGAAGCTGATTAAAAACCCTCTTGGCATTTATTCTTAGGATATCTTTGGATGCAAATTCCCAGAGAAGTGGAACACATTCGCACATTCTAGTGTTTGCTATGATTAGAACGGGAAATAGCAGGCTCAGAATTATTAGGATTTGAGGAGACAGTGGTTACTAATACTGCAGCATCCCAGGTAGGGGAGGAACAATGCTCCAACTGAACAGACATCATGTTATATCATGGCATCAAGGTCCCAGTGGGCTCTGGTTTTCTATAAATAATACTAAAATTCCAGTGGGAGGGAAGGAACTAGTGGCCAAAGCATTGGGCTGGAGTGGATTTGCACACCTCTCCGTAACCCCAGTTACCAAAGCCATATACTATCTTGTTTGCTAGCTCCTTTGTATGTCCATTCTGCCAAATTCTCCTGCCATGGTTACACCCACCAGAGAACATTTAGTGCAGTCAATGCAGTTTCTCAGGTTTGACAGCAGGGTAACTGAGTCAGTCTGAATTATCTCAAAAATAACATGACAGAGTCAAGAAAAAGCAAAAGCTCAGAAACGCTGTTGCTGTTTTCTAGGACAAGCTGATGGAAAAATTGAGAAGGAGAGGTAGAAAGAATTTGTTGTTCTTCTAATAACATAGGAAAATTTTCCCCACAAGTTCTCTGCTGTCTTTACTTCTGTATTATTCAAAGAGCCAAGAACTGGGATAGAAACAAATAGTGAATTTGAATACTCTCACCCAATGTGAGTTTTATCTCATCAGTATGACTTAAAAAGCACTGAAAAGTTTTGATTTCTGTATATTAGCAAGCGCTTTGCAGAATCTGAAGCCTCACACACAGAGGCACCTATGCATATAAAGCATGAGCTGATAGACTTTTCTCGTTCGAGTTATTGGGAAGGATTACATCTCAAGAACAGGAATGGTTGAGAGCTGCAAAGTGTGTCTGAAGCATTAGGGCAATTTTGCATGTTTTCTGCTAATGGCACAACCCAATACCCACTAAAGTGGGAGAGAGAAGCAGAGATGCTCAGGGCCAAGCCGCAGACATGAACATATCACAGCCTGATTGATCACGTTTAGCAAAAACATTCATTTTCCACATTAGCAGCACTGACTAACCAGTAGGCAAGGCCCAGAGAACTATTTACATTACATGAACCACAGTTGCTAAAAACCTTTGGAAATGTACTGCAGCGCTTTTCCTTAATGTCGGTAAATCCTTCAGAGTAAGTGACCCAAATATATAATATATATAATATAATTTGAATGTGTCACTCACATACCACTCCACACAGGTATGCCAGAAGCCAAACACCTCCAAAGATTTTCAATTTAGAGACACTAAACTCAGTGTAAACATTGCCTAAACTACTCTGAGACTGAAAAAAACAACAAAAGTGCCTGGGAAAAAAAACTAGCTTCCTAAGAATAAAGGATAGAATTATCTAAAGGACCCAGGTCAATCTAAACTTTAAGTTACAGTTATAATGCTGATTGCTTGCCATAATAGGGCAGCTGTGCCAAGAAAACTACTGATAGAGGATCAAATCTTATATGTGCAATAGCCACTTATAAGAGCGTATATGTAATATGAAGTGACAAGAATTTATGTTTAATAAGAGTATTACCCTTGTGAAATTTGCAGGCTGTCCAAGCACACTGTTCTCCTTAAACACATGAACAGTGAATAATTTAAAGGACAAAAAAAATTATTATTCATAGTCTGAGGCATAGAAAATATTCCTTCTTACTGCTTTTCTCATAGTAAGAGACACAGCTATGTAAAATGCCCTCTCATTAAAAAAAATAAAAAGAGAGGTAAAATAGCTCAGACATATAAAATGTCTCTTTTTCTTAATCTTTGCCAAGACTATCAACAGAACTGCCTGTAGATAGCATCACTGAAGACTGAGGTAGATATCCCTACTGCAGGAAATTTCTATAAAAATGATTATATATATAGGGTAGGTATAGGTGTTCAAATATTTTAGCTGCCCACTTCCCTATGAATCCTGCTTCAGGCACTTCCAAACTGCAAAAATATTACAATATAATCTTGGAAACTTTTTTTTAAATGAACCAGATGGCTTTCTTGAAATCAAACCAAATCCTTGTATGCTTATATCTCCTCTTAATATATTTATTCCAAATTATCACTGTGATGGTTTACAGCTGAGTGGTCACATTATTACAGACACTGAACTGAAAAAAGTAACCCTGCAAAATACAATAATTATGTCTGTGAACACCAGGAACAGCACACAAAGGTTCTGGATTTAGTGCTGTGAGACTGGGATGTGACCAAACCATTAGATAGGCTCTACATGCTCCCAGTTTCCAAATTCTTGCCTTCTCACAAATACCATTACAGCTACTGAGCTTTGACACCATAATTTGAAATAGGTTTATTCCCACTTCCACTGATAACCCAGTAAGAATGACTTGAAAAGATATGCACTTGGATCAAACAGTTTTCTGAAGAGATGAATGCCTGTGGGAATGATTTATATTAAAAAAGAAGCATTTTACTGACAGCCCTAAGTAGATCAGCAATCCTTTCTGAATTCTGGGGGACTAAAATTTTATCCAGCTCTCTGAATTGGGTGTCTGTTATGAAATTGTATATTTCTGATCAAGGAAATTATCTTTATTTTACATTGTTACATTCAGCAAACCCACTAAAAATGGGTTGTTTTGTACATTTTCAAAGAGGGCCACAGATTTTTAGTACCACATAAATACTCTTCGAAATATAAGAGAATACAGAAAACGAGGGGAGACCAGAGATAACCATTTTCTCTCAGACTGTACCTCATCTTCTCTGTAAGGACAGAAACAGGAATTTCAAATGCACTGAAAGGACTTCGAAGCATGAGTTCCATTAATATTTTCTTTTATGTTGTGGTGAAAATGTCACCCCATACTTAGAAGACTTATCTTTACTCCTTCAGCTTGATCACTTCTACAGAGCAAGCACCATCCAGGTCTGTGGGGAACCTGAGGCAAAAGTCATTGTCCAAGCATTGATGCCCCTGTGATAGACCTTAGAAGCCATTTCACAGCACACTGTGACACTATGTAATAGGACAGGACCAGATTAAGTGCAGAACACTTCATCCATCACTCATCAAGTGACTGCAGCCATTGTTTAAAATGTCAACAAACCAGTGAAAGCAATATGATTTGTAGATTGCACTAAAGTGACTTCAGTTCTGTACACTGTCTGTATTGTAACAGGCAGAATTCAGCAAATGTCTGTTTCAAGAATATACTTGAATCCTAAATTAATTGTTAACATACTTTTCTTATCCATCATAAAGAAAATAGGAAGCATTAATGAGTATTGAAAACTAAAATCATTCCTAGGAAATCAACAGAAACTAAGTGAGAGGATTTTTTACTGATGGAGTTTAAATAATCATCAGTTCTGTGGCACAGGAGCTGTTCTGTGAAACACTTAATAGGATAAACCACTGTCAAAAAATGTACTCTCAGCACTGAGAAACATAGATGGTATTTGAAGATAGCTAATTAGTGTAGGAGAGCAAATGAGTAACAAAACAGAAGACAACCACTTCATCTGCAAGAATACAAGAAGATAAATGGCCTCTACAGGAGAAGGTCACTTGTGAGTCTTTACAGCCTGGCATGTTAATCATGATTTGCTGTCATCAATAAAAAACTGCTTTCCAAAGCAGTGATAACTATTGTAAACTGTTCTCATTTGCAGTTGAAACAAAGAAATAACAGTGGCATTTCAGGCTCTTTTCCCTTCCTTTCTCATGCTACTCCTTTTAGAATCAGTTTATCTCATCATTTATTCCGGTTTTATTTTATTTTGGTTTGGTTTTTAGTTAGCTGAAGGTGGTTTTCATTTTGAAAATGCTGAGGGCCACCAGGAGAAAGTTAAAAAAATAACTACAGTTTTCAGGCTATTAAATACTTCAAAACCATTGGCTTTTTTACTCTGAGTTTTGAAGTGTTCCTACAGTTTCCACTACAAAGAAACTCTGTGTTTGAAACCCAGCTCCCGACCCAGGGTCAGCATGTGATAAAGTCTCTATGACAGTGGTGGGTTGGCCGAGTTATCACCTGAGCACCCACACAGCTCTTTACTCACTTTCCCTGCCCAGCAGGATGAAAGAGAAAGGGCAAGAGAACAGGGGTGAGAAAACTCAAGGGTCAGAACAAAAAGAGGCAACTCACTAACCAAGTACTGCTGTGTGAAAACCAGACTGTATTTGAAGAACTTAATGTTTAATTATCGTTTTGGTAATGGGAAACAAACAAGCAAAAGACAAACATCTAAAACACCTATCCTTCTTCTTTGCCTGGCTCAGCTTCAGACTGCCCTCCTCGCCACTTGTCACCAGTCCAGTTATGCTCAGTCCCTTCAGGGAGGCAATGAGCAGCATGGGAGAAGGAGGTCACAGATGCAGTTGTTTCTTTCTGCAGCTTCTGCCTTTTTATGCTTTTCCTGTGCTCCAGAGTGGATCCTCAGCAGACTTCAGTCCCTTTAGTTGTGTGCCTGCCCTACCATGGAGCACCTGCTGGGTTTCAAGCTCACTCTTTGTGCTGTGTGGCACCAGTCAGGTCAGTTAACGTTGAACTGAAGAGTTGTAAATCTGTTTTCTGGGACAAAAATATGGCAGAAGTCCAGGAAACTCTCTGGCACACAAGGGATGCTAGCCAACTTTGGAAGAAAAAGAAAGAATTGGGGAAATAGGGGTATTACTCCCTCATACTACCTATCCACTGACTGATTTGAATTGGCTTCCCTCCTGTTTTAGGTAAGCACAAAATTAATTCAGGAATATGGAATAGGCTTCTACAAATATTTTTCCAATTATCAATATTCTTGAAAAAAATGTGTTGGCTTAAGAGGATGAAAATAGCAACAGAAATCTCAACAGCCTTGCTATGTCCAACCCCTGCTAAAAGTGACATATCTATTGTGTTACAAAAACCTATGCTTGCCCTTTTGCATGTAAACCATTTGCAATGCGTAACTAAAGGGATGGCAGTTTTAATAATAATAATGTAATTGCCCTTTGAGTAATTGTGCATATTGTATTAAATTCAAAAGCTTTGACTTTGACTTACAGCAGCATCAGAAAATGTTTTGATTCTACAAAGCACAGTTGAAGACTTGCATCAGCCTACAGCCTTCAGGCACATAGGTCTCTTTCCAAAAATAGTTTAACTCCTTCTACCAAATGGAGAACACCTAAATCAAAACTCTCCAGTGTATATGTCTGCTATGTATATTGTGTAGCATAGAGAGTACTGCAATTAGTCATCCCTTCCCAGTGGTAATTACTGGAAAAAGTTTGAACTTCAGGAACACTGTGTCTCCTTTCAAAACCTATCAATCATTTCTTAAATTTGCAGATTATATAAAACATTCTGTGTGTTCCCAGTCTGTTAAATCTTATTGTTATATCTAGCCTGAGGACCTCAGTTCACTGGCATTTTAGCAATCCAGGGGGATTTAAAATTTATATATGGAGTTGCTAACTTTATTAACAGCTATAGTCTTCCTATGTTTTTCTGTTTCCTTTATTTCAGGAGCTGAACATCAGAGTTGAGTGAGTCATTAGTACCCCTGTTAAATAATATTTGATAAGGCAGACTTCCCCAGGCAAACATTTCAATTTTAAGCTCATTATTTTGTACAGTTCTAAATCTTTAAATAAGTTACTTTTACAGAAGAGATATTACATTGAGAGCTAAACCAGTTAATGGGCTTGCAAGGTTTTATTTCTGAACACATAAACACTTTTGCTGCTGTTCTGCAGCTGTTGGCTGTTAATGTATTCATGTTTCCTTTTTAACAGAACAAAATACTGCTTACCCTCTCAAAGCATAGAAATCATAAATTAGAGCGTGAGGCAGTCATGATAGTAAAGGTAGCACTATCTTCTGGTGACTGCTGTGAATTGGAAAGGATGTGGTGGCAAAGAACTCAAAGATTCTGTTAGCCTTGATGACAGAAGTGGGAAAAATTGAAGGTATAACACGTCTTGTGAGGGTATGGTTCAAAGCAGCTGGCAAACAAGTTGTTCATATGAAAGTTTTTGTCCATTCATTTACTGTAGGAATACAAGAAAAAGATGCCTGGAATGAAACAGCCTGAAAACCTCGTTGTTTCTATTTATCTGGGAAGTTGAAAGGGTAGTTAATGACCAGTAAACAGACGTGTTACTTATTGATCACAATAGTACCAATGTGTGTGCATGATGACAAAAACAATATGCACCATAGTGCAAGATGAAAAAAGAAATTTTTTAAAGAAAGTAATATTTAACATTATCAGAGAAGTTGCTGTTAACAGTGTATTGGGTTTGGAATAAGCCCCCATGTATAACGATCAAGAATTACACATAACGCAGGTAAACTAAAACTGCGTGCCACATGAATCATATGTACAGAGTGATGTTGAGACCACTGAGTTAACTAGCAGATGTAACAGTATACTTTTCAATTGTTCTCAGTCACGGGATTCTCAGTCTAGAAAGAACTAGTCTCAGGATATTCCAGTATCAGGACATCACCTCAATACCCTTCAATTTCCACAACCATGGCCAGTATTCTGCAGCTGTATTAGATGCATGCTGTATGACCTTTGTGGATGTGTGTGAGGCAGGGAAGGGGAGGCCTGTGCTGCACAGGACAGGAAATCCCACTGACAACATAAACTAACCATCCTGTTACTTTGCATCACCCTGCAACAGGTGTATAAAAGGAAGTGCAATAAATAATGTAGTTTTTATGTGAGCTCATTGAATGACCCATAGGAGCCCATGATCACAGGAAGCAGCAGAGCAGCATACTGCATTTTCTTGGGTAGCAGAACGTGCTGCTGGGCTTTGTCATGCCCTTTACAGGCATCTTTCTGAACACTAACTTATTGTAATGAAGACCTGCACAGACAATTATATCACAACCCTAGCAAGGAGAAATCCTCAACAGTCATGAACCCAGGGCTTTGCAGTGAAGTCTTTCTCATTGCATTCAAAATAAAATCAGACAATATGCTTGTAGAGGCAGATATGTGCACCCTTCTATCAGGAGGCAGATTTTAAATATGGTGATAACATTTCTAGCATTTTGCTATAAAAAGCAATAAGCTGGAGTGGAAATGTCTCAAACCTGATGTTCAGCAACTTGCAATAGACTCAGAATACTGTTATTTTTTATCTTTTACTAGTGAATTATTTCCATTCTTACTGTAGCTATTGTTGCTATGGTTCCCTATGCTGGAATACATATTTATCTGCACATTCCCTTTTGCTGAGGTTACCTCATATGACAGTGAAATGAAAGGAGACACGTGCTTGAAATCTTTGTCCTCCAGAATCAGAAAGTCTATGGTCTGCTGATGTAAAGTACTTCAGAATAATGACCTCAAACTCACTACCATGTATTCTGAAGGGTGATGTAGGATGAATCTTGGTTTTGTAATGGAAAGTCTTGTAAGTGCATTGGCTCAGCTCCGAACAAGCTGGTTCATTTTTATAGCACAGAAAATGCATGTCTGTAATAAGATTTGGTGCAAGACAAAGAATTTTGAGCTCAGTCCCAGCCAGTTAGCACAGATTCTAGGAACAGCATTGTCTCCTGTTCTGCTTGGGCAGTCTCTTTGTCCTGACTCAAAGTAGCTTTCAGTGCTCTAGTGCATTCTGAGATACTGGCTTGCATCCTGAAACTAGCAGAATTGTGTCAGCATGACTCTGCCCCACCACCAGTAATCTCAGCCCCATGCTGTTACTATTGCTTTACTGCTTTCAGCAGACAAACCAGTTTGTATGGAGACCCTTGGATAGCTTCATAGTAATCCTTGGAACAGTATTGAATGTATTCACTGACCATGAGCATGGTCACTAACAAGAGCAAAACAGAACCTGCTTTAATTAAAAAGAGAGCTGTAAAGAACACAGCATCAGTCAGGGTTCAGGATCCACTCCTCAGTGAGTACTTTCCCAAGAAAGTACAAGGTTGCTTCTCTCACCCATATTCTACATGCTGTAAGAAGAGATGTAGTTGGTACAGAGATACAAATGCTTGTGTGTCCCATGAATGCTGTGCCCAAAATAAACGGCTCTCCTGAAAGAGGCTAGGACGGCCATGAATCAGCTGAGTCAGGTTCACTTGCAAATTTCAAGTAAAAACAAAACAAAACAAAACAAACTGAAAAAGCAAAAAATGTATTTGTTTATTTGTCAGTGTCTTCCCTCCTCAGTGGCTCAGTTGTACTACTTACTGCTTGGTGAGGCAGGAAGGAGGTCTCTCTCGCATATCTCCACAAGGACTGACCTTAAAGTTTACTCTGTTATGCCCATGGTGAATACTACATACATTACATAAAGCCCCAGCATAGCACAAAAAGTGCAATAAACCCCAATGAGGGAGGTGTTTTTTGTACTCCTCCTGCCCCCTATAGTCAAGTAAAATACAGTATAAAATTCCCTCTTCTGGCTTTTGTGATATGGGAGAGTTTTCAATCCAATCCCTTCCTCTTCCTTTTCCATGCAACACTGACCTAAGCATGCTCAGTGCAGCAGTCACGCAGAACAAACAATGTTTTGTTGGGGCAGAATTCAGCCATGTTTATTTATATAGCTAGACTAATCACTGCAACCTTCTGATGGTCACCATGTGTCTGGCAAGCTTCAGCTGCGGTGTTCTGGGAAGCTACAGCCTTGCTTTCTCCCATGCATTCCCCTATGCAGCCCTGAAGGAGAGAGGGAGCACTGGTAGACAATGAAAACGCGGTTTCTATATCTACGTATTAGACCAGCTGAACTTTTGCTCCCTCCTTATTCTTCCTGTCCACATCCTGCAAATCCAGCAACTGCTTGAGACTGTTCTTTATACAGAATACATTCTGAGGTGAAACATTCGTAAGAGCTAGTGCTGAATGCATTTTCACATGAACTATCGCACTTAGAAACCAATGCTATTTAAAGTGGTTTGTCCCAGGAGTCTCTCTCAGTTAGCACAATGCACTTTCCCAGAAGGGGTTCAATTCCAGGTCTTGAACTTGTCCCACGCTCCCAGACCTCATGGGCCAAAGAGAGTGGCAGAGTAGTTAAACCCTAGAGTAGCCCAAACCCTAGCTGAGACCTGGTACTCTGATAGCTCAATTCTGAGCCATTCAAAAGTGATGTTTGTATATTCAAAGGGGGACTCAAACTTGGCTTTTGTCAATCAGAAGCCCTGCTACCTCAAGGAAAGGAAGTGGTGCTCTAACCACTCCTGGGAAAGAATAAAACTCTCCATTGCACTTTTTCCCTTCCCAAAGAAAACGCCCAAGGAAATTCATAATTATGAGCAGGGGGAAATTTGAAAGAGCAAACAGAAAACTACAAAAATTTTTGCTATTCTTACTAATTTTTGATGTAAAGCTATCTGGAAACCTGAAGGACTTCAACGGGGACCTGATTTATTTTTTTGTAGTGCTAAACATCTACCTTTTGTGAAGAGTGTCCAGTTTGGAATGATATAGGCATTGAAGTTGATAGGGAATATAATGTATGTATAGGGAAGGATGTCTTGGAATAGAAGACCCTTTGTTTTTAATATTTTCCTCTCTCCTCCTGTATTCTAAAATTATCTGTCAAACAATGCAGATGATTTACAGCTGTCTGTTTCCTTTCAAATCAGTGATGCTGCACTGATTGGCACCTCTGGGGAAACCCATGAAGGTAGTGACAATCTAATAGCTGCAATCATCTGCTTCAGGCTCAAGAAAATTTCTTATCACAGGTTTTCAGTCTGGCTTTAGAAAATATTGTTATGATTTTCCTATGTTCAGGAATGAGGGTTGAGAAACAAGAGCTCAATTTTGGTATTATTATTTGTTTATTATGTATATTATTTTTTATCATGAACTTCCGTTCATGTTCTGAGGAAAGAGGACAGAATCACTCTCATCTCCCTTCCTGTGTTTATGTGCTACTGAGTTTCCCAAACATCCATTAAAAAGAACAGAAGCTGGAGTTTTGCCTGCTGTCTGGGAATTCCAGAACATAAAACTTGCTATCATGGAGCTTCCATGCATTCAAAGATAATTGATACAGAAAAAGGCTATTACCATGCATCCCCAGTAGAACTTCCATTTCATCTGTTCCATTGTTCATGTATGCACAAGTACCTGTCTGCAGAAAGAAAAGACTTAATTTCAAGATCAGACACAGACAGGTTCTTGCAAAATCAATTTTAAGACTAGAAGGAATCTTAATAATCTCAGACTTATTCTTGTGCATGCAAGTGATAGGGTTGGTAGACAGCAGATCTCTGTATTTTCTGCGTCTAGCAGATATTCAAGGTTGATACCAGAAATACTTCAAGAAAATGAGAATCATTAAGAGAGATCTTTTGACAGATAAATGGAATGGACACGTTGCCATCTCTTTAACAGCTGTGAATGTTTTTGGCTCTCTGTTGCAGCAGACCATGATTAACTGCAATCAGTTCATCTATTGGTACTTATAGACTGGCAATTAATTTGGGCAAAGCACTGATCCTTATCCCAGTGTTTCAGTAGCCAGTCATCTACTTTTGATAAACTGTGGAAGAATTTGTGACTAAAGGCATTATTTTTTTTTACGTTTCACAGCAATGCTCCCTAATTATACACTCATCCATTAATTTCAAGATTTTTATACAGTACGAGAGTTTGCAATGTCTTGTTAACAATTTTGGAGATGAAGTCCAGGATCTATTGTCAGATGGAAGGCCTTGTGTATCTCCTCTGATAATGGAGAATGGCAAAGAGATCCTGGGTAATAGCCCTGGATGGGCTGTTTGGCAGTAGAATTGCCCCAGTGTGATGACCCAGCTGGGCTGTTTAGCTTTAATGATACAGAGGGTAAAACTGATGTGCTTCAAGCTCAAGCATTATATTGCTTCAAGACATTTCTTTGTGGGGGAACAGTCATGAGCAAACACATTTGATACTTAATCAATGATCTTTTCATTTTGACACTTTCCCACCTCCCAAAGGAGACAGCCCTCAGGGCATAGGGAATGAAATGGAGTCACCGAACTATGGTTTAAAACCTTTCAGCAGATTGAAAATAGTTTTCCAATATTAACAATTAATTTAATTTCTGTTACAGAGGTTTTCTGGGCTAGTACTCAGACAAAACCTATACTGGTATGAGAAGATAAGAGAACATATGAGAAAGATTGTTTCTGTTAAGCCATTTGAAAGATTAGCAGTATCAACAGTGATTTATGCTCTTGCAATTTCCATTTGCAGCCTTTAGTTTAACCTCTTCAAATCTTTGATATAACACTAGAGGTGCTTATAAACCCCATAGAGTGGATTTTTAGAATATGGAGATAGATAGGAGTTAAACTCAGCTCTAGGTACAAAGAATCTGTTCTTTATTATTTTTATTTCAGTGAGACATAAATTTCAGAACATACATTTCAGAGTATATATTCCAGGATTTAATTCACCCCATGGGTCTCAATAATGCTCTGATTTACACACCACATAATCCCCTAAATCAGCACTCCTACTCCACTCCCTATCTCTAGCTACCAATTAATGCTGTGCTTATTCTTATATCATGACTCTCCCTCAAGGCTGTGCAAACCCCCTTGTCAATCAGAATAGAGATGGTGTATGTTCCTGGTGGGCAGAAAAATGGAAGAAATGAATACCAATCCTGACACCAAGACCTTACTTACAACGTGTGGCCCCATTGTTACACACAGCTGCTGACAGTGCGTGGTGTGTGCTGAAGGGCATGGCACAACTCTCACTGCACAAAAGCCAGCAGGAGAGTTCCAGTGCAGTAATTACACTTTCCACTCTCATCTCCCTTGTGATCTTTCCCTTTCTAAAATATCCATGTAAGACATTCTGTGAAAGTTTGTTCACCTTCCCTCAGAGAAGTAACACCATACCTGCACTTTGATGTCTGAAAGAAGCCGCCTGCCCTTTTAGAGAAGCAGAGGGATTGGAATGGCAAGCAAACCACTTCTACTGAAGTAATTTTGCTTTTCCTATGTCACTAAGAGACACAGCAAAGAGTGAATGGTGTTTCTCCTGTTTCAGAAAATCTTTGATTTGTGTTCATGTATTTAAAGAAAAACAAAACTGCTTGGTATATATGCCAGCATTTGACACTATTACTTTCTACAGAGTCATGAAAAATTCATGCAGTATGTATTGGTTAAGAATGTCTTTCTTTCCTAAGACCCAAAAGGCAATACTTCACTGAAATATTGATTCAAAATAAAAATATCACAGAGAACTTGTCCCAGCATGGTACATTGCACAGCCATTTAAAATTAAGAAAGGAAGAAAGGTCACATTAAAGGGAATGCAAGTTGTGTTTAATTTGGATAAACAGACAAACTCTCTAGGGCAGGAACTGTCTCCTTATGTGTCAATGCAGTGCCTTACACAGCAAAGCTATTACCCAGTGGAGTCTTCAGACACTCGAACAACACCACCACTCAGGATTTTGGGAGTTAAGGGAAAGGCTGAGGCCCTTAACTGATTTTCATTGGCATAGCTTTTTTCCTCTGACTTTTATTCATATCCTTTGCATCTCACTGTGCTTAAAATACAAGCAAATCTTACTGCAAGCTACATTAGAGAGACTATGCTATTAAGGAATATCATTTTCTAATACTTGTTAGGAGGATTGTTGTGGCATGCAGGCCTTTCAGTTGTGTCCATGGAGAAATGTAAGAGAGGACCAGGAAAAAACCAAAATAGTTGCATGTGATATTTTAATAAAAAAATCTCCAAAGAGGCCCAGTTTGCAATATAATTTGAACTACTGAATTTCAAAATAGAAAATTACCTGCCTAATAAAAATATCACCAGTTTCAGTTCTTACATGAGTAGCCACTTACTGCCTTCTATTCTATTAACAATATCTACACCAAAATATGTGTGTCTCTGTAGGTACAGCTGAAATACTAATTTCACAATTATAACATATATGGTCTTTAACCAGTGGCTTCATGCAAAACAAAACAAGACTACAAAGGATTTGTGCAGTTATCTGTACTGCCCAGCAAAGTGGCAGTCTTGCTGCACACAGTGCATACCCTGATACAGTGTGGGAGTGGAGTGGCTTTGATATATAGAAGCAGTAAAGGGGGAGGAATTGGCAAGATTTAGGGATAGAACTCAGATATTTAGACCAGCCAACAGAGGTGAAAAGGAGCAAATATTCTTTCTGGCAGAAAACCACTTCTACAGGTTTTACAGCTCTTCACTCTAAGAGTCCATCTATTTTTTTCCCAGTGCAATACCTGAGTCTGCTGAGTGACCCACTTGTGAGCTTACCTTCTAAATCTTGCCCTCTTTCATATTCCATTTTTTTCTTACACACTTCTCTAACCAGCCAGTCAAAAACATGCAGTAATAACCCTCCTTCCCCCTTTCAACTATTGCTTTTCTGCTGTGGTTATTTAGGCTTTGGAACAGATGAATGTTAAATTTATTGCATCTCCTAGCAAATTTTCTACAATTGCTTACTTTTCCCTCTTCCACAAACTGAATGCTTAACTACATCCTGATTACCATCTTCTGACTGTTTTACTCTATTTTAATGAAGGACAAGCTGTGCACTAAGTAGCAGAGGGTTAATCTCAGGACCTTTTTATGGCTCAAATGATTTCATCTTAAAAGTACCTGAGTTATAAAAGATAATAGTTAGACATTAAAAAGTTATGAATGTAGAGGATGGTGCTCTTGTATCAAAATATATAAAAATTGAATTAGTTTGATAGCTCTTATCTTGTGTATTTGCAGTATTTTCTAAGATAATAAGATTACCTGTCCAATGAGAAAGTTTATCCATATTCTAGTAGTTTGTTTCTCATTACCTTGAAATTTAAAGAGTCACTTGATCACAAATCCTAAATTGTGCACTTATATGGTAATGTTCTCATTTTATTGTTCTGCTAAATTTGCATTCCAAACAATAAGTATCTTTTAGTGCTGCCTAAGTTAGCCTCAGACAAGTGATTTTTTCTACCAGGAATGGCAGTTTTGCATTTGACAGTTGGCACTGTCATTTTTTTCATTACTGGATCAAACCTAATTTAAATCACATAGATTCCATCTGTCAGGGTTGGTTTTTTTTTCTAGAATTGAATAGGTTACTATTTGTCACCCATTATTAGCATGTTAGGGAGACCATGGAACTTTTTTCAATTTAGAGAAGTAATTTTGCTATGCACAGCTCCCACAAACACAGTGTTCTTCTTGTCCTTTTCTAAAGAAAAGTTGCCTCAATCATTTGGGAATACTATTTTTCTGCATTTGATGTATAAACACTTGCCTGAATACTGAATTTAGTTAATCTTCAGTAAAGAAAACAGACAGGAAATATTTCAATCAGAAAGTTTTCTAAAAGCTACAAAGAAGTTTTCTTACTGACTGTGATGTCCTGTGTGGTCAGGTTGGTGATAGGTCTAAATGGGTATTACACAGTAAATCCTTTTGAACTGCTCTTCACAGGGAGAAATCCTTTGACTGGAAGTGATTATTAAATCCATCCTACAACACACTTGTTTTGAAGTTCCTCTGTTTGGGGATGAAGTATTAAAACAGGTACAGATTTACAATTGCTATAATTTAAACTTGGTGATGCTTATAGCCTTTCCTTCCAATTAAAACTTCTGTCCTGTGCTACCCAAAAATGCAGCCCCTTTCCCTTTCTCACTCTAAAATCTCAATACTGAGACTTTGTGATATGAGGGCTTTTCACTAAATAAGAACAGAGCTTTCCAACCTTTAGAGACAAGTCTGCTCTTCTTTCAGACTATATGGAAGAGTTTGGCTTACATGGATGTGCTGATCTAACATGATGTGAACAGCAGGTTCCTCTTGGATTGATGGCTATTTTGGGCAAGTAATTTAAAATTACCAAACACAGCTTTTTCTAATTTCAGAGTTCATATCCATCAGCCCCCTTCCTTAAGCTGTGGGAAGGTCACTGCCAATTGAAGATCTGTAGGAACCCACTTATATGGGGCAATAGACAAGACTGTGGGACTAAAATGAAAGTGCAAAGACAGTGGCCTGACAAGAGTTATATTAAGTCAGGTTGCCAGTGTCTGTCAGACTATGTTGAACTCTTCAGCTCATAACTGTTGGCAAATCCAACAGCTGGTGGTGGTTTTTGGTTTTTTTTGCTAAACAGAGAAAACAAAAAAACCCAAACTTATAGGAAGAATCTTAACTCAGGTTCTTTACCTGTCTTTCACATCTCACTATTAAGTTCAGAGACGAAGAAAACCTCAGAAAATACTATATATTTCCTTGTCCAAATTTCACATGACACAGTGGATTAATATTGGATCCTTAACAACAGTTTGCCTATTCTTTTGTTATTCTGAATGCATGTGAAAAGAAGAAAGAAATACACAGATAACATTAGCCTGTTAATATTAACTTCTCTCACAGAGCAGTTAATTCAGGAATTGCTTGATTGATATGGGTCTCACCAATAAAGACTTTGTGTTAGTCAGATAAGAAAATGACCGACCTATCCAAATTGTCCTCCTTGCCTTTAATAGTCTGTATAAGGTATGCAAGGCAAAATTCTCTGCAGAATCCTTATGTGATTATGTGTACAGAAGCAGTGACATATTAGAGGTTTTATCCTAACATAAGCATGATTTCAGATGCATTTCTTTCTGACAAACTTTGAAAAGATTTGACCATAACAGTAAAAAATGTGAAGGCCCTGTAAGACCTGTGTCAATAAAGGGTTTGGTTACTAAATATGCTAGATATTTTTCTGTGCTTTCTGCCAGAATAGTTCAATGTTTTGCAATGTAATTCAGCTTTCCCTTTAAAACTAAACACAAAGATTGCTTGCAATTCTTGTCAAACCCCATGTAAATACTGCTTTGCCCTTCTGCTGTGCCTCCCAGATCAAAAGCATCTGCAAGTATTTCATAAATATTTTTCCAGCCCCCTTGGAGGCTAGCTAATTAAATTGCATGACTTCAGAGATATATGCGGGAACAGACTCTGAAGTTGAATAATGTGCCAGAGAAAAGGGCAGAAGTCTGCATCTTATTTAAGAACAGAAGCCAACCCATGCAGCTACTGGCCATACTAGCCACAAGTTATGTGACTGCCTCTCATATTTTTTGGTTAGAGCTATTTTTTTGACCATGTACACATAACAGTATAGTGAAACCTGATGGTTTATCTTCCTCAATGTGCATAATTTCGAAATGTCTCTGTTTTCCTTGTGTGGTTCCTTGGTGAAATGATTTTGACACTGTTCTGACTGCTCCCTGGATGCAATCCCTAATGGTGGCTTTGGAGGAAAAAGCAGCTTTGTTCTTTTAGGAAACATGATCTCCCAACTGAGCTCCTGTGACTGGATTGATTTGTAATTGAGTAAATTCTGATTTTACACCAGAATTCCAGTTCTACACTAGCTTTGCAAGTTTGCTGTCTCACAGGAGTGTGCTTCACACTTAGAAAGGAATTAATTTAGTGCAGCAAACTCCTTTCCCTGACAAGCACACAGGACTAGCAGTAGCAGTGTTGAACTGCTGGCTTTGATGTGAGCAGGGAGCAGCTCGAGCTGCCTGGGGTGCTTTCCCTAGGACCGAGCTGGGGAGTACCCACCACAGTTCTGCACCACTGGGGACACTGAGTGGAGGAGGTATCTCATAATCCTATTGCAGGGAAGCTTGGATTACTTTTGGCTTTTGCTAGCTCACTCACAGCCCTGAGAGAGCAGCTGCCACAGCTTTCATCGCTGGATCTGGCAGGACTTGTGCTCCAGTGATGAAGCCAGGACACTGTTAACAAAATATTCTTTGCCAGATTTGCTCCACAAGGAAGGAAGCAGATTCATCCTGCTCAGGGATATCAACCCAGCATTTTATGTGGCAACCAGAGCTATTCTAAGCACAGAGGCTGTCAGATTGCAAATATTTAGATGAGGCATCACAAGAAATATAATGTGAAAGAATCCTACTGCTTTCTTATTAACACAGTATTCATCATCATCTGAACTCTAGCATAAGCTCAGGCACCAGTTGGCCATTGTGTAAATCATTTTTATGTCTCAGCTCCAGGAACAGAAAAAAAGGAGTTAAATAACTCAGTTTACAGCTACTAAAAATAAACTTGCAGACTTGCTGAATTCCTCCACATTAAAATGTAAACAACTGTCAGCTCTTCTGGAAAAGCTAGTTTTGCCCTGCTAGTAACTTCCCCAGGAGAATTTCTGTGTTTTTTAAAAGTTTTATGCTGAAGATTTGTTTCCATAATTGGGACTGGCCAGTTTTCTCTCAGAAAAATGAAAACTGAACTCTTTCCAGTTAAAACAATTGCTACTAGAACTTTGGCACATAGTCCATGTAGAGAATTATGTGAGCTGCTTTAGTGGGGATTGCAGCCAATCATTTTCAAATTTGGGTGCCTCAAGACAGGCAGTTTAATCCATATTTAGACACCTATATTGGAAGTGTCTGGTCTGGCTTCACTGCCAGCACCCACATATCCTATGGGTGTCTTCCACTGTCTGTCAAATCCACGATATTGGAAAGCAAATCTATGTCTTTTAAGGGCCTAAATTAAGAAACATTTTTTGGCATTTAAAAAAAATATCTTGGGCCAAAATTTTAAATGCTTTGATCAAAATGTTTTTCTTATGTTGTTAACTGCTTTTTAAAACTGGTGTATTAAGCATGTGCTCATTGCTTTAGAGCACCACATGGCCTTACCTGAGATGGACTGATGGAGAAATGGAAGTCCTGGGGTAAGAAAACAGAATATAATTGATTTAGTGCAATTTGATTGCACTACTGCATTTAGTTTTGGGCTGAGGATCTTTGCATGGAAATACTTGGACTATATTATCAAAGTACATTGAAATTACTGTATAAATAATACAACAATTATCCAGTCAAAGCATTCATCTGACTACCATATACTTCCCTACTATTTCAATTGGTTTAGATTATCCTTTTTTTGCATGGTTTAGACATCTGTCAGTCATAGACAACTGTTATCTTACAGAATGTCCACACACACATACTTCTTCAGATCCGGGAAGTAATGGGTTACATTGATAAGCATGGAAAGTTGGCAAATGGGTTAACAACTTAAATAAATGCATGAAGGAATAGTCAGAAAAAGCCACAGTAAAAGGAGAAATAATGTTTCTTCTCTTACTTTGAGGAGGGGAAAATTAGCAACAGAACAGATGAAAGATTAGAATATCCCTCAATAACAACATACACCATCCCCCTATCAGTGTATAATCACCCAATACTCCTGTCAGTTTGGTGAAAGCCTTCCAAGGGTAGAGGCTCCACTGGGTCTCCAGGGAATTTCTTCTAGTGCTTGCCTACCATTAGAAATGTGTTCCTGCTGTTAATTAGTTTGCAGACAGAAACCTATTACTTTTTGTCCTTGGAAGACATGGAGAACAGTCCCTTAGCTCTATGCCATAGCCTTTTAGGTACTTGAAAACTTACATCCTCCTTCAGTGATCACCTCTTTATTTAAAATACATGAATTAAATCTTTTTCTGTAAATCTTTTTCTTCTAGCCCCCAGTCTTTTTCTTTGTTCTCACATGAGATTTTTCCAATTAGGAAATAGAAGTCTTCCCAACTGGACAAAAGTCAAATCTGGACCAAAAAAAAAAACCAAAACAAAACAGCTTTATGATAAAAGGCTTCACAACTAAAGTAATGATTATTTGAAAGATTTTTCTTTTGAATCTGACACAAATTAGTTTAATTTGATATTTGCTCATTCAAGCATTAGAAAAAATGATGACCAACTTTCAATACTTTCCATAATGTGCTCCTTTCTGCACAGTGTCATGGCAGTTGCCTCTTGTCCAGGCAGGGTAGTGCTGATCTACTTAATCATTCATCATGCTGAAACTGTTGTAAAACTTAGATCTTTCTCTGTACTTTTGTATTGTTCTCTGAACCTCTCTTTTAATAGTCTTCTTGCCCTTCCCATTGCCACCTTATACCTAGGTGGCTTTAAGTGAAAATTTATGTAGTCTGGCTATGAATTTATATAGTTCAGCCACTTCATGTTTGCATTCCATTAGAACTTGGGCAGGTGCCATCCAGCTCTAGTGGTTTGAGTATTCTGTCAATTTGTTCTATAATCTGTTCCACTAACACTTCAGTTTGTGACAGATTCTCTAACACCTCCTCTAAAAAGAAGAGTTTCAGCATGGAAACTTCCCTAAGTTTGTACATGGCAAATGCTTTTATGCCTTGCTTATCTATTGGCTCTCACACTTCTCTGGCAAGCTTTCTGCTCCTGATGTGTTGGAAAAATAATTTATTATTACTTTTTATGTCCTTGCAAGTTTTTTTTTTCTCAAAGCCTAGTTTGGCATACACTTGCATTTAACCTGCCAGTGCATGTGGCCTTGTCTGAGACCCTCAGTGAGACAGAACCTCAGCTTTATGAAGGCAGGCTTTTCGTTCTTAACAACCTCCCTGTCCATTCAACCAAGGCCAGGTTGGAGGAGCCTCTGAGTCTACTGGACTCTTCCACCTGGTCTATTGTAAGGTGTTCCTGACTACTACAGGGAGTTTGGAACTAGAAGATCTTGAAGGTCCATTCCAACCTAGGCCATTTTTTGACTACGACTCTATGATTCAGTTTAGCTACCCTAATTTTACTTTTTTAGGGCAGGAGGTGTACGTCTGATGAGTGCTTCTGATAGAGTGTGTTCAAATACACTCTACATCACCTGCAAATGTCATACTTTGCACCACCCCATTTACCAAAATTTAGAAGAATGATTTTAGTTTAATTCCTAGGGGGTCCATCATCTCAAGTGGTGGTTTCTTTCATGTTTGATGATTTTCTTCCATTCTTCTTTCTTTTTTCCCCCTAAAAATGCTCCCTGTAGCATTTTCATACAAAGCACTAGCAGCTGGTTTCCACTTTGGTTTATATGACGTCTTTATTCCCTTCTTGTATAGACTCCCTTTTTTTCAAAGTGATTTTGTTTCGGATTTTGTTTTCTTTGTTGTTGGTGGTGGTTTTGTTTAATGTGCTTTTTTGGTTGGGTTTGGTTTGGTTTTCTGCTTGATTTTTTTTTTGGTGGTGTTTTCTTTCTACCCTTGTTCCCAGTAAATCAGACCCTATCTCATTTTCTCAACCATGCACTGCAGCTTTTCTGCCTAAATTTGGCCCTCGGCATGGCACGGCACGAAGATTTCAGAGACTGTGAATTCTGAACATCCTGGTTTGCATGATTTAACTTTTGCTTCAGAACCTCTCTTTTACACCACTGCTGCTTTGAAAGTGCTAAGAGGTTAAATCTTCTGCTTTACATACAGTCTTAGTCATCTGCTTTCCATATCAGGATATATGTGGTGAGGAGATTACAGAAATATGCTGGCAGGCCCCTTCAATTATATTTATTTACGAACAGATTTTGATTTTAAAAATCTGCTTCTGCCCAGAAGAATTAGCTAGGGAATGCATCTCTCCTCTTTAATCAGGAGAGCATGTTTTATGAATTACACTATTTCTGTATATTTGTGCTGGAATCAGATTTTAAATCTAAGATAACTAAATTAAGGGATAATAGCAGAATAACACTAAACAGGGAATTCATCAAGACAAACAATCTACTGAAGCAAGAATTGTCCTTATACCAGGAGACTTAAATATCTCAAATTGCACAATTTGACTGTTGACCTTCCAATGGCCTTAGTAAATATTTCTATTTAAATTATTTTGCAGTGATTACATCTATTTTAATTCTTTTGTGTGTGTGTGTGTGTGTTCTATTTGTTAGTAGTGTTTGTTATGTGAGTGTAGTTTAAATTATTTGTTTGTGGTTTTTTTATTGTTTCTCTTTTCCAAAAGTTTTAAATTTTCTTCCTTCTGTTTAATACTGCCTAATTTCATTTCTGAAAATTAGGTCAAAAGTGAAACTGCCACAATTCAGCTTTGTAAACCAAGCTCAATGTAAAAATCCCTACGTTTTTTTTTTTTAATGGGGGAAATTATGTGTTTGAGTATACCTTCCATATACACAAACATTCACATTGGCACACAAGCATATATTTTTTAATCTAAAATAATAGATTAATTTCAATTATTAAGGTAGGACAATGTACTGGGGATGGGTATTCCAGAAATCTCCAATTATTTTGCTTTACTATGTTATCAGTGTTTCTTCCAGGCAGTCTTTTTCATTCTGAGCTTCTATTTTGTATACATTTCATGCTCTTTCAAGTTTTCAGTGAGATTGTTATCTTTATGGTTCACATGCTTTAGGAAAATAAAAATCCTATGGAAATAGTTGTGTCTTGATGAGGAGAAAAAGCATACTGAGAGTCGCTGAACAATTTCGTATTTTCTGTCAAAATTCTCCCAGTAAGTCATGGAATAAACCCTCTTAAAGACATACAAAAAATTAAAAAAATTTAATATGCTTTGGTTCAGCTCGTCAGCAAAAAACTCATGTCCCAAAACAAAGAGCTGTTGAAATTGCAAATTTGTACTGGAAATCCCCTTTGATGGTTTTGGTAACGTGCAGCTCTTTACTTGGCTGCAAACTAAACAGTTGGATCAACACCTTTCTTCTAGAGAGCATGAACAGGAGCAAAGGGAGGGGAGAAACACTTTGTTGTCTTGTTTCTGAGTTCTCCAAGGAGTGGGACAAAGCTTTGATCTAGTGAAACTAGGCACAGTGCATGTTTCCTCCAAATCTCAGACCCTGGTAAACTTCAAAAAATAGCATCATATTCACACAGGTCATAGAGCATCCCACAACTTAAGTGCTCTTTCCTCATGTCACAGCTGGGACAGAATCTTATACCAGAAGCAACTTCTAGTTCCTCTTGTTCATAGGAATTTGTTAAAAGGAGGGATCAATGGGGGAGAAAACAGTAATTCTTCCTTCTCTAGAAGATAGTTTGTATTGTCCTACTTTGTTCATTACAAAAGGTTCTGTTAATACCCACTGAATGACAATAAAAAGTTCATCATTAAATTGCACATATAGGTGTGCTGTATTTTTTAAAAGAAGCATCTCCCACGTAAACAAGGTGATACTATGATTATAAATCACCATGTCAGCTCTGATGAAAATCATCATGTTATCATAAGCAGCAGTTTCACCTAAGCATAATTTTATCAAGAGTTGGAAGACTTTTTCTGGCAGCAGCAAAGACTCAGGTGCATCAGGCTTCTCTTGTCAATGAGAGCTGGTTCAGGATAGCACACTGGATACAGACAGCAACCACAACCAGCCATGTGTGCTTTTAAATGAGGTTTTCCAGGTTCAAATCCTCATCAACACAAAAACACAAATAATTGTACTCACCACAGAAATCAGCTTGAAAGTCAGCTGAATACACCTGACAGAGTGTGTTTGTACAATAAACTCCAGGACTGAATTTCCAGCTGCTCATACTTTTTGTCAGTTCGTGTTCTGTATCTTCGCAAAAGAAGTTGACCTCAATATTTTGCAAGCATTTTAATGAGCATTATTTCCCTTTAAATGTTAAAGAAAAAAATATTTCCAGACGCTCCATTACCTTGATATGCTGCATACACTGACTCCCCTGTGTCCTGCAAAATTTGATTGTTCAATGGAGAATAACCATGGAAGTTTTTTTCTTGAAGAAAGATTATTGGTGAACTAGTATTTCAATCTGTTGTTTCTTTCATGCAACTACCACAGATGGTCTTTATTTAAAAAATTCAAAATGAAACTAAGAACTCTAATGTCAAGCTTTTAAAACTCATTAAAAACAAAACAATCTTAACAGAAACCATTGGGACAAATAGAGAGGAGCCCAGAGGGCACAATAAGTCTCCAGCTGGCTGGACATCTCTGCAAAGAGAAAAAGGAAAGGCAGTTTGTCTTTATGAAATATACAGTCAGAACAGACCTCTTAGACGTAAGAATAGGAGTTACAGATTTTGGCAGGTTGCTCTGAACCACTTTATTATGCTAGTAGAGTACAGTGCTGTAATTTCTGCAGAGCAGGCTGCTTCTGCCACTCTACTTGAGATTTTACACCCAAACATGACAAAGATAATAGAAGTAAAATAGGGTAATTATTCATGTAGGTAACTTAGTAATACAGTAATATAGGCCACAGAAGGCATGAAAAGAATATGTAACACTGGAACTAATCAGGTCAGAAGTTCATAACGAAAGGCATTGCTGGACAAAGAATGGTCAGTTCATTCAGAATAAAGTAGCATTAACAAGGAACACATTGACCAGGCTTGAGTGAAAATTAAATCCAAAGAAGAATAAAATAATCTCAAATTCTCAGTGATACTAGAATTTTCCTCTCAGTGCTTGGAATGCAGCTGCTTTTAGCATTATAAACAAGAATAAGTTCAAATGGCTTCCTCCTGACTAAGTTTCTATGAAGCCAGTCAGCCAACGATGCATTTGTTTTGTGTCATTTCAAACACTATCAGTTTGATATGATGTGGTTATTGTTCTTCTTAGAGCTTGCTTAAGTTTCACACTATAGTCTCAAACATATGCTTGATCTTACTAAGAACAGAACTAAGGGTATTTAGTCCAAAGGGCTGAGGCATGCATTTGATGCAGAAAGTTTTCCTTGGTTGTGAAACCACATTGTAGAACAGAGGACCACTGAAAGTGGCCTGGCCTCACTCACACTCTCTCCCTGGGAAGGCTCTAAACACATGAACTTACAACGAAATTTAATTGCAATAAGTTAGAGAAGAATTTTATTCTATTACAAAATGCCCTTTAAACCATCTATTCATTTATGCCTGCTTGTCTTCTGCTTATTCCCAAATGTGGAGATTAGGTAACAGATTGCATTGCCATGTGAAACTGAAAATGCAAATAATCTGCATTTTTTAACACTTTTGTATGAAAGTTCCACAAAATGAGAGTGTGAATTGTGATTTATGTTTGTATTGAAACTAAGTGGGATCCTGCTTTTGGAAAAGCAAAAAATAATTACTCTAAAATTCCTCCTGCAAATTGTACATAAATATTAAACTAATGTGATAATATTTTAAAGTATTCTGCACAAACACTCTCACTTTGTGTTTGCATCTAGGTATAAGGTACATCTATTTTGGCTCATGAAGTTGCAGCTGAAATGTGAAAGAATTTCAGGTACCTAGTTTGAGCAAGGCCGTGACTGCAGTTAGTGAAGCTATAAATGTCTACTAAATAATCACACAGAAAAACCTCTATATGCAAGCCAAATACCATAAAATTTCACAATTATCTTATGAGATAAATGAGACACATTTAGAACAGAACATAACTTTCCTGTCATCTTCAATTCCAGTAGAAGTTTGGGGAATATATTTAAATACTGAAATGTAACATCCACTTAATGGTCTTTGTGATGTGTTCAGAAAATGTACAAATATAGGTTATCATTAAGTTTTTATCTATTTGAAATAAATTCTGTGAAGAACAATGAGAAATGGAAAAACTAAAAAACTTATTTTTATCTCAACCATCAATTAGTTTGTATCACTGTGGCCATCTGTATGTGTTCAAGACTGACACATATGATGGTAATATTTTTGCTGAATGCATAATGAAAGCATTTATCATCTGCAAGCAACAGTCATTTCTGAACACATGCCAAGAGAATGCTGCCCATGGTAAAGAGCAAGAAAAACCTTGCTGCTTTTTCCTCCAAGGATTCTTTTTGTAAATAGACAGTTCATTGGGATGACTGTCCCACAAGGAGACCAAACAGCAGCAGAGGAGAATTGGAGTGGAATGGGAGTGTTATGGCAATTCAGCATACACAGTGGGATCAACCACAATTGTTGGGAACTGAACAGTAGCCCTCATTGTAAATTTGACTTCTTGCACAGCTCCTAGCACCCTCAAGACAAACTGATGAGCAAGGCAAGTGGGAAGCAATTTTTTGCCCTTAATACAGCAAATGTAAAAGCCTTATACACAGTTTAAAAATGGGCTTGTTTTGAGAGCAAATTATCTTGTCTGAGAAGCTGAAAAGCAAGTTACTTCTTGGTTTGTGACTTTGAATAACCTCTTTCCCTTAAATTAAACTTGTACCTAGAAAGTCACTATGTATTTAACCTTCCTAATAACTCCATATGTAGGAGTGTATACTCACTTTACATAAAAAAATTCTCCTCCTCTACTACCCACATAAAAAGAGTTACTGATGATCATTTCAATCTTTAGATACAGTTTAGAAAAGTAAGGAGGAAGAACGTTTCATAATGGATTAACCTTCACATCTTGTCTGAAGTAGGAGTCCTGTAGAAATGAATAATTGGCAGCTTCTGGCTCTTTCAAATTTATGAAAACTCCCCGCATTTCATCACTTCAAAAATCCTGCTTATTGGATGTAAACTAATACTCACATTTCTTCCAACAAAGTCCATTTGCTGCTAAGGTAAGAAAGTAAATTTAAAGTATAGCTATGTTTTCTTGCATCTGTATGTCAGGAAGACTTGTATGGCTAAAATGCTCTGAGAACCATACAAAGCCAACAAACTAACGTGACAAGGAGACAGGCGTCAGAGAACACAAGCAATATGGAGAAGATTTTTACATTCCACTCTATGCTAGCCCTCTAAAGCTGAAAGCACTCACCTACATTTTACATTAGACACTCTTTCAGTGGGCAGTGTTGGTTTTAAACCAAAATGATAAAGGCTCAGGAAGTGAATTTTCAGTTAGCTCCATCAGGACACAGCTAACCCACATGCTTGGTGCTGTCTGTATTAGCCAGTATGTGCAAACAGAAGTTCTTTGCTCTTACCAGAGGCAAGAATTCGGCTCCTACGTTTCACTGAGTGTGACAGCACTGAGATTTTTCTGGGTTTCAGACTAAGCAAAAATTGATTTATCTTTCCAGTCATACCAGAAAGGAAATAAGCCAGGTTCATCTTACAGCTCTAAAAGCACCAAGGAGATATATCTGTATTCTAAAGCATGTATGAAAAGGAGAGCACAGAATTTGAAGTGGCCCTTTGACACATCAATAAATCACATCTAATCAACGTAGTTCATTTTTCCTTTTACTCCAATTCAGTGAAAAAAGCCAGAGTGATCTTAGCAGCTGCTACTTTTCAATACAGATACTCAGAGATACACATCCAACAATATGTCCTGGAAACTTTTAAATGTTCTGAAGTGTTGTAAAGGAATAAATCATAGTAATAAATCCATGGTACCATATTTGGAGACAAGCTTTGTGAATATACAATGTTATTTAGAGGAATTGAGGAATCCTGAAAACACTTTCTATTACTCCTTTCCTACATTTTTAAAATTAGTACACAGTTTGCAAGTAGAATATGCTTTTTTATCTTTTCGGGCCTTTGTATCTATCTTGGGTTACCTTAGGATAACAAAAAAAAAGCTCTCCTTTGCTATCATCTGCAAAGGAGTATAAATATAAATAGGATATAAATAGGCTTATAGCAATCATTTTGAGAAAAATATTTGGATATGTTTTAGCTAATTATAACAAATAAATAGTTGTCTATTTGTATACTTTCAACCAGAAAATGCAAGTCTTTGAAGTTTCCTACTGCATGAGGCCTCACAAAAGCAAATACAAAATCTAAAAAAAAAAACCCAAACCAAAACAAAACAACAAAAAACAAACCTAAAAAAACCCCAAAACAAAACAACCCCAGAAATTTAATTTTATAGCAGCAGAATTTTTATAATAATAATATGATAATGCTATATTATATTATTATTATAAAATATTATATTATAATAATGCTATTACCATTGCCTCCTTTGCCTCAGCAAGGAATTGTATCACAGGCAATGTCTTCAAGTGTCATGAATAACAAACACCAAGTGTGATCTTAAACAAGTCATGTTTTCTTTATGCCCTGGCTCTTTCTGTGCAATACTGGAATAGTTAACACTTTCTTCTTCTCTCATAGAGGGGCTATTAAGACAAGCATATTAAGAGCTGTGAATGATTTCCAGGTAGACCACTGTAATTATCTGACTACATATGAGATTTAGCAAGATATATGCTTCTATGATAAGGAAATTTATTTATCTGTATGAAGGGAAACCAAGTGTGGGTTTTCTCTTCAACATGTTTCTTAGTTTCCCATCCTTTCCATTGAATATTTTACTTAAATTCTTCTGTAACAGTTATTGCAGTGATAAATTACCACCTCCCAAGGGTAATCTGACCTGTGTTCTTCACCTCCAGCCACAGGTGTAGTCTTCCCTGTTTTGGTAGTTTGGGTGTAGTTTGGGTGGGAAGGTTAATATAACCCCATGAGCCTCACATTTAGTGTGTTCATGTAGGGAACAGTTCCAGGCTGAAATCCCATTTCTGAACATTCCTGTTCTACACTTGACATAAATGGATCCTGTGAAAAGCCACTGCTGTGGCTGACCCCAAGGTGAAGTTTGTCACATTAATTTGGGAAGCATTTTGAGAGCAATTACTTACAGCAGAGCTGCCCAACTATCACACAGAGACAGGGAAAGGAGAAAGCACTTGCAAGGTCTGCTTGTGTAATGACATGTACATCACATTGTCATTGGCTTAACTAAATGTTAATGGATTAACTGTATGAATGGCTAAAGTATAATCTCCCTCTCTGATTTTTTTGAAGGAGAAAAATGAGAAAAGAAGCAGCAGAGAATCACAGTTAAAACCTGCAAGTCAGTGTAGCTAAATGCTATATATAGACAGCATTTCCATCAGGAATGAGTGAAGAAATGTCTTTATTTCAGCTGTGACTGTGTGAGCAGGCAGAAACAATTGAAAAGTGCTGGAGCAGAGATCCTTAAATGGTCTAGAAAGAAATACTGTCTGAGTAGGCTATTATTTTAATGTCCGGTTCTCTACACCATTGATGCTCCAGTAGTACTTTTTTTTTTTGCAGTTCTGCTTCAGTCATTGTTCAGTTTCTGAAATCAGAATCATACCACACAACAAGGAGATAGTACCATTTGTGCATGATACAACAGTGAGAGCTTTCTTCTAAGTATCATGAGAATTTTGTGCAATGCTGCTCAGTCTCTCTCCTGGCGTCATCACAGAAATGCCAAGTAGCTTGTTGGAAGGGATCCTTCTGATGGGGATGAGAGTTTGTAAACCCTCAGCTTTTTTACTATATTGGATGCAGAAGGGCTAAAATACCAAAGGAGCTGGTGAAGCTCTCATTCCAGCTTGCTCTTCTCTAACAGGCCCTGATGCTTGTATTAGTTCCACTGCCAAGCTACATGCTGCCAAATGACGAGAAAGAAATCAGGTCATCTATGAGTCAGTCTCTCTACCCCTTTCAGCTGGCCAACTGGGGTAAACAGAGGTGTAGTACTTCGATATTTAGCTGGGTTTTAGCTTGCTCTTAAACAGCCAAAATAGAAGAGAAAGAAGTATGCGACACTGCTCGTCATTCTCTGTATGTAGGACAGATCAAATTCCCCCATCTGTAACACCAGTGTGCAAATACAGCTCAATAGCATCTATACTTGGGATAAACACATGATAGTATTTCCCTGTCAGACACACTATGTGATTATCAGTTTGCCCAGTTCAAACTGGGTGAGAGGTATGCTTAAAATAGAATAAGAACTAATGAAGACAGAGTTTTGTGAGAAAATTACTTCCTGACCATAAACTCACTAGTTACTATTGCTCTGAAGCAGCGAGTAAAGGTGCACAGTTGGTTACTCTGCTGGCATCTGTCAGGATAAATACTGAAGATAAATAATAGTTATTCTCAAAGCTAGAAAATGGGAAAGAGGTAAGAGGAATTATTTGTTTCTAAATGGAAGTGAAACTCGAGAGCTAAATTCTGGCCACACTCCAGTTAGTAGAAGTGGGAAATGAGTGGCAAAGATTATGAGAGTTATGTAATTTTTATTTGAAAACACTAAGCCTCTTATCTTTAACACATTTACCAGCAAAATAGAAGGGACTATATTTCATGTAAAGAAAAAGAATAAGTCCATCACTTTTTAGAAACTGGATTTTGAAATTATTAAAAGGATGGAAAAATGCATATCTTTCATTTCTCAGCCCTTCTAATGTGAATACGTACTAGACTAACATTGTTTCTATAGATTTAATGTGAAACTTCTGCCAGACAAAGCATACTCTGTTGACTCTGCAATGGGCAATTTAGAAACAACACAAACCAGAGGGGAGAGCTGTATGGCACAGCCAGTTATTCAAGTATATAAGAGTTTTGACTAAAGCAAACATTTGAAGGTTAGCTAACAGATAAATGGTCAAATATCACAGAAAATAGCAAATATTTATACTATTTAAATGTCTGGTGAGTCAGTGAGAAATTAAAATTTGAGATGGGTTGCTAATAAAACCCACCCTGAAATAAAAGACTGGAAGCAATTTTCCATTTGAATAGTGAATAAGGAATAACCCCTCACACTGCAGGAGTAATTGTGGCTTCTATCATATGTGCTGAAGAGATATTAGAAGAAGTGACAGAAAATTCTCTACTCAATTCTGCTGGTGTAAAACAGATGAGTAGAAGCAGAGCCCCCACACAATATTCTGAAGCAGTTTATCATTCCTGGAGGTGTGCAGTGTCAGGATGACCTGTTGATTGTTTGGTAGACATTGTCAAGGGTAAGTAGTGGCTCCCTTTTTTGATTAAATATTAGCTAGTAGGAGGTCTAGAAATTCCTACCAAACAATACAACTGGTTTAATAAATGCTATGGAGAGTGAAGGGCTTAACCAGCAGTCTTAATAGCTGTGTTGCAATCAGAGAAAATGGGCTCAAATATATACAAATGTAAATAGGACAGAAAATTTGGTTTGACTGATTTTTAGTAGTTGTTACCAAACTGCAAAGCCATACCCTAAAAGACACAGTCTAATAACACTCCAATAAGAATTATATCCATTAAAAAATTAGTATGTCTGGGAAATTTGTTTCAGTGGAGTTGAACTGGTGAAAATACCACTTCTAGCAGAATTAGATTGAACTGGTGAAAATACCACTTCCGGAAAAATTAGCAAAATAGCAAAATTAGACCACTCCACTCAGGAGCTGAGATTCTAAAGCTTTGATTTTCGGGCACAGCCCTGTCTTCAGCATTTTTTTGTTACCTAGCTATTGATCCTTGTATAATAAACTGCATTGACAAAGAAAATGATCACAAATTGCAGCAAGCAGAATGCCAATTAGTAATAAGAAAACAATTCTCTCACAGTGAGAGTGGGTACACTCTGAAACTGGTTGACCATCCCTAGAGGTGTTATAACTAATTGGAATTTTACCCACTGGTACGGTACAGCAAAGTTGTCTCAGATGGTATATAATGGATCTGAGTTCCAAAACCACAGCAAGGTCTTTGCTTACCTGGATGGCCAGGAGGCAAAGAATTAAGCTTCTCAGCAGGTGACTGTAAGTAGTTAATAGAGGTTTACCAACAGTAAATTATGCTTTACAGACCTGTTTGCCTTCTACAATAAAATGGCTAGATGTGTGGGTGATCAGACAGTTGTCTATGAAGCTATCTTAGCTTCAGCAAGGCCATTTTTACACCATCTTCCATGATATCCAAGATGGAAACCTCATTTTCTGGGTCAATGCCTGATTAGATTTATGAAAAACTGCCTGGGTCACTAGGGCAGTGGCTAATGTCTCTCCTGGAAATTCAGCTTAAAATGGATTTACCCAGGGGTCTACCCTGTGAACTCTTCTGCTTTGTAGCTTCACCAAAGCCGTGGATGAGACAAGGCTGATGAAGCAAAGGATGTACTAAAGAACAGGACAGACATTCAGAGGGACCTAGATTGACTGCAAAACTGGGCAGACACAGAACTCATGGAATGCAAAAAGGTCAAAAGCAGAGTCCGGTGCCTGACATGAACCAACTCTTTCAGTTGTTAAAGGCTGGACACTGCCCATCTGATTAGCAGTTTTTCAGAAAAGGAATTGGAAATCCTGCTAGACGGCAACCTAAACACACATCAGCTGTGCTCCCTGACAGCAGCAAAAGCTAACAGCCAGTTGAACTTACTAAGAGAACATAGACAGATGATCAAGGAAGGTGACTGTTCCCTGTCACTCAGTATTTGTTAGATCACACCTGGAATACTACATTGAGTTTGGAACTCTGGCTGTACAAAAAAGGCAGTCATAAACGGTGGATATTCTCAGTTTCTGGTAACAGAGAGAAGCACATAGCTTCTCCCAGACTCGGCCTGGGAAAGTTAGAGAAAGAATTAAAACAATTATTATCTCAACCTCTGCACCTGGTGTTGTGCAGGATGTTTACAAGAAGGAGTTGTTCCCTGCTTGACCAATAGTGTGAGAGAAGTTTCCTAAAGACCAATCAGGTTCACGATCATCTCTATAAGAAGTGTGAATTTCTATTAATAAATGCCTTTTATGCCTTCTAAATCATGGAGTCAATATGTCACCTTCTTCTGTCCTCTATACCATCGTGTAACAATAAACTGCAACAAGCCGAGCGTCACCAAGATCATCAGGGGCTGGAGCACAAGGCACAAGGGAAGGCTGAGAGAACTGGGTCTGTTCATCTTGGAAAAGCTGTTTTGCTACTAACAACTTTCCAGCACCTATGAAAAACTACTAAAAAGATGGAGCCAAGCTCTTTACAATAATGCATGATGGGAGGACAAGAAAGAGTGGTCAGAAATTAGGAGAGAAGATTCTGGCCAAACACTGGGAGAACTTTTTTTAACCAGAAGGATGCTCAAGCACTGGAGCAGGTTTCCTTGTCAGTAAGGCTGTGGCAATTCTGTCCTTAGAGACCTTGAAACCAAACTGGACAAAGCCCTGAGCAGCTGGGGCTGAATTCAGAGTTATCTGATTTTGAGCAAGTGAGTTAATACTTGAGCAAGAGGCCCAGTGGTTTTATGGCCTAATGGTTACTTTGCTGTGTCTTCCTGATTGTACAAAAGATTTCAATATAAAAGCCCCAAATGTAAATAGATGAGAACTTGAAATCTGCTTTTCTAGCAAGCTGATATTTTCTTCTTTAATTGCTCTAGAATATTACTCATTTAATAGAGTCTTTTCAATGCCACTGTATCAAAGTCTGTTTCAGTCTTCTCAACGCCACTCACACAATATACCTTCTACAGCTTCTCTGATTGTGAACAGAGTCCAGCATGATGTTCCCACTGCTGCACAGTACACAGAAATCTGGCTAGGTTTTTCATCTTAATCTCCTATAAAAGCCTGGCTTTGAAGACAACATTATCAGCAATGTTACCCTATCTCTCACTGTATCAGGATGCACATTAAAGGCACATGCAGGGGAGGAAGTTGCATTATATATATGAGCATGGGTTTTTTTTGTTCACAGCTCTTTGTCTTCTCAAAAAATTTGCTCCCTGTCCTAAATGTTCATCGTAATAGCTAAAATATGGAGACTGAATTGCTTTCCAGCTTTAATAATGAATCTGGAAGTGAAGGAAAAAGGTTTTGTCTGCAGTTTCTGGATTTTTTTAATTGCAAAAATTGCTTCACTTAATTCATTTATGTAAATATTCCCATGGAGTAACTGCGTCAAACTCCTTGACAACTTAGAACTGCTATGCTTGTGTTACTGCAAAATCTCCTGATGCCTGATGGCTTTGGCAGAAATGTAGTAAACAGACATAACTCAATTACAGGAGTTTTAATACAAAATTGAATTATTTTTTTCATACCATTGCTGTTCTGAATGTTTATTAAACTGTCCTGATTTCCTTATGTGTTGATTAAATGGAAGTCAAACTGTTAAAAAAATAATTTGATGATATTATGCTGAGTTTTCTGCTGATCTAAATTGGCACAGAACCATGTTTTTCTAGTAGTTTCGGTAGAACAGCAGAAATTTAACAATCATGCTTTATAGCCTAGGCAATTTAAAGCAATTAAACATAAACTTGAACAACTAATCAGTAGGCTGAAGAACCCAAGTGTCTCTGGCCTGTTTGCTTTGTTTTGTTACCTTTTTTTTAAAATTCTGTTTACTTTATTTCTAAAAATAAATGTTGCTGTAGAAGCACCTCTAAAAAGCAAATGAGTGGAAACATTCTGTAGTGCTGCTGTGCTTCTTCTGTGCTTTGGGAATGTCTGATATGAACAACATAGTAATTAAGGTAATCTCAGACAATACAGGCCTTTTCAACAAGAATAGGCAATAATATCTAGGTTAGATTCAAGTGTGGTTTTTACAACAAAGCTTGTAAAACTTAAGTTTTGTTGCTTGGTAAGTTTGAAATCTAGTAAGACTTTTTTGAAAACAATCTGGTTTCAGTATTTTTCAAATGTGTATCTAACACAACTTTTGATATTTTTTGTTATTTGACTGTACTATTGCATACAATGAAACTTTAAAGCAAGAAACCAAGCAAGATGTTTCATGGTTCATGCACAGTTGTCTGACACAGAGCAAAATAAACTGACTTCTAGCACAAGGCACCTACTTGCTAGTTGGAGTCAAATTCCTAAATCCTTCCTAAGTACAGGAAGAAAAAGGGAACAAGAGAGAAGAACTTGAACAGCAAAATTAAACATAGTTTGTATAATACAGAAAAAAGCCAAACAGAAAGCTAGAAGATCAAGCGATTTGCAGATGAGCGTAGAACACATAAGACACATATATCTGTAGCAGAGAAATAAGAAAGAAAGGAAGGCAAACTAAAGCGGGGAGGAAAGTCACCTACTATGACACCAGCTATCTTTTGATGAATTCTAAAAACCCCACTCAAGGAGAAGGTCAAACTCTGAGCGAGTGGCAGTGACAGGGAAAGCAACGAGTCTGTCACAGGCACCTATTAACCTTGAGACCTAGTACTGCTTTGCAGAAATAATGAACATAAAAACAAGCATAAAGAAAGTCTAACTGTTTATGCATTTCAAAATGCTCTGAATTATGAAAGCATAGTAGATCTGACTGTATGCATTAAGGCATCAGTTAACATGTCTGTTTCATTCAGTTGATATAGATTTAAGTGAATTTTAATTTGGTTCTATTTTGGTTCACTTTGAACATCAGCATGATTCTAAGGCTGTTCCAAAGACAGATCTACCGATGATCTAAAATGGAATTGTCTTGCAGTGGTCAAGAGGGAGAACCATCTTTGAACCATATTTGTAAGGTCAGCCTTCAATGTAATTTTCAGCATTGACTCCCAAGTCTTCTCTTCAAATTACTGTAAAAGTTCAGACTAACGGACATGATGGCTCTAAGAAATTTTCTTTTCTGTTGCTTCATAGTTTTGTTGAACACACTGTTGTATTCAATAGATTGTACCCTGAATTTTCACCCTGTACTGAATTTTTAAAAGTTTTTCTCATTCATAGCTAGGGCTGATATGCTTAAGGAATTTAGACAGAAAAATGACATATCATAATAATGATTAAAGCTCTATTGGTAATTTATTTTCTGTTACTACTAATAGAAATGTTTAAGCACTTGCACAGAATATGAGTAATTCCAAGAATTAGAATATGAATAGCCTAGATATCACTGGAAATGGGATTTGGAGCTATGGCAAAGCAGCAGTAATCCTGCTTCCGTAGTCCAATTCATAGTCCAAATGGAAACATAATTATTCTGTTGCTGAACATTTGAAACACAATGACTCTATAATTTGCTTGGAACAAACATCATTGGTTTAGGTGATATAATTCTCTTCATCTCAGTCTTCACACAAATCAGATCTACCCTGCCCTCAGGGATTTTTAGAGGCTTTGAATAATGAGTGATATTGACATATTTCCAAATATTCCTCTCAGATACTTGCTAAATTATTGATGTCTGTCAACTCAGTGATTATTTGAAAGAGGAATATTGACATAATGGAATTAAACTCTAAAGCAGATTTTTTGACATCTATGTCAACAAAATAGGAGTAACAAAAAAAAAATCAAGAGAAACATAATGGGTTTTTAAGGGTGGTTTGGACTACAGCCTGAACAATGAGACAGATCAATTTAGGATTTAAAAGGAAATTAATATTTTCTGAATATCTCACATTGCTCTGAATGCAGTTAATTGTCATAACTTCTCTAACAATTAGGTTATTTTGAGATAATTTCAGAATACATTTACAGGGATAATAACGGAATACTCAGTTTTTCCATTGGTGAAATAATACTTGTCTCACAGGACAATCTGACCATGATAATAGTTTTCTTTTATTTCTCAATTGCATGTTAATATAGAACAGTGAAAATAATTACTTTTCCAATGAATCTTCATTTTCCTAAAAATATCTGCCTGGGAACTTGTATACAGAGGAGCTGCAGTGATCTAATGAAAGATGTAACACTAAGGCAGTTTATTTTAACTGGTGCAAGTTTGTCTGTAAACATTTATTAGTTTTGCTACAAAAAAGATAACAAACTTCTCTTGCATCCCAGAGAGAAACATCATCACACCAAGTACTTGCTGATTGTGTACAAACACAAAAGATCCAACTACAAGCAGACTGATTTCTGCCAGCTCACAAAGCACAGAACATACTGGGATCTTCCACCAGTCTCACAAACTATTTAAAAGTTGAACATTTAACCTTAATGTTTCAATACAGTAGTTTATTTTAGTGTTAGCTTGCCGCTTTCTTAGGGACAATTTCCCTTGGAACCTGGAGCTAAATGGAGGCCCAAGGTTGTCCTGTACAGCACATGAGGCATTAGGTATCCCAGAAAGATACTTTTATTTACAGTCACATTCAGCACTTCCTGATGGCTGGAAGGAGAGTCTGAGTCTTCTCCCCATTCCAAGGACTATGGGGACACAGCTCAGTTCACTTAGAGGGGGTACTGCAGAGCTCTACCCTGGGGATTGTTGCCTTTTGAAAGGCAAGATTAGCGCCTCAGCATACAGTCTCATACCACAGAAGGAAGAGGATCTTCCTGTAACGTGCAAGAAGAACTCTTCAGTCTATGATGTAGATTCTTCAAAGATTAAAGCCAACTTTCCTTTCTAAAGACTAACCTGTTGTCTTTAGATATGTTATTTATAAGTTTACAAATTTTAGGAAGAGATCAGTGGTAGGAAAAATAACAGCCTTTTCCAGCTTCAGGCATTTAGTGGGCAGGAAGTGCCAAAAATACTGAGTGTAGCGGGATGGAGACATGGTCAGTCCCCTTTTTTTCACAGCCCTTCAAAACTCATTTGAAAAAAATCAAGACCTACAGGTCATCCAAACATTCTTTGTAAACAAGTACTCTGTGGCAGATTTTAAAATATATTTGGGTTCTGCATATGTAAAGAGATGCATTGCTATTTTGTTAATGCCACAGGAGTTATGAGTAAACCCAGGTGCTCTATCAAACACCAAATGCAGAGCTCACATGCATACTCTGTGGTGCACAGGGTGAAGTGAGACTGGGTTTATGCTGGGTTTCCTTTACTTCACCCTCCCTCATGTCTGTGTTTCCACATGAGAAAGACAGCAAGCCTTGACAAATGCACAAGGCCCAATCTACAGTTAATGTCACCACATTCTGATAAAGTTTGGTATCAAAATATTTTTTGGACATCTCTGCTTGTCTGCTTCTGAAAGATGTAACATATATGGCAACAGGATTTTTCAGTCCTGGCCATGTAACTTTATATAGAACATGAGGTTAATGTTGCTTAGAAAATGAAAATAATATTCCTGCTTCTCCAGTGATTTATAAACATCTGCTCCCTGTATTTGCTGTCTTGTTTCTTACTGCTTAAATAGGTACCTATTCAATTAATGCACCATGTGTCAAGTTTTAGATACATTAATGTATGTTAATATTATATTGGACTAGCTTACCTAAAATGTCTATTTCTCTTTTCTTCCTGAATGTTTGACTTTGTTCTTAATTTATGTGGAAAGCTTGGAGGCCAGAATAAATATGTTCTGGCAACTATGGTGTAATACATACTATGTGGTATGTAATTCAAGCAAGAAATAGCCCCATTTCCTATTCTTTTGTTGCAATGCGCAATGCTCAAATTTACTGCATTTGTGTATAAATTGATACTCTCTTACATAGAGTATCAGTCCATTTACACATGAAGTATATAACTTCTCAGAATACTAAAGCATTCCCTTAAGGAATAAATCTGAATTGAATTATAAACAACACACAATGAATTTACTGTCACTCAAGCTATCTGTGTGGCTATACATGCTATATGAGGCCTGTATTTGTTATATGAGCACTGCTACTTTTTCTACTTTTACCCATGTCCATTATCAACACTCATGCACAAGTGCACCCTCAATAGTGCTTATTAGTAACTACTGTAAAGATTGTCTCACACTGGAGCAGTACATGGAGAACTGTCTGCTGTGGGAGGGATCCCACGCTAGAGCAGGGGAAGGACTCCTCTCCCTGAGCAGTTGCAGAAACAATGTGTGATGAACTGACCATAAGCCCCACTCCCTGCCACCTTAAGCCACTGTGGGGAGGAGGTAGAGCTGGGCAGGATGAAGGACTGAGGAGTTTTAAAATTTGCTCTACTTCTCATTATGCTGCTCTGATTTTGATTGGTAATACGGTCAATATAATTTCCCCAAGTCAAACCTGCTTTTCCTATTATGATAATCAGTGAATGATCTCTAGCTGTCCTCATCTCAGCTTGTGAGCCTTTTGTTTTATTATCTCTCCCCTGTCCAGATGTAGAGGGGAGTGATGGGGTTGGTTTACTGGGTACATGACATCCAGCCAAGGTCAACCCAATACACACCTCTACCTTTTGCTCTCTTCCTGGATATTAGTTCATTGCTAGTATTGATGATCAAGCACTAGTATTTTCTACAACTTTCATCTTCACATTTAGAGTCAGAACTTTGCAACTCACCAGTAAGATAGCAGAAACAGAAACTGAGAAGTTGGTGCTTTAGCCAGATAATATTCAGCCTTTTCATCAGTTACTCTAGCAAGTATTTCCTCTGCCAGCCTGTGCTTTACAGTTTTCCTTTGGATTTCTGCATTTATCCTGAGCTGTAGCAAAAGTATGTGTGAAATATGGGAACATAATCCATGGGCATTTATGTAGTTGACTGATTAAAGAAAAGAGCCAAGCCATAGCTGCTTTTCACAGTGCTCTGTCCAAATTTCCAAGTTAGCTGCAGTATCAAGAATCAAGGCTTTCACATTTAACTCTACTTTTCCTAGACTTGGAATATCATCCATCCTGTCAAAGACAGCAACTTGTATTTTTTCCACTGAATTTCATTATTCTGAATATATAACTTGATAAAATGCCAATATTCTGCTCAAGTGTGGCTGCAGTACAGTGCAATTACATTTGTAAAGGAATGACACACTGAACTCCCTTAAATTTAGTATAAAGATGTGCACATGCTGTGCTGTGACAGTCTAACATGTTGGAACAAATCTGAAAGGACTTATCCAATATGAAGATGAGTATTAACTTTCCTGTCCCAGACCCTTTAAGATTTTTCCATGAAGAAGAACAACAGTTCTCAAAGAGAGAATTTTATAAGAAACAAGTTCTCTCACACTGGTCATGAGCATACTTTTTTCTATGAACTGATACAAGAAGATACAAGAGTTCTATTTTTACTTGGTGGAAGGATAAAAAAGATACTTTCTTGCCTTCTTTTAGCTTTAAAACTCACACACACAATTCAGCTGAAAAGTTTGATGCTGATGATCATTTTAGAACATATACCAACCAAGGATGGTAAAAAAATGCCATCTTTTGAAAACTATTTCCAGTGACATTCTCCAATATTGATACTTCCTTTGCTTTTTTTTTTTTTTTAAGCAAAACTAATAACTGAATCTGAATGGTAAAATATTAAGTAATGATAGAAAGAGATTCATGGAGCAAGATAAAATCTGAAGACTTTTTTTACAGTGGCAGGCCTACCTGACTGTCATGCAGGCAGCCTGAGGTAAATTAATAGATTCAGAGTGAAATTCAATTACATAGGTCTCAAGTGTGCTGCTTTTAATCCTAATAAACATTTACTTCTGCAAACCTAAAATTCTGCTTGTTATGCAGAATGATAAAACCCTGTATATTTTATTTATACTGATATTTGGCAGTGAATATGAAAGGCTATTATGCATATACTGGAGCTTGAGCTAATGTTCCATATGTGCCTCAGTTTCCATATGAGACTGAGCACAACAGTTTGTGGATGGCTGCATAATCAGCGAGTTGGCATATGATGGATGTGAGAACAAGCTTGTGAAACAGCAGAGATATGCAAGGAACCAACTCTTTAATGTACCAAGATTAAAACACATTTTTGAGACTGATGGAGTTTTAGTTACAACATGTATGCAAACTTGGTGTCAGAATTAGTGATGGGATGGCGTAGAATGTCCAGAGAGGCATATATTCGATTGGTTTACTTAACTCTGCATGACAAAAACTGAGTGCTCTTTTTAGACATACTTCCAGATGTATCTTATGTAATACCAGGGAAGAAAAGAACTACTGAAGTTTTACGAGAATTGTATTAACAACAGAAGAAAATTTAAAAAGCCAGAACTTGCTTTGTATAACTTCAGGAAATCAGAAGAAAGTGTCTTACCATTTTCAGTGTCTTACCATTTTCAGCAAAGGAATGGGACAGTCCTCCAATTGGAGTTCTGCTAGGAAAGAAAAACCACCTTAACTGGTTTAAAGACTCATAAACTGATCAACTTAAGAGGAATCACAAAAGTGTGTATCTTACAACAGCCTTGTTTCAGCCTCCTGCCCCTCTCACAGCTCTGGGCTCCTTTGGGAGTGTATTAGCAAGGGTCAGAAGCATTCAAAATGCCTTTGTAGTGTAAGTGGCCAAACTTTCCCCAGGAGAATCAGAGAGGGCTGGCATATATCTTCTCATATTTGATTGCCTGCCTCAGAAACCACAGAATAAAATATGGCAGCCTTGAACCCAGTTCTGTTTGTTTTCAGAGTAATTATCACTGTTGGCAACTCTAACAGGAGAAGGAATGACTCAGAGTGAATCAATATGTCCACAAGCAAAAGCAGAATGTTCACAGCCTAAACAGGACACAACCACAGTTGCATTGGCATAGCTATTCTACAGTCATAATAGAGCAGCCTATTATACATGATACAAACCAGAGATCAAATTTGCCTGCCATTAACATGTCCAGTGCACACCAAACCTTAAACACTATTCTATTAAAAAGTTTAACTAGCTACCTATTGCTCTGGTCTGAGTGGATGTAGCCTGCAAGCAATGTCAGCACAGTTTTGTACTGAAACAGATTAGGATTTGCAAATCTTAAAAATTTTAAAAAAAAACAACCCTAGGACCAGAAATAAAGTTCCAGTATCTGTGGCCATGAGTTGTGAATATAATACAGCCCAGCTAAATTATTGGCCCTTGCACTTGGAGCAGTCCACACTAATCTACTGCATAATGTGAAACAGCTTTCATCTTGGGACTCTGATCCAATGAAGTTTCCTGCACTGTGGCTCAGTTCAACCAGGGGAAGAAAGCACCTGTCTCAGAATAACAGAGTATATAGCTTGTGGGAATAGTATTCTAATGCAAAGAGGAAAATTTGAACTGGACCTCCTCCAGATTCAGGATGATCTGATACTGGTCTAGCCCCTTGGCTATGAAAAAAGGGTTATCATCTGCTACAAGACACATGCAAGAAGTGGCTGGAGATGGCTAAAAACTGACATAGATCTGGACTATTGTAGCATGGCTGTATCTGCAAAGACCTTAAAGTCAAAAATAGAGTGCAGTGGGCTTGAGGGACTGAGCAAGTTGTCAGAATATAATAGTTAAAGACTTAAATAGAATTTACATTTCTAATTCCACTTCAGACCAACTCTACTATCCCTGTGTTTTATTATCTAACTCTTATGAGCCCTGTGGCGCTCATTAAAAATAAGATGTCTGGTCTGTCCTGAATTTGTTGCAGGTCTTTGTTAGCGGCTACATTCCAGAATGCTCTTTACCATCCTTGGCAAGATAAGTTTTAAGCAAATCTGGGATAGCAGAGCTATGTTTCAAATTACTGTTAAGGCTATTTAGCCTTTTAGCCCATAGGAAGCAAAAGAAATTTACAGTGAGCTACTCCAGCTAAGATGACACACATCAAATATTTACTATGTAAAGCACAATCTTAATGAAAAGCCATTTTCAGAGCTGCTGCTCAATATTTAATATGCAGTGGTGGATGCATAATTTGTCAAATTAAAGGCTTAAATATCTTCGCATCTTTACCTTTATTGAGAGTTTAAATAAGGGTAATGCTTCTTTTTTGGTCTTCAATGGTTTGTTTTGTGAAACAGATTTGAAGACACAAACTGCTTGCAAACAAGGACAAAGTCAGACCCAAATGAAATGCTGAATTGACAGTTACAAGGCAGTTGCCATAAAATTTCTACTGATAGGAAAGCTCTCATTGCTGCAATTTTGGTTTATTTTCAAAACCACAGATATTCAGTACAACGATTCAAAAATTAAAAAACCACTTCTATAGTGCTAATACCTGCCTGAAATATTGTGGTACCACTTTTCATGCAGATTCCTTTTCTGAAGATGCTGTGAAAGACTGGAAGACAGTTCTGCCACCAAATAATTCCAAAGAATTTATAGAAAGTTCTTAACATATGAAGAATCCTTCATAATTTTATTTGTTTGTTTGTTTGTTTCTGTTTTTGCTTTTGGTTGGTTGGTTGGTTGGTTGTTTTTTGTTCTTGTTTGGGTTTGGATTTTTTGTTTTGGTGTTTTGGTTTTGTTTTTCCTTGTTTGTTTGTTCATTGTGTTGGGTTTTTTGTTTGAGGAGCCCCAGCAATCTATGTGCAGCATAAAAGAAACCTCAGTACATAAATAAGAATATTTTTCCTCCTATAGTGGACAAGCACCAAAGTGAATTACAGAGCTACATGCTTTGACTCTAAAAATCCCTCAGTGCACACATACATGACCCTGCATCACTGCAAGGAGCTGTTACTTGAGACATGCATTACCACACCACTGCAGAATTGGTCCTGCTTCTCAGAGACTGCCGTGCCAAAGGGGCACATCCTACTGACACTTCTTTCCTTCTGCCAGCTTAGCATCACATTCAACAGCATAGATGCACGTTCCAGACAACAGGGCTTTGGCCTTATCTGACTCAATGTGATAAAAAAAGACTCACCAAAAGAGGGAAAAACAAAGCACCTGGCCACAGTAGAGATGGTCACATCACATTGTTGAAATGTAATTGCAGACTGCTCCACAGACATCCTCTTCCAAGTGTATTATTCATATCAGCCTTTTCAGTTCTTTGAAGTGGACCTGCATCGTGGAATCACCACAACCCTGTGTCAAGAAGGCCAGTCCCATGCAGTGACAGAAACTCTCTGTACCTATGTAACCACAGCTGGCAGCAACTGATTGGTGAGAAAACCTGGCCATGCCCATCCAACCCAGAATTTCACAAAGGCACCAGATAAGGAGAGAGACTTCCTTCAGTCTCTGTCAACTGAACTGACACCTCTCCTCTGCAATAATTTTGAAAGTAAATAGGAGAGGGTTATTTAAATCTACAGCAGCCTCCTAACACTTCCTTGGCCAGTGTGGAGTCTGTAGTTCTCAATGAAGAATATTTTCTACTTCAGTTTTGTGCCTTTATTGCAATGCTACTGAACTTTGCTGTATGTTGAACGACCTATTCCATAACTACACCATCAGCCTTTTTCACTGTCTCTGAACACGACCACTGAATCAATACCTAGTACATCCCAAATGAAGGAAAATGTGTATTTTTGAATCTATTTCCTATATCAGGTGACCACTTCCCATAAAAACCAGTGAGTGTTTTCTGTTGTCCTTAATGTACTTTTACCTAGATCAGTGAACTGTCGCGTTCTTGCTGGAAAGTTTGTTTCTTCCATGTAGAATATTACAGTTTTTAAACTTTGAATGATGTTAATGACCGCAGGGGAAAAAAAAAAAAATAAAGAAAAAAGAAATTAAAAGAATCCCAGCTATTTTTGCACCTTCTTTTTACTTGTAACTCTGGCAATCTGGCACCAAAGTTACAGTAGGCACATTGAAAAAATGCTGTGGTTTATCTTCATTAAAAAAGTACAAATATGAACCTCTTTTTCAGAAATGCAGTTTCCACAGTGACCATGCAATATCATCTGTTGTTTGTCATATGGTGGTGTAAGACACCCACTTTTGCTTGCTGATGTCAAAACAATAAATGAAAACTGAGAAATCCTGGCATGCATTGCTGCATATTCTTAATATAGATGTGAAAGTAGATACCACTCAGAGTTTTGTTTAGTATAATCATTTGATCCTCTGACAGAGAAATGTCATAGATAAATATATATAGCCCGATCATCGAAGTTATTTTATATGCCTTCTGATATGAGCTTCAGTAAGGATGTTAGCACAGGCAGTGGAAGCAGTATTAGTTATGTTCCCCTTATCCCATTTCCAATGCTTATTCTCTGGAATATGATCACCGTAATTCTGGCAGTGCCCAACAACCCCAGGCAGGTTCCACTCTGTACCAAACAGTCACTGATGAGCCCCATCTTTCCAAAGCTACCAAATGCATTTCATTAATGCATTCTTTGTAGGTCTAAGCTCAAAATAATTTCTGTAAATAAAATTCCTATGTCTTGTGTGAACCAAAGGGGAAAAAATGGTACTATGGGATAAATCTACCTAATTTTTTCCACACAGGTTGGTAATATTTTATGTTCTTAGCCATTCCAAATTACTATGCACCTCTATCTCACTGTGAGCTTTTACTTACTCATTGCTTGTATGATGATATGCAGCCTTTGCTATCAGGTGAAGTTATCCAGGATTTGTGTGTTTGGAATGAAGCTTCAGCCAATACCATAAATTTATACATTAAAAGTGGATTTGCTGCCCCTGAATAGCAGTTTTGCTAGACTGCAGTTGTTACAGTCTAACTTAGTAGGAAACATTATTAGTAGGAAATACTGATTGGATTAAAATTTCTAGATATATTTGATCAATAACTGGAAGCAGAAAGTAAGTCTCTCATATTTGATCCTCATTCACAGGCAGCTCATTTGAGGAACACAGGAGCAGTCAATGTCATTTTTACATGAAAGAGTTGACAGCCCTTGCTGGGGGGCTGGATTTAGTCTCAACAATCTTTGACCCGGTGCCTTGCACAGTGCTTTGAACAGTGCTCCAGGAGTGAAGCAGTCTCACAAACTGCAGGTATAAACCAGCCAGTATTATATCCATGCCTCTGAGGAGGCAAACTGCTTGCTTTTGGATCTGCCCATTATATGCTGGGCTGGGGGGCACTTAAGTGCAAAAATAACTGTAGGGAAATTCAAATGCTATGTTGCTGTGCCAGCTACTTCTATTATTACATCTAATTATTGTAAAAACCTTTCCCCAGTTCTCACCAGTAATTTTTTCACTAAAATAACACGTCATAATAGCTGCTATCAAAGCTCTTTGATTCAACTGTAGTTATTTTAAATTCCCTAAACCACACTTGGAACTTTCTTGAGACAAGTTTACAGTGACATATGCACTGCACAACTCTGTGCAAAGCAAAACCTGACTCCATGAGTCAGTTTCTTATTTTTTCCTGAAACTGATTATTCTGACATGCTTTATACTATAGATAGGGTAGGAAATTCAAGTTTTAGTGCTAGACTTAGATGTTAAAGCAGCAGAGGACATGAACTTGTCTGAAGGTGTGAATTTTTAATTGCTCCTAGGTATATTTTCTTGCATATTCTCCCCACTTTCTTCAAATACCAGCAGGCTTGTGGAAGTACTCTGGTTAATATCCAGTTTTATTCATTTTTACTGAGACAATAGCCCTAGGAAGAAGGAGCCTGGCTTGAAAAAAAATCCAAGTTTCAGAAAGAATCAGCAGAAAATTTCAGAAAACTTTCTTTGAGATTTTCCATAAAGATTGGGAAGAGTTATTTAAATATCTGATATCCTCCAGTGTGACCACGAGACTTGAGTTTCTCCTATGATATGATATATCTTTATTTCCCTAAATAGCTCAACAAGTCAATTATATGGCGGGTACTTTGTTTTTATTCTGAGCTTTTTTATGTATACTGATGATACTCTAAAATCACAGTTTCCCAGGATTTCAGTCAATAGAATCCAATCTAATTGAGTCTTAATACTTTAACTAAGAGCTGAATAGTCAAAAAGCAGCGAGGCAGGTTACAGATCAGGTCCAGAATATGTTTTGAGTGGATTTTTTTTCTTTGAAAATTGCATTTTTTATTCTGACTTATAAAAATATAAATTATCAGGCTATTTCTAATGTTTAGAAAATATAAAACCAGGCAATAATATATTGACTACCTTGCAGTGTACTGTTGCAGAAGGAGAGGGATTGTCCCAGCTCCACAGTGCTCCCAGGAAGGCAGAACGCTGTTGCACAGGTCCCTTGTCTCTGTATCCTGGTCACAGAGTCTTGCTCTCTTAGCTAGCCCTAAAGTTTTGGAATATAACAATCAATTAGCTACAAAATATGCAGACCAATGATGACGGCTGTTCTGTATAATTAATCAAATTTTATATTCCCATAGCTGCTTTCCTGCCATGTGTCTAAGAATGTTTAAGCCTACTACTTCAGAAATAACCTAAAAGGCAGTTCTCTATTGTGTTTTTGTAATCAGCTGCATAATTTTATATTTTCTCATCTTATGTCACCAGTAAGGCCCTTGATCCCTCTCTGACTACAAATTGCTATATCAGCTTCAGTAAATTCTTTCCTTAATAGGTTCTACTACACAATCTCTTAAGAAAGGTTCTGGATAATCTCACTTGGTCTGTCAAAAGGACTAATAAAGTTTACTTAGCACTTTGTCAGATTATAATTATTTTTATGTGGGTTGAATGCTACTCCTATTGTATTTAATCATGTCATGTTTGAAGAGCTGCAAGTGAAAAATCCAGTTCTAATCAAGAAATAATGTTTGCAAAACTTGAATAAACAATCTATACAATTTTAACAAAAGTGGAAATCAACTCTGGCGTTTTAGTGCCTTGCACGGTGATTTTTCTTTTTTAAGATAAATTATGGTTTCATAACTTCCCATAATCCAGAGTACAACAAGCATGTGAAATGAAATTTACTTTTTTGTTGTTATTTTTAGGTTTATTCCACTGCAGACATGAACAAAAGACCAAAATACTGACACTGGTTTTAGAGGATGGCAGTGCAGGTAGCCATGGCAACAGAGAACCCTGTGTACTCCCTCCCAGGTATTTCCTGAATTTGTCAGGCGATGTCAACGCGCACCAAGTTACTGCTGCCATAGACACATTTTCTCAGTACCAAAGATGGTGAGATGAGTACTGGCTCAGCTCCAGCCCCCTGAGGAGCCCAGGTGTACTAAAATCAAAGTGTTTTCTTCTTCCAGGATTCACAGTCAGCTGTGCTGACTCTCCTGTGCACTCTGATGTTCAGGCAGACAGTAATCTGCCCTACCTTTATTGAAGGCAGTAGTTCAACCAGGAGTGCCAGTATAGAGAAAATAAATTAGACATTTTCATCCATAACACGATATCTGTGGCACCATTGCAGACCTCTCCCTCATCCCTGAAAATATTGAAGTGACAAATGTTAAACATTTGGAGACAGTCAAATCAAATACAATATTTCAATTCAAGTCAAACAATATGAAAAGAAATGCAGTGTTTTGATAGTCCTGATGAAAAATTTAAAAAAAACCAGAAAAAGTAGTCTTTCTGAGCACAATTGCATTCCTGTGTTCTCTGAGTTTTGTTAAGAAGTATTATTTTTAACTGGTTAATACTATTTTAAATTATTTTAAGTTGCATTGTTTGTGTACCTGACTGAATGGAAATTTATGTGAACATAAATTTGTCTTTGCTTAGACAAATGCAAGGTTTTCTAACATTTTTCCCTCATGCAACGACTTTATTTTGCATTTGTCCCTTCTCAGTGAATTACAGAATGGGTGGGATTGGAAAGGACCTCTGGAGATCATCTAGTCCAACAGTCTTCCTAAAGCAGGTTTGCCAGGTTGTACAAGAGTGCATCCAAATGGTGTTTGAGTGTCTCCACGGAAGAAGAGTCCACACCCTCTCTGGGCAGCCTGTTCCAGTGCTGTCCCCCTCAAAAGAAAGAATTTTTCCCTCATTTTCAGATGGAACTTCCTTTGTTTCAGTTTGTGCTCATCGCCCCTTATCCTGTCACTGGGCACTCCTGGAAAGAGCCTGGCCCCAGTCTCTGAACACCTGCCCTTAAAGCATTTGTATGTCTCGATAAGACCCCCTCTTCTTCAATCATCTCTTCTCAAGGCTGAACAGGCCCAGCCCCATCAGCTTTTCCTCCTAAGAGATGTGCCCTCATCCTCTTTGTGATATGGTTAAACTCTCATGGCAAGACTCTTTCAGTGATCAGTCTGAGGATGGGTGACTCCTTTCCCTTTCTGAGTTGTGTCCACTTAAAACAGCTTTGATAAGGGGCAGGGAAGAGAAGTGCTGGAAAATTGAACTGTTATGTTAATACTTAAAAACACCCTGCACTCCAGTAAAGTCTAACATATAAATTCTAAAAATTTGACAAATAGGAATGTTTTTTACCTGATACCAGGTTCCCCAGGGGAACTGTGGAGGAGTTCTTATATTAATGATCTTTGAATATGGATTTGAGGAAGATCTTCAGGTCAGTCATAGCTGTCAGTGTAAACAAAGACCAAGTTATTTCAAGGCCAGGGGGATTCTGACATGAGCCATATACTGATAGAAAATCATATGATAGAAATAGAATACCAGGTTGGAAGATACCTCAAGGACCATTTGGTCCAACACTTCTTGGCAAATAACGAATAAGACCCAAGAACTGCCCTTGGACTTGCAACTCTAAAGGAACACTAGCAGATTCAGAATTCCTTGCCCGGCCATATTTTCCTGTTTTAAATTTAGTTTATAAGCAAATTAAAATAATCATAGAAGTCTTATTTCTTAATGCTTGTGCATGTCATCCATTAGCAATATGACCAGGAGATCTGCCAATATTTTTTTTTTTCATTTTGCTATCTCTGAGGCCTGCTGCACAATTATTCAATGTAAATAAAAGTTACAAATCACAAGAAAAAATATTCAGAATGTACATCGTTCAATATGTCTCATTGCCACAAATGTGCTATTGTGTTTCCCTTGCTGATTTTTAGCAATCACCATGAAATTTCCTACAGATTTATTAAGTAGCTTGTCTCAGACAACTCAGTGTGTGTATTCCAGCTGATTTGGTGATATTCTCTAATTGTTCTCAATTATGTTATCGGTATCCACTATCAGTTATCAGTATCCACTACAGACACAGCAATAGCCTAGAATAGATATTATATAGCTATTTAGCTAAATATTCATTAGCTAATATATATTATTATATATCTAATATATCATTAGCTATTTATATGGCTATAGGCACAGAAATGTATTTCGGGATATTAAAATGTTCAAAAATATATGTATATTACATTGAAATATATAAGTACACTGTTTTCTTAACCAAGTGACTTAAGGTGGGTTGTTGGGATTTTGTTTTATTTTCTTTTTAATCATATTATGGACAAGTTATTTATTTTAAACAGTGGTAAATCTCCTAAGCTGTAGCAGAACTGCAAAAGTTTAAAAAAAAACCAGAAGTTTTAAGTTCATTGTTATTTTTAGTTATTTGTCAAACTGTATCAAAGATTTCAAAAGTTTGTCCCTTTGGAGCCCCTTACATCTACACAAACCTCTAACCCAGTTTTTCAGTTCACAGAAAACATTTTTCTCTTCTGTTTTACTTGGCTTGAATTTCAATTGGAACTTCTTTTTCCCACAGTGTACTCTGAAATGTCAGATGAGAGAGAGAGAGAGATCAAGCATTTTCTTAATGGATGGTGGAGTCAGCAGCAAAGGTCTGTGACTTGCTAACTTAGAGTCAGAACCCTCTTCTGTAGTGTATATCCTAATTTATCACCATGCTCTTCAAATTTGAAAACACATTTATAATGTGCCCTCATGAAGCATGCCTTGGCCAGTGTGCTAAAGGAGGAGCGTGCACAGCAGCCCTCACCCTTACTGTAGGACATCCAGCCAGCCCTTGCAGGATAGGACAGAAAGCCACCCTGTACTGCAGCAACTCATATCGTCTATTTCTCATCAGCTACATGGATTTCAAAAACACAAGTGAAATATTCTAAATCTTTGCACTGCCTGTTGGACAGGCCTGACGAAAAATCCGGCTTTGCATGGTTCTTTCAACGTCATTATATGTGAAGTGGAGGTTGGTTTATAAAATAAACTGATGAAAAGTAATGATGTGGTTCACTTTCAAAACTTGCCATAAGAGCAGCAAATAATATGACAGAGAAAAAGACATTATGTTACTTTAGCCCACGTAGTCTGTTTTGGTCTGATGCAGTTGTGCATCTCCTAAATAAAACACAAAACTGAGAAAAAACAAGTCGCAGCTATGTAAAAGCACCAAAAATAATGGCTTGTGTATATATATTCCAGGAAAGAAGGATCTGACTGCATTTTCACTGGACAACAGTCTTCACTCTTTAGCTGTGACAGTATTCAACCACAGAGTCTCTGTTTTCAAGCATTGCTCTGGATAGCATGTATTTCTAGCACTGTAGCTGCAACACCATCAGACTTATCTTTCTCACTATAACTGTAAATGGGCTTGGATATCAGGTAGCTGTTAACCTGCAGGAAACACCCTCTGACTTGATCAGTGCTGTATGAATCCACAATACAGACAATTGTTTATGCTTGCACATCAGTATCAACTGTGGGTATGACCTCTTTCATTTTCTTAGCAAACAACAACACAAATGCTCGACACGTATTATACCTCACATTTCCCAAGCTGCTGTCAGCCATTCTGCTAAGAGTAAAACTGCAGTTTAGTAGAGTAGCTGACAAGTTGATGCTCATGCATAAGCACATAAGGTAGAAAGCCAGTCCTACAGGATGATGTGTGCTGTGCTCAGAGAGTCGTTTTAGTGTGTGTTTATCTTTGAATGCAAGTGCAACCTCATTATTTTTGGGAGCTGACACAGATGTTTAATATCATATTTGTGTTGACCAAGTTGGCAGAACTGAAGCCACAATACTGTGCACTTTGCAAGGCTGAGCCCAAGGGGCCTTTTATCTCAAAAAACAATGGTTGCTGATCATACTGCAAAGTCAGCCACTCATTACTGTTACATGCTGAGTACCAGTCAGCTGCTGATACAAAATGCACCAAAAAGCAATTAGAATAAAGCTTTGCATTGAGATTATTTAATTATTTGTTGAAAAATTCTAGGCAGAAGTGCTAAAAAGCTTGAACCAAATTGTAACATTATAAGTTTATAAACTTCCAATTACTTCATATATGCTGACTCCAGTGTAGCCAGATGCTTCACTGTGAAAGCAGAATTTGGCTCTATGGCAACTTTAAAAAAAAAGGCTTTCAAACCAGTTTGTGGATAAATGCTTTGTGCCAAAGACCTTTGTATTTCAAAAGAAATTAATTGCCACACTTTCTGTTTAGAAAATATTTTTTTCAAATGAAGTCATCCTTAGGGAAACCAAAAAACCCACATATTTGTATTAAAACATGGGGTTTTTTTAGGATAAGAATTCTAAATATTCATGACATACATAGATATTTTCAGCTACTAGTGATATTTATGGGGCACTTCACTAATTCATCTTTACATTCTGATAGGAAAAAGTCTGTTAATGGAATTGAGACACTATAGCAACTGTTCAAATAGTTTACATATAAAACATGCAGATGGGATGAACTCACCTAGATGATCACATCTGATTTTAAACTACATTATTTACTCTCCTTAGCATGATTATGCACAAGGTAATAGCTAAAGGGGAAAATCAGACCACAGGGTTGACCAAAGGCTGATCAACTTCCATAGCTTTAAATGTTACTAACATCCCTGGTGTACTTTGGACCTGCTCCAGCTACCCTTTTCCCAAATGGTTCAGTTGACAGCATGAGCCAGGAACTGTCTCAGTGTTCAGTGTGCATATGATCACTTTCTGAGGGTAAAAGAGTTTAGATGCATGGATATGAGTATGTCTCAAGGCCAGGTAAAATTCCATAGTCCATTAAAAATCACAGACACACAGAATAATTTCACTGTGAGGGCTCATGGTGGTTACCTGGTTTGCACCATTGCTCATGGTAGGACTAATTTCAGTAAGATCATCACCAAAGCCCTCTCTCACTGGAGTTTTCAATATCTCCAAAGATGTACACCCTGCTGCATCTCTGGACCACCTGCTGTAGTGTTTGGCCACACTCACTGTGAAGAGTTTTTTTCCTTTCACTGTCCTGTGTTTGATGACCCTGATGAAGTTTGTGCCTGCTATCTTGACACTTTTTGCAGTCTGCACTGTGAAGATGCTGGCTCCATCTCCTGTACAGACTACCATGAAATAATAAAGAAACCAGTGAGACCCTCATGAGCCTCCTCTTCTCCAGACTGAACAAATTTAGGTCTATCAGCTTTTCACACTATGTGCTCCAGCCTGCCAAATGTTCTGGTGTCTTTACACTCCAATTTTTCAATATCTTTGGAAGCACAAAAGTGTGCTTTTCATACCTTTTTTTTCCTTGCAAGCAGGAAAGGCTAATAGTTCCCATGAGATGGTGTCTTGGCAATTCCTCTGCAACATTCTCAGTCTGGGTTTGTGACAAGCAATAGACTTCTTCAGATTACTAGTGTGTAGGTGAATTGACTTTTACATAACTGGAGTAGCACATACTCAAGATGATGATCTGTGTTAATTTTGCCTACAAAATCAGGTTCAGGCTATCCCAGCACAGAGTCATGCTTGCACTAGACTGGAAACTAGAAGCACTATAGCAACATTTCCATTGAAGATAATCCAATTGGAATTTTAATACACAAACCCTATGATGAAAAGCAGTATGTATTAATCCAAGCAGAAATCTTAACTAATGTTAGTTAGTTAAATTAGAGGCTTTATTCCTCCCATTATTCAAGGTCCTCCTTTTATACATAACTCTGGAAATTCTACACTGTACTGCAATGTGCAGTATAGACAGTCTTCAGCAGAGCCAACTGCATTCACTGTGACTAAAGCCTGAAGTTTTCCTTGTCCTACCAGATGGCATAGTTTTTACTCCTGATACAGAAATGAACTTATAGCTGGTCGCTAATACTTTAAAAGAAAAAGCCTTTAACTCCCATTTTGAAATTTGTTTTTCTGGTTTTTTCAGTGCAGATAGTACTTCTGACAGCCCACTTCATATTAATCCTGACATCTTTGATGGTCTGATGGTCTGTTTCTATGTGAAGAAATGGTATTTTTCTGCTATGCTGGCATTTCACATCCCACTGAGTTCAGAACAAAGGTGGTTTTGCTGTGTTGCTTGAATGTTAAGTTTAGAATAAAAGCTGACAATTTAAGACATGATTGATATGCAGAATCTGCATCAGATTCTTAAAAAACAAAAAAAAAAGTACTGCCCTGTTAAAATCCACAATGTTTCCTAGACTGGTGCATTAAAAGATAAATGTACTGCTATCAATAAATCAACATTGCATCCTAGATAACATAGTGTTAACTCTCTTATAACAATTACAAGAATGGTTATTAGGATTCTTTCTACTTCATCCACATCTGAAGCATGTAATTTTGCTTCAAACAGACAAACATCAATCTCAGGAGGCAGTAAATACAGGAAATTTGGATGCTTTCTTTGTGCCCTCTTCTAACTCTGCATGGTGTCTACATGATGGCATCAGAAGGTTGTAGGCTATGTCTACCTGTACTTATTTGGGATAGAGGACCAGGAGAGATGCAAAACCTGTTTTCTTTGTGTTACTCCAGCCAGGGACAATTCAACACCAGCTGAATTGCCAGTTTAAAACTTCTCTGCTCTACCATGTAATACAAAAGGAATATTATATTCTGTGCCTCCAACATATCTCACCGAGCTGTTTTCTAATCCGTTTTCCACAGCTTTGCTGGAGCAGTCATAGGGATTTGGTAGGTTTAATTTTATTCCTTCAAAGCTATGCTTATTTGTTGATTTTTTTACTGTGATCAGCTAAGGCAGGTGTTGTGATTCAACTGGAACTATAATTATGGTTAATTTAAATGTTACTGAAGTGTGGTTTAGCATCATGTAGCTAGTAGGATCAGCTTTATTCCAGAAACTTAGTGCCTTTACTAAAGACAGGAAGTCTAATAGTTTATGTGAAATGTATAATGTTCCTAAATGTTCCTAAATAGTATTAAAGATCATCCTCAATCAATTTTATGATATTAGTGCAAAATCTAAAATTTTGTAAAAAATCTGTGTCTCAAAAATAACAAACACTGGTGCATCAGCCTTGAAACTACAATTAATTTTTTTTGATCTATTGACTTAATATTGTGTCACAGCATAAACGCCAAGTTCATCTTTAAGCTGTAAGTGCAAATGAGACAATGCTAAATTCAATCCTCTTATGAAAAGTCCTGCATGTTCTGTTTCTTACTGTGCTGTCTCTTATCAATGAGACATATCAGCATACAGCACTTGTAAGCAGATATGCTGGAAGTAAATATAAACAAACCAGACTGGCCATGTTCACCCTCACAGTGTTGTGTAAATTTAATTTTGGTACTGGTTTTACTTTTTTTTAGCTTTTTCAAGATATTTTCTCATATTGCAGGTTTATACCAAGCAGCAGACTGAAAGAGATATATAAAGATAAAGACTCCATAAAAAGACATTGATGCAAATATTTTTAATCTTCTGAGTGGTATGTCTCATACTGGTGGCCCAAAAATACATGGCAAGGGTACACCACCCACACTGCAGCACTTCTCATGCAGCAGGGTGGGGAACAGAGAATTATCCTTTAGTCATTCTGCCCATTTTGAGCAACTTAACATTTGTGCAGTTGTAAAAAAAGAGAGCTTTCCTCTACTATGGGATATTGGATCCTTTAATTTGTTGAAAACAGGGTTCATTTATAACCTGGCCTAAATGGGTTAGATAATTTTCTATACATAAACGCATATACACATCTTTATAAACTCTATACATAAATACGAAAACAGCTTAAGCTTCTGTGTGTCTTCTCTGGTTTGCAAAACTAAAGAATTTACGAAGCAACTAACTTAGAAAACACTGGTCCTGCAGCACTGCAAAAAGCAAGAGAAACAGTTCCTAAACTTGTATATTTATTTTGATTTACTGCTGAGAAATACAGATGAGAAGAATTTTGCTTGCCTCCATAAATTACTAGGCTAGCTTCCATAGAAAAGTTAAATCTGATTTTGGGAGTAAGTACCTTGGCAAAAGACATGCCCAATGGATTTGTATACATAGATTGTCACACTATGGATGAACAACAGCAAAACTGAATGTTGTCACTGCAACAGATCCTTCCAGCAATTTTTACTGAGTAATGATTTGAATGCCCTGCAGCATAAAATGGAATGCTGTATGTGTTCTCCTGCTGCACCCAAGAAGGGATATCAAGGCCCAGCTTTACTATGGTAAAGAAAGGAGGCTGTGATGGAACAGTTTTCCATTCTGATTACAAAAAAAATTTATTCATAACCTGCCATTTTCCATTTCTGTCAGACTTTGTGGAAAGAAGAGATTTTCTGCTTAAAGTCAAGATGTCTGGAATGCTCCACGCTATTGTTTGTGTGAGAGATACTCAGTACTTCAGAGAGCCTAGCCCAAAGCTTCTCATATTCTGTAAAATACTGCAGAAGGGTGATGTTTTTTCTATTCTTCTATTTTGCTCAGTTGTCTTATCCTGCTTTTTGTTATGGGCTGAAAGAACTTTCAGACAGACACATAAAAATCTAGCTCTTCAAAATGAGGTACTTAAAAATGTATGTATAAGCCCTATTTATAGATATATGCATCTACTCTAATGATACACTGTTTCTGAGCACTTGAAAAAAAGGAAACAGATTTATGTATGTATTTATGGAGTGTGAAAGTCTAAAAAATTAAATTTTATCTAGCACACAAGATGAATAAAAATTAAAAGTATCATATTCACAAAGCTTTTGATCATCTTGTGCATTGATAGTTACCAAGACTTATCTTCCAGGTGGTCTCTGAAATCTGTAAATTTAAAGATTTCCAAGAGCTGCAAAGCACTAAAGGAAGGGAAGGAAACAAAACCTCGAAAAGCTACCAAGAGGAAAAAAGATAACATAAAGAAAGACAGAATGGGCTCAAATTCAGCTAGCAATTCATTAATTGCTTATCTCATTGGTGGGAGATACTCAGAAATAAGAAATTCAGGTAGTTAATAAAGGAAAACAGCAGCTAAAAGGCTTAGTCCAATGCAATACAACCCAGAAATTTACCCTAATTGCTCTCTTATTTTGGAAAGTCTCACCCCTTAAATAAATTGCAGTATATATTTTGCAATAAATTTGTTTGTTTAAATTTTAAATGGCACGGAGAATTATTTTCTAAAGCACATACTTCTTGAGCGGAGATTCTATGGTACTTGCTGAAACTTCATGTACCTTATTTTCAAGTTCTCTGAACATTGATGGAAGTCAGAAGGCCAAAAATAGGAATTTTTCATAAATTCTTCTACTTCAATTTTTATCATAAGTTTACTGTTCTACAATTTCTAGCCTTCCTTCCTCTCTTTTATGCAGCTTTACTCAACAAGGCTCGACTTGTACATATATTATACTTAGTTATAACAACTGCTTCCTATAATCAGAGCAAATTACTTTTGCTGTAATTTGTCTTTTGAATCCGCACTAAGATGCTGAACTTTTGTGTGTTAATCCATAGCAGGAAAGCATGAACATTTCTTACAGGTTTTCAGACTAAAGCAAACATTACCAAAATAAACACAACACAATGTGTCCACAATTAATTAGTTTAACCAGGGCACTTTAATTTCTCATAGACAGAAATTTGAATGACTACAACAAAAAATAATTTAATTATAAATATACTTGCAGTTGAGCATAATGGTCCCATCAATTTTTTAGCAGACTCCACATTACAGTCCATGGGGGATCTGTTAAAATATTGATAGCAGGATATGCCCCATTATGAGGACACACATTGTGTTCTATTTCAAACAGAGAATTAATAAAGATTTGTTTCAGGAGGATGTAAGAAAGGTAAACAGCAAGGCAGCAAGGCTTATTTCAGTATGTCACTTGACCATAGAAGGAAATCTGACCTATTGCCTTCCACTTTTTACTTTGCCTTGTAGCATGAAATTTATTCATAGAAAAAAAAAAGAAAAAAAGAACAGTGTGAACTAAAATATTTATATTACAATATATATATGTATTTCCCCCCTCTATTATATAATAAAAACTAGAGTCCGCAGATGGACCCAAGTACTCAAGGAAGTGAAATTCTTTTATTTTTTTTCTTGCTTTTATCTCCTACAGGTTTACCAAAACGGCAAAAGATTTTTCCATCATTCTGAGGGAAGGAAATAAAAGCCTCCATTTTTAACTCAACCTCCTTGAAGCCTTACAGAATGCATAACAGACAGAGACACTAACACAGTATTTCCTATCTTTTGTCCTTTTCTTTCTTCTTTAGAAATAAATACCTTTTATAAATGCTCTCTAGTTAATATTTTACAATGCTCAAAAGAGGAGGAGAATATAGCACTGATGGAAACTTACTCTTTCAAATTTTTATGTGATACTCTATTCTTATTTTTCACTATAAAAATAAGAACATAAAACACTGACTCCTCCCCCTAATTCATTTCCTCTGTCTGGGAAAGGGAGAGAAACACAAGTGTAATGAGGAAGCAGAGGATAACACCGTCAAGCTGGCATAGTTCTTAGGACCCAAGAATTCAGACTGACAGTCTCCTTCTGTTCCTTGTACACTGGGTTCATCTGCCATTTTAGGGCAGCCAAAACAAAAGGAAATTTATCACCTTCTAGACAGGGATCTGAAAAACTTATTAACAAATCCTTTATCTTCAGGTTTCATAGTTTTAGTAAAGTGGAAGCTTACATAACTTACTGTTACTTGTTTTAGCAAGCACAGCAATATAGGAAGATACAGAGATAGCCAGCTGACAATGACGACATTTTGGCTGAAGGAAGTTTTTGGCTTTCCCTGTTGGCAGGGCAGGGATATC
>VXAX01001922.1:1102868-1153609 GCA_013399835.1 Leptocoma aspasia
TTTTTTGTTGTTTTGTTTTGTTTTGTTTTGTTTTGTTTTGTTTTGTTTTGTTTTGTTTTGTTTTGTTTTGTTTTGTTTTTGCCTTGGCTTTTGATAGTTTGTTTTGTGGGGTGTATTTGTGCTTTTCTTAATCAGGAAAAATAATGAAATACACTTCTGGGGTTAGAAAAGCTTTTATAAAGAGACAATCTTTAACATACCACCTACAAATGATACTACTTAACCTACAGTGGTATTTCTGTAGTTCCTTTCTAACTGAAAAATCCAGAGCTTTGTAAATAACTTAGTACACAGTGATGCTGCCCATGATAGCTTTGAAGCATGCTCATTTCCTTAGAGAGAATATTAGCAACTGGAAACAGAACAAACCCTTCCTAAATACCCATCAGAGGGTTTTTCCATCATCCACATTTTCACTTTTAAAACAGATTTTAAAGTAAATAATTTTTTTTGTTTGTTTGTTTATTTTTAATTCAGACTCGTGGTAAAGGAGCTGTGATTCTGTTACAGGAAATGTCATGGGTGAAGCTGATGGCAGCACATGGATGTGTAGGAGGACAGTGAGCATTGGTGCATATGTCTGCAAAACCATGCATGTGCTTTGTGGGTTTTTGGTTGCTAATGTAAAGTATGTAATTTGAAAATATTACAAACATATTAAAATGTATTTTAGACTCTGCTTTCTTAATATCTTTCCACCTAAGGAACTACCTCAAGAAAATCATTTTAAACCTAGTGATACCAAGTAAGTCCCCGGGGAAGTGATGAGGCTGACAGGTGCATATGATCTTTACTGTTTGAGCAAGAATGCCTTTTACTCTGCTGGCTGAAGGATATTTTTACTTCAGTTTTAAGGATGAATGATCCAGCTTTGCACTCCTCTATCACAGTGCTCTAACTTTCCAGACCTTTTTCATAAACTAGTTATTATAAGAATAGCAAAATCAAAAACCACTTTATAAGCTTTTTAATTTCTCCCCATCAACTTTATGAGTGTTAGTTTGGACAGAACAAGCCAATGTGCAGGCACATAGTTATTAATGCCTATCTGGCAGCAAGAGCAGTGGCACTTGGTGTAATCTAGCAGTGGAAATTTTCATAGAACAGCTAATATGTATGGACTTGGAAATTTGGGAGCAAAAGAATAAAAATCACTGAGTGGTGCTGCTCTTTTATGAAATTCACAAATTTTTTTTATTCTTACATATATTTTTTTTCCTTTGCCAGGTAGCTTTTTTGTTGGCTTTTCAGAACTTGGCTTCTTTTCTCTTTTTCTTATTCTGTTTCTAGTCATTGTATTAAGTCAATTTCAGATTTCATTCTTTTGTTGTCTTATTATCATATTTAGTTATTCAAAACTGAGAGCATGTTACTTTGTACTGATTTAATACAAAGAATCTACTCATACACTTATTCCATGGAAAGGTCTACAGAACAAAAGGAGTGTCAGGCTCATTATAGGACAATATGCTCTGCAAGGAACTAATTCTTTGTTATGAGTACAAGTGAGCGGTGAAGGGATAATGACAAATGTTCACATTTCAGATAAAATAGAAGGTTTCTGCCAAGACATGGAAAAAAAATTACTTTAGGGAGTTTTAAAATGAGGAAAAGCACCCATGTATTTGGGGGGGAGCCAGTGAGAAATCAACATTTTACTTTGTAGGAAATCAATGCTAAATATGCTTAATATGTCAAATTCAGGTGATAATACACTTTCATCTATAGTCAGTCTTAAGCTAGTTAATATGTGGTTGTTCTTACACCATCAGTGCTCAGCTGACACAATGCACTGGGCTTCACAAAGATTATTGGAATACCTCTTTCCTGGTGTTATTTCATAAGAAGTGCTCTACTTCTGCTGTGGAGAGAGGCAGGAGGGGCAGTCCCTGTGTCAGTTCTCTGTAAGCCAGTCCATTTCTATCTCCCCACAATAAATGTTTTATTCCTTACCAGGGAAGGAAATTAAGAAGCAATAAAAGAAGAGGAAAGCTACCTGACAGTACCCTTCACTATTGCTGGGAAGTACAAGAAAAAAAGAAAAAGAATGGAAAAAGGTATGGGGGAATGAGGAGCAGGAAAGTAAAAAGGAGAAAAAAGAAAGATCTGACAGGCAGGAGGAATAAAAAAAATATAGGAAGTTCTTTAATAGTGCAGTTTCCATTTGTCTGAGTGCTCCCAGAGAAGAAAATAGAACTGCCTGCATGTGTGTAGTCCTGTAAGTCCTCTAAGAAATAGGTTCCTTCTTTGGTATTTTTCTATTTTTTCCTAAAAAAAACCCACAAACAAGCAAACAAAACCAAAAACCAATCAAATCAAACCAAAAAACCAAAACAAAATCCCAGCACGAAAAAGATAGAATTTTTTTTTCTCCCTATTAATTTTGAGCAAGGTTTTCATTATCGAGTCATGATTTGTCTGACAAGATAACTTGAGATTTATGAGATTACTGTATCTTAGCAGTTATTTGCACTTACTAATAGCAAACAACACAGTTCAATAGGGCGGGGGGGGGGGCAGGGAGGGGAGGGACAAGTTTTTTTATGATTAATTAGAAAGCCAACTCCAATCAGTTTTTAGGAGTATGATGAGCCTATTCAAAATTTCCAGAATTCAGTAGCAACTGCTGAGAGCTAGATTCTGATGATAATACCTTTGCTCTGTAAGTAGCCCATTATATCTTAACTCTGTGCGGACCACGCTAAGAAGTTGCAAACCAAAATGATCCAGGAATAAAAACTGAAAAGAAGAAACCCATACCTACAGTACTGGTCATTTGCCATGGTAAGTAATTAGAATAAAAGAGAAATATATATCTATACAAACCAACATTTGCAAAACAGAGGTCAAACTAATTTTATTTGCAAATGTTCTTGCTTTTCCAGTGACGACAATACAGTCCTGTATTCCGTTTTCTTTTGACACAATAGGATTTCCAGAATGGTGTCCCTTTAACTACTCACAATAGTTCCCCACAAAATCAAGGGTAGATCCAGATGTTTACATAACAGTATCTAAAAGAGAAACTTCATAAGCTTGTTCAAGAATACTTTCATAAGCAATAATTTCTATAGAGAATTGAGAGAGTATATGTATAGGAACTAGGATGTTAGCATATATTTGGCCTCTCACAGCATCCAAACAAGTAAAAAATGGCCAGAATCCATCATACTTAACACAATGCAAACAGAACCTTCTTAACAAAAAGCAAACAAGCAATTTTATAATTGCACAATTACAAAACTTTATCTAATTTAGAAGATCAGAGACTGAAATATTGAATGAGAACTACTTTTATGTACAAGAATTATACTTGAACTTGTTTTCAATACAGCTAAAACAGCATATAATTTGAATGCCTCAAATGTGATTGCCAATTTGCGCACAGGTTTTTTTGTCTCACATCATTTTAACAGCTGAATTAAGCTCATATTCAGAGACTGTGAAGAAAGGGTAACAAAGAAAGTCCACAGCAGTGGACTACAGTATATAAATCAAACATTTCCAAAAACTGAGCCTATTTATGAAGAAATACCAAAATTTTTGCTAGATTTGAATTCTTATGCCTACAGGAATCAATTCTCTAATGTGATTATAAAATGTGAAAACGGCTTAACCGTGTTGCGGCATACATGGACTTTATGATGTTTGCTCCTTGCACTCCTAATTTCCTGAGCTTCGTGCTCCCATTTGAAGCACTCTGCAGCTGCTTTCCTGCTGCCACCCCAATTGCCTGACTGCCTAGGCTTCCTTTAATGGAAATCAAGCCACAGTGGGAAAGAATCCATTTGCAGAGCCCGTCCATGACAAAGTCAGGGTGTTGCCAGGCCATGCACCTGCAGCAGGGAACTGAAAAGTTAGTCAGGATCACACATCGTAAGCATAGCCAATGTTTAGTACAACACAGGACAAAGATTTCATAACAACTCACTCAGGACAGGAAGGATGCCATAACAATTTAAATTAGAGGAGGATGCAAAGATTTTTCAATTACCCAAGATGGAACTTGTATTTAAAGTTGATTGTTTCCTAAATATGACTTCATAAATGAAATAATTTTATCATCTGGCCAAATATCACTGCTTCCTTGCCTAAAAAGAGGTATTAATACTTGATCAGTACGAACAAACATTACACCCATCTTTCAACTAAAAATAAGAATGTTGGGCGAGAAAGCAAATCCAGCTGGAAGATGTTTCCACAGGAAGTCTGACTGCCTCTATCTTCCAATGAAAATGAAAACTGAGAATCCTATTTATCTGTCACTGCTGTTACAACTTTTGTAGAATCCCTGTGACTCTCCATGGTAATTTACTGTGAGAACTTCACAAAATTGTATTTCTGTACAAAAGATACAGACATACTGTTAGAGCACACATAGTAAATCTAATCTGCCCTCCAGGAAACAGCAGTTTACAAAGAAAACTTGCAACAGTAACAAAAATCCTTTTGATCCTCGGAAAACTTGTGTTCCAGGACAGCTTGCTTACAGGTGTATTATGAAGTCCATGGAAGAAGAGAGAACCTATGCTTTTATTAATTCATTGAAAAAACCTTTCTTAAAGCAGACTTGAAACTGTGCAAAACTTTCTTTGTTGAATATATAGACATTAATCCTGATAAATATTCAGATCTGATTGATCATGGCTGAATAACTGTGAGAAAATGACAGGCACTATTTGAAAAGGGAGTCTTTCAGTGAAAAAGACTGAAGGTAAAACATCTAACGTTGGTACCCTTTTGATATATTTTCAAACAGCATGAGACATGTTCCTGAAGAAGGAATTTATGAGCCTTAAGTAACAGTGATTTCTAACTGAGAGAATTTAGCATTGTCCAGAAAGGGACATACTGAGTTAGATGTGGATAAGTCACTGAAACCTCTTCTAAATTTGATGTAATTTGGTAAGATGCCTTTAGACACATCAGTGGTAGTATGTCTTCCACAGTGTTTTCAACTTCCTATAGCAAGAACAAGTGAATCAATAAAAGAATACTAACCAGGTGGCAGAGGTATCAAAACCCCACAATTAATCTCAGTTCAGATGTTTTTAGATAGTACAAGACTAAATTAACTCTTCAGCTGGCATCACACCTTTTGGCACCTAGATTGATCTTAGAAGGCTCTTTAAAAGGCACAGTGAATGATACAAAGTTTTTTAAGTTTTTCAAATTTTGATCCATCTTCAAGCTTCAAGCCATCAATTCTCATCTCCTGTTGTGTAAACCCTGATTTGATTACTAGTGCCATGGATTAGGTAACTGTCACCTTTCTGTGTTGTGTGCACCTCCTCTGCACTGGAGTGGAAAGGTAATGTGTTTCTCATCGAGACTCCAACAAATGCCATTACATGGCAATCCTGAAAATGCATCATTACACAGTGGGGTAGAAATTACAATTACAAACAAGAAGCATGATAAAAAAAAATCAAAGCTACAAAGCCAAGTATTATAGTTAAGGCAAGAATTAAGTTTGTCCATGGCTTGGAAAAAGATGCACAGCACAGCCACATCACCCTTTTATTATTGGTTCAATAATCCATCAATTAGAGGTGAACTGAGCCAGGGAATGCACAAGGACTCTGACTGACCAGATTGACTTCACAAGCGAAAACATAAATGAGCACTACAGCCAAGCAGACTTCTACCTGGAGCACTGCACATTTGCAGCAGTGCTGTTTCTAGTGTCAGTGATAAATGCAAATAGGATCATTTTAGGCTGACATAAACATTTCACAGCCTGCATTAGGGAGAGCACAGCCAGCAGGTGGAGAGAGGTAATGCTTCCCCTCTACTCAGTACTGCTGAAGAATCTGAATTTCTGGGTCTAAGCTTGGGCTCCCCAGTATGCAGGAGAGACATGGATTTACTGCTGCAAGTGCAGCAAAGGGCTGCTAAAATGGTTAAGGGACAGCAGCATCTGATGCACAAGGAGAGGAGGAGACAGCTGTGACTGTTCAGACTAAAGAAGAGGAGGCTCCTGGAGATCTTATCCACAGGTATAAATATCTAACGGAAGAGAAAAGAATAGGGAGCTAGACTCTTCCCAGTGGCATCCTGTGTAAAGACAGGAGGATGTGTGTTTCACAAACTGAAATACAGGATATTCCTTTTAAATATAGGAAAATATCTTTTTTTTTGCTATGAAGGTTGTCAAACACGGCAATGAGATGTTTAAAGATGCTGTGGAGTCTTCATCCTTGAAGACACTAGAAATTTGGCTGGACACCATGTTGAACAGTATGTTCTAGCTGACCTTGCTGTGAGCAGCAGGGTTGGATTAGCTCACGTCCAGAGGTAACTTCCAGCCTCATTCTTTCTGCCATTCTGTTATCTGCCAGCATCTCCAGCCCCAGGGTGCTGGTGCCTGAAGCCTTCCAGGCTGAGCCATCAGCTGCTCAGCACCACAGCTCTGGGCTGCAGCTTTCTGTATTTTCAGAAATTTCAGTTGCCATGGGGGAGATGATACATTTGAGAGGTGCTTCTTTGAAGACATCTGATTTGAGAACTTGAATTAAATACACCAGATGCCAGTAAATGGCAGTTTAGGAGTGTTAACTATGCTCTGAATTATGATGCCCTTATATTTGATTATACATATATCTTAGCACCATTACATATAATACAACCTTTCCATTTTATTGGTCAAAAAAAAAGAACTTTATTTTATAGAATAAAATTAAGAAAATGTTGCCATTTTTGAGTGTAACATAAGTGTTCCTTAAATAAAATATGATATCTTTTTTGGTACTTGTAGGATCTTATGGATCTTATGGAAGGAATTAATCTAATCTAATTTTGTTTGGAGAGCTAACTTTTCAATTACTAAAGTAAAATGAATACTGCCTTGTATTATTAATACTTCAATTAATATAACTCGACATACTATTCTCTTTTTTCAAATACCCACTGCAAAGATCCTATTCATAAGCATGTTCTTTGTTTTTATTTGGTACAAGTTTGAGGTCATTACTAGTATACACATAATTGTTGTTGTGACAGGGATGAACAGTGGCTTTCCAAGAACTATGTGAGACTTTTGTGTGCTGATGATTCAGTTCCTCACCAAATGTCCACATTCACCATTCTTGTCCAGCATTCGTTTGTCACCCTGGTCACAGCAGGTTTACACTGCAGTGATCATCGTATCTAAATCTGCATGGCACATCCTGGAATAGGAATTCTCTGTGCAACAGAAGCTCTTACTCCTTTTGGTACAGAAACCTGATAATGAAATTCACTTATATCAGTTGCTCAGAAGCTATTTCTACTTTTTTTTTTCCAGAAATGTCTGGTTCCCTGAGGCAAGAAAAGTGAGAGTTAGGGTAGTTTGCAATTGAGGGCAAACGTTAGCAGGGCCACACCTTGCCTTGAGACTAATTTTTGTTTTTGAAGGCAAGACACTCTATCAATTATCTATTAATACAGTAGTTTTATGAGGTACACAATGTCCTATGCTATTTATCACTCAATTAAGTTTCATATTGCTTGTCAATAACTGCAGAAATGCAATAAACTGGGCTTTGGCCAATTATTTTCAGTTGACTAACTGGTGGCTGAAGGAATTAATCACTTCTTTAGCTGTCAGATTTCTCTTCTTTTAACATGGCAGGCAGGAAAGGTGTGAAGCAGATATATTTATTAAACCATCTTTCAGTTCTGACAGTCAGGGACGCAACAAAACATTCACACCTTAAGTTTGATACCCTCTCTTGCATAAAGTTGGTCTGTTCAAAAACTCGACATACTATTCATCACTTGGAGATGTGCTACTTTTGTTTTGGTTGATTTTGACACTTGTTTCCACACAAACTTATTAAGGTACAACAGTCAGTGAGCCACAAGAAGTAACATCCCTCTTCTCTTGCTGTGTAGGTATGGTGCTCCTCCAAACTCATCCTTCAGCTGACAACAGCTGTTTTTCCTGGTGACATTTTCTGATTGCTTCCATGTGATTTCATAAGGCAACTGTTCCTACTGTGAACTCAGCCACTGTTAATTGTCCAAGCCTGACAAAATTATTTATCATCTTGGGCTTCCAAAAGCTATCCATGGGTTCCATCCAGTGAAAATACCATGAAAACGCTTTGGTGATGATTTAAAATTTGTTGACTCTGGTGTAATGCAAGAATTAAGAGCACGATTTCAGAGCCGGGCAACTCTACAAGGAATGTTTTATGAATTTGTGTTCTAAATTGAAGTTGGCCATCTGATATGCTGATGTTGTGTAAACTATTCTCTTTTTTGTGCTTATCTGGAAAGGCGTTTCCCTTCTTTCATTACTTAGGTATTAGCTTAAATAGTAGCACTCCAAGGTTACCGTAAAAAAGGTATATATCACATATTGCACGGAGTATCATTAGCAACAAGAAAATGCGAATAAAACAAACATGGCAGCACACGTTTTCCAGCAGAAGGGTATGTGGAAGGATAGTGGTGTGGGAAAGACGTCAGTGCACCCAGCGCCTTGCCCCCCACGACACAGGGGCGGAAGCCGCAGACAGCAGCTCCCGACTGCGCACACCGACATTTCTCCAAGCCTAAACCCGTGGGGGCCGCAAGGCGAGGGGGCACTGGCGGGGCGGGAGGCAGCGGGGAGCCCGTGTTCCGCTCGCAGCCCCCGGCGCCCCGCGCCTCCGGCGATCCCCGCGCAGGGGCCGCTCCGCTCCACGCCGGCGGCGCCCGGCGGGGCTGGCAGAGCTCTGCCCGGCCCGGCCCTGNCCCTCTCCCCTCGGCGCCCCGAGCCCCTGTGCACCGTGCCCCAGCCAGACATGGGCGTGAGCGAGGCAGGCTTCGGTTCGGGGCTGGAAGCGCTCGGGGAGCCCGCTGAGGGCTCCAGCCGCGAGCGGTACTCCGGCGGCCTTTGTGCAGTGTGAGGCTTTCTAAGAATTCGCGAACTGCTGATGATCGTCAAGCTAATTAAACCCGTACAAGCTGGTGTTACTGCGTTATGCCTAGGTAAGGTTTCTTATCGGGTTTTCAGAGCAATTCGTATCATTCCACCTCATGAATTAGACACCAACCTGGTATTTCATCACATACTTGATGCTGTAACAATAACTTCGTCTCTGCGTCTGCTATGACAATTATTTCTTTTTCCTAGGATGAATAAATGAACCCCCAAACTGTGTTGCATTCATGATGATTAGCAGTTTTTCAGTCAATTTTCTCCCTCTTCTTTCCATTTTTTCAAGACTTTAGGCTCATAATCCCTTTTCTGAGTGAATAGGTTTGTTTCTGTGGCTAAAGCTCAGTGACCATTACTAGCCTACGTTTAGTATTCCCTTTATAAAATCATTGCTATCTATAATCATGAGACACTTGAAAAGTTTTTCTCTCGTATATAAAGGAGTGCTTTTATACATCTTTTATGCTTCTTATGTCTCAGGCTTGATCTAATGCCCTTCTAAAATGGTTCTATTTTCAGAGCTGGTCACTTATTCTGGGTATGTAGTAAGATGGCTTTGTAAGTTCGAAGGATGATTTAAGAGGGAAAAAGTCATAAGCAAGGATGCAGCGTGTCTGTAATGCTGTATTTGGGCTTTTCACTTCCACTGAACTACAGGTTACACTGTGCTGCATGTAGGGTGGTCTAAAGAGAGATGGTCAGACATTTGCTATTTGGAATACTAGTAGGAAAACCAAAATTTTTATTCACTCAGATTTTCCATTATTAAGTCTGAGAATACAGAGGTACAGAAAAATGTAACAGAGTAATTTTTTCATAACAAGTGCAAGAGTTTAATTATATTTTTATGAATAGAACAAAGTGTTTTACTTATTTGGTCTAATCTTAGAATTTTTCCTAAGACAAAACTCCCAATGGAGCCCCTCCCTTTTCTTGTAGTTAGAATTAAGATGATTTGTTTCCAAACTACAAAAAATAGTTGTAGGAAACATACAATTTAAATCATATGAATGGGTCTACTACTTTTCTAGGGTCAGGAACAAAAGGTAGTGACAGCCTGTACTAGGAAGAGATTCCTGTAACAAACTATTTCACATAATTAATCAGAGAAGATAAGCAATTCAGGCATCCAGAGAATGTGTGCAAATGTGTTACAAATGTTCTCTTTGTATGGAAGAGAATTGTAGAGAAGTTTCTTGCTTGGATTTCTTGCTCTGGAGTGCTACATATGGCCATACGTTCTGATGACTGTTCTCTTTGCTTTGCCAGTAGCAAGAACCTTAAATGAACCAGTTGATTGTAAGGAAGCACGAGGAGTACTGTAGCAGCGATATAAAAGCTTCATGCTCCCATTCTCAAGGAAAAAAAAAAACAACCAAAAAACATTTGCTGAAATCATGCTGTTCTAAAGCAGGCAGGAAAAGTATGGAAGGAGAGAGAAGGAAAGCACATATTGAGATTTCCTGGTTGTACTTCCTTTTTCTGTGGAAATATGTAGCTTGCAGCTGTTATGAGTCATGACAATGCAAGATCATGGGGCAAACATTGGAGGAGAAGGTAAGGAATTTAGTTCTGCAGTGGTTTTTTTTTACCCTTTTTGACATCAATAAAATGTGTCACCGAGGTCTTGCCGTCCTCTCTTCCACTGGTTCACTTGGTGTGTGCTCAAATGAATCAAATTTTTGATGAAACACTAAAAATGAGAAGTCAGGGTCCATAAAAGTAAGTACTCGAGTATATTTGTCTTATTGGGATTAATGCTTTCTTTAAAAAAAATCTGTCCTTAGCCTTCTATGACAGTCTGTTTCAAAACAGATCCCATAGTGAAATCAAAACATAAGTAAGAGTTGATAATAAAATCTAAGATGCCAAATATTAGTAGCATTCAAAACCTGGTTATGTCATGCCATAAAAGATAAAATATCAGTGTTATTATGAGTATGAATGCCATCTGTTTAAAATTCTAAAAAAAAAAATACCAAGACTCAAAATAAGTAATCCAAGAAGCCAGGATAGAGTTTGTAGCAAACACAGCTATTTTTCTTTTAACTGAAACAAGTTGTTAACAAAAAATCCTGTAAATCGTATTGTATTTTAAAAAATGGCCAAAAACTGGAAATCAAGCACCTCATTAATCTAAGCAAGCATATGCTATGTGCTAAATTATCCACAAGGAAATATGTGTAAGGAGGTTCTGGCTATATTTTGTGTCTACTTTGTAGACTAGCAACAGGTTTTAATTTTTCTTTATAAAAGCTTAATCATTTAAGAAAAGTTCTGTATAGATAAAAAGAAATCTTATTTTAAAAAATTCTTGGAAACTACAGGACATGATTTGAAGTATTTTATTGTAGTGTTATTTAGAAATCATTAAATTTCAGATTGCACATTTTATTAACAAATGAAATTTGGGCCATTGGAGAGCTGCCATTAGTTTCTTTGCTGGGATTCCTTGCACTTTTTGTACTATTTCTTTTTAAAGACCTTTATTGTCTATGTGTCTTTAAAAATTTACTGCATTTATGTAGATGTTTGCCATTGCAATTAAGATTTTTAGCATTTGAAATTAAATTAGGGCCAAATCTCACATTTGACATTACTTTGAATATTCTTTCTAGCATGTCTTCACCATTTGACTGTATGATGTTTGTATATTGTATGGCTGTATGTATGATCTGTATTCAGTGTGTCTTGCATGAATAGTTGTGTGACAAGTACAGATTCAAGTCTATCATTAAAGATATATTTTTAAGTCAGTTCAAGGTTTTTGTTCAACAAAGCAACACTGTTCAGGGCAGAATGTTAGTATCTATTTAATTTTAAAATTACAGTATGATTTAAGCATGTGCTTAAATTGACTAAGGCTTCTAGCTGTGGTATAAACAAGAAATTAATTTTTTCTAATAAAGGCAGCAAAATTTGCTAGAACAAGCAGATTTTCAATAAGATTTTTGTTTATAGATTCTTTGAGACGATTGAGACATGCTTTGAGACGATTGAGAAAACCATGTTAATATCTAATAGTTAAGCCTTTTGCTTGTACCATAGGTACTGACTGCAGCTCATTTGGTGCTATGCTGTTCTTCCATTTTTTGGTTGTTCTGCTCGGGTGATGGCCGTTGTAGGTCAGCGCTAGGAAGTGGCTCACCACACAGGATATTTGTTTTTGTAGATGCAGTGTCTGGAGCACGCTGACATCTACTCCCTTTTTGTAGGAGTGCACGTTTCACTGTTCTCAGTTGTTCTGCTGCTTCATGACCTAAGCCAGAGCAAATATCCCTACAGATTAATTTTACTTCACCACAGAGAGGCCTCAGCGTGTCCCGTTCGTTGGTTCAGACCCCAAGCACCTCTGTGAGCTCCAGGGCCTCCACAGGATTTCAGTCTTTAGGAGAATCCCACCCTATCAGAGCATTGTATTTTGTGATATTCACCTCCACTTGTTTTTCATTCATGTTTCCTATTATATGATAGTTTTGTTAAGTGGAATAGATGCCCTTGCTAAGAATATTGCTGCTTTCAGATTTAATTGAGATTTAATTGTATTTTAACTGACAGTCTCATTTGATTCAAATGCCCCCTTCCAAGGTTCAGACCTTCACTGCTACTTTGAAGCACTCTCCCAGCTACTTGAACTTGGCAGTATTGTGGTACACATTATTCTTGATTTTTTTCTGCTCTGACTCTTTAAATTAGTTCCTTTGTATTACTTAAAGCCAATTTGTGAATTGATTTTCTTCTTGCATATTCACTATTTACACTGGAAGTAGCTGTTCCAAGAGAATGGTGCCCTGCTAGCAGAAGCATTCAAATGTGCTCTCTCGAGCAAGTCAGCCCCAGGAGTCTTATTCCTTTCAGGGGCTGAGTCCAGATGATAACCAAGCTGTGACCTTATGTGTTATTTCTGAGAGGGTATTTCTTCCATGAGAGCCCCTGTCTGTACTTCATATGTATCTGCTTGTGAACAGAATGCTGTGCTATCCCTGCTTGAGTGACAAGGCCACTTTTTATCTGCCCTAAGGCAAGGGGAGAAATGCCTGGAGACTTGCACTCCTGTGGGGGGCTGTGGGGCACAGAGCTGTCTTGGGATGGTTTGGGAGCCCTCCCTTGGGATGGTTTGGCTATGCCTTGCACTTCACGCATGGCTATGCCCATTGATTATTTCAGCTAAGTCCATACAGAAAATAGGTCAGCCATGCAGTGGCTCAGGAAGAGAGCTTTAATTGTGTAGTTGTAATCTAGAAACAGGACATGTGTATCATCTTGGAGGAGACTGGAACCACTTCCAAAGATGTTATCAAGCATCATGGAATCTAGCCCTTGGACAGCTATTTGTATTAGAGAGCTGCAGGGAATATCCCATGCAAGTCATCCAATTGCCTCCCTGTGAATAAAGTTAAAATTTCTTATTAGAAGGCAGCATGCTAAAATTCTGTGATTATTTTCCCCTCCATAAATGGAAATTGAAAGAAACATACATTTATGAAGTGAATCTGTTCCTCAGTCCAGTTCTGAGTTATTCAGAACAAAAATCTATAATGCTTTTGGGGACAATGTATTTTGTGGGAATCCTCCTGGTGTAATTCTAGAATGTCACTGATTCCAGAGAGTGCAGTAAAACTTATGGTTTCTGTGATGCCACGTACAGTAGTTGCTGCTAAAGTCTCCACTTTTAATGAATAATAGCACAGAAACAAGTTTCTCAGTAGTATATTAGACAGAAGTGTATTGTACAGTGATGGCTGCTTTTCTAATGCTGACCAAGGTAAACGTGTGTTTAATTTCATTTTAACCTTGCATTTCACTTGGCACTTGATACAGATGCAGACTGACAAAAATTGTTCAGGGAAAGCTGATTACCCTCCTCGGCAAATACAGAAACTCTTCACACACAAAAGAGCATTAGTAAATGCCTGAATGCAGAGGAACACCTCAGCAATATTTTTGGTTTCTTATTGGGAAAAATTGGAATTTTATATTTGCTCATAATGATTTCTATGATTTGAAAACACAAGACAATATACTCGGGTGCTGCCTTCTGGTTAATAGGGAGGGGCATCTGCTTACACGAATAGCTGTGTTTCTCCCTAGCCCTGACTGCAGGCATCCAGGAGCCTAAAATACTCATTGCAGTTCCTGTTTTAAATAGAACTGCTAAAAATGGCAAAATTTCCATGTCTTCGGAGAAAGCATATATCAATCCAACTTAAATTTCCTTTTTTGTTGTTTTTGCCAAAGTTGTCTTCATAGTTGTCTCTTGTCTCTTTGTACTGGCAAGCTGAAAGTGCAAAACCATTTGCCTTCACAATGAGAGAAATCTTTGGTGGACGGATAAATTTCTGAAATTTTAGTGAAAATGGAGCCATCAGTCCATAGAACTCACAAGGCGTATTTAGAGGTAGAATTTCCCCATGGGAGGAATGGTATGAGTCTTGTGGCTTAAGTAACTTAGCAAGGCTTTTGGTCAATGGGGAACTGATTTTTTTTTCTCAAAAATTGTGACAGAAATAATTAATTATAGATTTGATACAATTAAAGGTTCCCAGACAAGTTGCATGATATTAAAAACCAGCCAAGGGGAAATGCATTTCCTATGAAGCCTTCAGAAATAACAGTGTGAATTAAACCTGCTGTGGTTAGCCATGAAGATTTAGTGTGAAGATACCTTCCTTGTTCTGCTTGTATATTTAGCACCTGCATTGTTTTATCAATCCTATCTACAAAATCTATTAGAATTTTACTGTGTAAAGTGTTTTCATCCCATTGTTGCTTTTAAAATCTGGCTGCCAATTTTTATAAGGTCAAACATGACTTTTCTAAATCACTCATCTACTAAACTGCCCAACAAACTTGTGCAGTCTCTTAACTTGTGCTAAGACATCTGGATTCACTTCTTAACTCGGCTGCTATCTTCCTTTTGTGATCTCCAGCATGCCTTATTTCCCCACTTACACATTGTTATGCTCCTTTCATATCCCATTTTTCTGTCTTAGCCATTCAGAGGGCAAACCCTTCAGGTCAGACTTCATCTTTTGCTGTATATTTCTGTATGACCCTGCTCTTAAATGGAGCCTTCTGGGTTAAAATAAGCAAGTAATAGGCCTACCAACAGCAATAGAGAGAGAGAGAGAAAATACAGGGTATCAGTGGCACTTTTTATCTGCTAAGCAATCTGCCCAAGGATGACTTCACAGAAGATTAAATACCAGAATTTAAGTGTAAACAAAAATTCTGTAAGAATTTTCCCAAGTTGTGATCGTGCTGACTAAATAGTGAGACCTTCATGAATGTTAGAAGGTAATGAAATATTTTCCTTTGCAGACAAAAACACTTGGTTGTGTGGTGGCAATGAAATAACACAGAGGAGACCAGTCTTCATTTCAGGTTAGGCACAGTTTGCAAAGCTTTTTGATGTGCTCATGAGACAGAGACCACATTTGTAGTGTGACACTGCAAATCTGCTGCTGATCTGAAAATTAGTATCAGCTTCGATCAGGTTCACACTCAGCCCTGTGTCACATGCTCCAGATCTGTGGGAGAGGCAGCAGGGTTGTCAGCTACATGTGGAAAAGTCATTGACCATAATAGTAAATTTTAGTCCCAACAGAGGCATGGCTAGTCACAGTTTGAAGTCTGCAGCTGTACCATCCATGAGATAGAGGTGGGTGGGCATCATGTTATGGGCTATTCTCGTAGCAGATTAGAGACTGGCACTCAGAAATGCCAGTAAAAACTGGCTTTAATGGTTGCTTAATATATGAAATGTGGTTTCATGATATCTTCCTTTGAGTTTCTCTTTGAAAATGATTTGCAGTTCTAATAATAAGTTCTAAGCAAAAATGGGTTCAAACGATAGAGGGGAATTAAAAGGAAAAAGTATCTTTTCAAATAGGCTTTGAAGCAGTGAAGAGCAAGGACTACTGATAGGCTACAGGGTTATGATTTACCCGTGGCAAAAACTAAAACAGAACATCTATCTCTGCCTGTGTTGTGGGCAGAATTTTATTAGCAGTAAATTGGTATATGGAAAAATAAGATGATAAACTGAAATTAGAGAGTGGTAGTGGCCGAAAGGCATCTAATGGGGTTAATGTGTTAAAAAAAAAATAGTTAGACTTTATTGCCATTGTTGTAAGTTACTATATTGTAAATGGCTGATCTATTTAATGCTAGAATAAATATGTTGAAAAAGGCAGTTATATGGCTTTATATAACAAATACTCAGTGTTTTCTTTCCCAACTGTTACACTACAGTAATGGAAAACACTCAAAATCTTTAGTAAAATATTAATAAATGCATTCTAATCTTCAAACTTAAGTTTGGCACTCTGTCTTTTTGCAAAGAAGCTGCATTACTTAGGAATGCAATCCTAATGTCAGGTTTAACATAGTATGGGCATTGTGGGATTTAGATGCCCGTTATAAACAGAGTTGAAAACCCAGAGCAAAGGTTTACAACATGAATATGCTGCAAAGATACTTGTGATATTGTGAGAACTTAATTTCTCCATTGTCACAAGATACTTGTAAAGTTAGTGCTCGTGTCTCGTTAAAGCTTGTCAGGTACAAATATTTAAAATAAATGTTTTGTATTTTCCACATCACCTAAAATGTAAGCAGAAGTGTCAAATATTTCTGACCCCATATAAAGGAAGATATACACAGTGCAGCAGACTTTTCTTTCCTCCCTGTGTTATTTTTACCTGTTGAGAATGCACTCTACAAGATTCGTGGTGCTTCAAAATGCTCTAGAATGCCAAAATGCTTAAGAAATGTTGTCTTCATCCTGGCAGGAAATTCCTTGTGAAGGAGATACTACTTTTCTTTATCCTTAAACTTAGGTCTCTGGTTTACATCCTCCAGGAACTCGTGCATCTCATTCCCTCCCTCTGCCTCAGCTATTCTCATGGCTTCTCAGCTTTTACTCCCTCAGGAAAGGGGGAACTTGCTATGTAGCATCCTCTTTCTGTGTATGTAAACAAGTACAGAGGTGGAACCTATTATTTGTTACATGATTTCTTTTTTAAAGGGTCCAGTGAACAGTAATTTTAACTGTTCAGTCAATGGAGCGTACCTCTTCAAGATAATATTCAAAAAACATTCCAAACCTGTTTGAAGTACTCCTCTGAGTACATACGCACTTGATATGGCCAGAATTTGATTTTGGTTCATTTTTAGGTTTTCTGCCACAGTTCACTGGCCAGTTGCTCTGCTCTTTCACCTCTGAAACAGCTGAACTGCATTCTTTGCTGTTTGGAGCTATTATTCACAGCACTAGGATGCAACACAGCAAGTTGGAGACATCCTGTTATATGGCTCCATTTTTGAAATGAACGTAGTTTCTTAATATAATGAAAGAAAACAGGTGTTCAGTGGTGAGTTTCCATTTTACAGATTTAAAAAACAGCACATACAGAGTTCATATGTTATTCATTAACATTTTGGTGGGAAATTGTACTTGAAGGACCTTTGGTGTGGTACAGCCCCTACACTTCAAGTGAGCCTTAGTTCTCTGGGTAGCTGCAGTGTTGAGACAAAGATGTTTATCAATAACATTTGATTTTAGTTTGGATTCTCAACAAAGTAAATCTGAGATGATTCTGTTGCTACTTTTCTTTGGCTGTTGCTCCTGTCTGGAAGCTCCTCCAGACCAAGATGTTCAGCGGTGTTCTGTGCTCATTTTACCTGAGGACTGAAGCCCAAAGCCTCCCAGCACTGAATCATAAATTGCCACACCTTGAACTAAGAACTGGATGTCCGTACAGTTCCTTCCCTGCTGTGGTGGCAGTGGGAGGAAGGTCTGCTTGTGTTTATTGGTGATTGCTGACACCAATGCACTTCCATGCTGCCTCACTGGAATGCACTGGAATGCCACTGGTCAGGGCCTTGAAGGAAGCCAGGTAAGTAATGCTTCCATCCTGGGGTCTCAGATACATGTACAGCACTAACTGGTATTTCAGAAGGCCTAATGGAGAGAGAAGAGGTTCCTTATAGACATATTATAAAACACAAGTGAAATATCTTTAGAAAAAAAAAATGTAAAATTATGGAACAAAACCTTAAATCGGTAACAATGGTCATCTAGCCTTTATGTTCCAAATCAATGCAATTTAAAACAAAATACTAGAAAATAACATAGGAAGTTTAGGAAGTTTTTACTTCTTTATTGAGACAGGGCAGCCTCATTAAACAATGCTGCAAAACAAGGTATGTCATTCCGAGTGCCCCAATAGATGCAGCAGACCAGTGAAACTAATAATTGGATATTGATGGCCAAATCAAGGTAACAAACATGAATCCTTCCTTAATTGTGCAACAGAGAGTAATGTATATCCAGGAGAGTTGAAACACAGAAACAACAAGCAAAAAATTTTTCCTAAAATCCAAAATACTGCTGGAAAGTGCCATGAAATTAGCATGTCAAAATGTTCTATAGGCTATACTGGCAGACTGTAGAACAATAATTTGCATAAGAATCTACCAAACTTCAGTGGATTTGTAGTAGAGAGAAAGCACTTTTATCAGTAAGGGAACTGTCCATTCCATTACAAATAGTTTTGCTCTATTGCCCGTTTTCCTTATTTCTTATGGATTTTTTGATCCTCATGTTCTTCTATAGACTTTCCTCTGTTCTTTCCTCCTTGATCCTTTATTCTGTCTGTATCTCCCTTTGTTTTATCTGTCACATAATGAAGAACAGCACATACTGCAAAATAAATTAGAAGAAATAGAAAAACTGCAATCTGAGAAACAGAGACAAGCTCTGATCTTTCAGACTTCAGTAAGAATACTGTGATGTTATCATTGTTGCAGCCAGTGCAGTTATACAGGTTGTGAAAGAAATGTGGGTGATTCTAGGTGCCCTGCCTAGAATAACTCCAGGAAGATTACCCTATGGTTCATTCAATGCACAATATCTGATTTACCCAATGAGAGAAAGACCCGAGGACCTTGCAGTCACAAAAAAGTCACAAAAAAGCAGCAGAAGAATTACAGTTAAAATACATTTAATTTGCCTCAACAATTAAACCCTGAATTTTTATCTCACATTAGAGGCTGGCAATTGATACATCCGATCAAACTTTCTGCTCTGTTCTTTGTTAACTTTTTCTTGGATTTCCATTCTTCAGTATCTCTTAATCTGTTTAATCTCTGTTCGTCTGAAACACCTGCCACAGAAATTGGTGAATTTCAGTAGAATTTGCAAGCATTGCAAGCTAAGCATCTATTTCTGTGCCAATCTGTAACCAGCACTCTGACACAAAAATATCCAAAACTGAAACAGAGTTTCAAAAAGCTGGATGACATTGTTTTTGTTCTATTTGAATATTCAACTTTGGTATTGTTACAAGAGGCTGCAATTCAACAGCTAATGTACTTGAATCTGTATAATGTACTTGAATCTGTAATGCATAGCTTGAAACATGCTAAATCTTTCTGAATGTATCTGTTCTAACTGGAGGAGCAGCACTGGCCAAGGCTTCTACTATTTGATATGTTTAAGCTATAAGGATGTATCTTTTTTTATTTATCACTAGTAAGGGTTTGGAAATGTAGCATTATAAATAATTTATTTTCCTTGGTTTCTTGATCAATACCTCAATGATCCTCTGATTTTCACTGTGTCTATTATTAAAACAAGAAGCTACATTTTAATGACTTGAGAAGTTTCTTTATAAAGGAGCTCACATTTCTACATCTCAATAGCCTTGCTATGATTTAGATATGTCAAAGCTGAGTCTCCCGTAAATATTTTCAGCTTACTTTTCCATAGGGCCACATTTTCCCCTCACTCTTTACCTCAAACTGCCACCAGGGCCACAGGGAAGATATTACAGAATACGTGGTGAACGTGGCAGTTATCTCTGAGTTAATCTTGCATTCTTCTCCCTGCTGCTCTCATTTACATGTGCTGACTTTTCCTGTGCAAAAGTAATCTGAAAAACACTCTGTGCAATTCGAGTTCATTCACATGCTTAAAAGAAGAGTTGAATAAATGGAACGGAAGGATTTGAAACATCAGTAGCTGTGGTAACTCAGCAATTGCACTGGAGACAATAACAACCATCACAGATTGAACATTCAACAGGAAGCCAAAGTCTGCTTCTGGATTTCTTTAATCTTTAGTTTTGTTACACACATGGTACACACTAACAACAGGCTAATGTTAGTCATTAAGTGCTTATTTGTTGTGATTAACAAGATTAATTTCTCTTAATACCACATGTGCAAGCTCAATATTTCACAAAAGCTCTCATCTTTACTTAGCTTCAGCATTTTAGTGAAAAAGGAAGCCTGTGTTTTTAAGGACAATATAAATTCATATATTTACCTAGCTTTCTCTGCTTTAAATGCATATCTGCTGTGTTTTGCAGACGAGTATTAGAAAGCACCTAAACAAGATACTCAAAGTGGTATTGTAATGTATTCCTAGAGCATTCAGTCTCTCTGGATGTGCTGATAGTCTTTTCAAAGGTAAGATGCACTGTGTTTGTGTATGCAAAACATTTTAGAAGAGCAGATTTTGAAAGAGGTGGGCTATGAATAACTATATGTGCCTGTACCATTGTGTGCAAAATGACAGGCCAATCAGCAAAATAAAAAAGGAAGGTGATAGTTTACAGTGCACGTGGGCTAAATCAGCAATTCCAATTATTTTTAAACATGTTTTGTAGCAGAAACCATCTGTAGGCATTTAATCAAAAAGGAAAGTGCCTCTTGGTCTTGCTCTGCAAATACCGTGGAAGAGAACAATTGGGAAAGTAGCTGGATTTCTTTGCTTCTTCAGAGCCGCTTTTTGTTTGCAGGGACCTACTAAAGCAGAATCAGTATCTGTATGATGAATGTGAAAACAGCCCTTCAGCCATGTGTTTGGGTTGATTACACATCCTCAATCAATATGTTTTTTTTTCAGAAAAAGTACAAGGACATGACCTCAATGTTGCAGAACGAACCATTTTTGCTAATTAGAAGTTCCTGTTATTACCTTCCCATGCATAGTTTTTAACCTTTCTGTGATCTCAAGTGACCTCAGTTCTGTGATTATTGCATCTTCACACTTAGCTGCAAAAACCCAACATTAAAAAGCCAAGGTCATATTTTGGTTCAAAAATAAGAGAACATGCAAATCAGTATTTCAGTGACAGCAGTGACAGACCTTTTAGGTTTAATCCTATTCCTGCTATATCCAGAAACCTGCTATTGCCTTCAACAGGAGTTGGCATGAGTGCTTAGCTATGAATAAATATGAAAGGTAGTTGTCAGTGATTTTCAGCATGAAAATGATTTAGTAGACATTGTAAACAGAAGTGACAGGTGGCAAATACCCAGTCAGAAAACTGCAACTGAAATCTGCTAATGAAACACTTCCCTTTCTACAGACCTAATTTTCAGACACTTCTCTAAGATCTGTGGAGTTCATGGAAACTTTTAGTACTTTTATTTATAATACTTGTAGTACTTTTATTTATATAACTTGCTGTTCATTATAATTTAAAGCTGTGAACACAAAGGGAATATTTAACTATATGCACTGTCTTTAGACACTACAATCAATGTTTTATATTGCTCTACCATGTTCCAGTATATTTGGGAAAATAATATTTATGCAAACCTGTGTGCCAGTTGCATTAACAGTTACATCAACTTCAGCATGAATACGTGCAGGTACAAATCTCAGCAAGATAAGTGTCTTCAAAGAAGTAGGGGAAATTTTTTATCATCTCTGAAAGATGCTTCACAGTTAATCCAGACCATGGTGCTCAAACAAGAAGTTACTTCATGCTTTAGAAATTTGGAGCTGTTAAACAGTTTGTTGTTTCATTTATTAAAAAAGAGGTGCAGCAATGCTGGCTCAGTCATGAATAGTAGCTAAAGATTTCACTAATTGTATGGGATAAAAGGTTACTGTGTTTCACTTTCATCACAAAATAATCACTATCATTTTTTAGTTTATTTGTGCCTTAAAAGCATTTTTGATCTATGAAATAAATAAAAATCAGATTTTGCAGATATTTAAAGGTCAAGTTAAACGAGTGAAGTGCTATGCATTGCTAAATCTGAGAGATTGAGCTGTAAGTAGGTATTTGGAAGGAATCAGTAAGCACAACAATTAACAATGACTTCACGTTCTAGATGTCAGTGCTTCTCCTTTTGTGGATTCTAATTAAATTCCATTGGCTATGGGCAGCACTTTGATCTTTACATTTAACTCCTGCAGACTGCATGTCCTCAGGATGAATTTTAATTCTTGAAAAGAAGACATAAATTTATTTTTCTTAGCTTTTCTCTTACAAGTTTTATGAAAGCATTGTACTTCCAGGGACTGCAAATGCAGATTATGTTATATTTAAAAATATATTCCTTTAAAGTGTGAGAATAATTTCCAGATGCTTTGGATTGCTTGCCCTCACTGCAGCTCCTCTCCTTCTAATGCTTCCTCATCTGGGCGCCTGGATCACTCGAGGTCTCATCATTATGTCAGTTCAGTACCAGGATTTCTCAAAAAAGCAAAAACAGAACGCAAGCCCAAAACTTGAATAATGCGTCCTGGTTACATACAGCACGTTCCCAGTTTTTGTTGAGGTATCTTTATCTCTGCCTCAGTGGACATGGCCGTGAGCAGTGCAGCTCCAGTGCTCCTGCAGCGTAAGGGGGCCGTGGCTCTCGGGGCTCTCTCCATCGGGAGTTGCTCAGCTGGGTTCCAGCCGTGCTGTGGGCCAGGGCCGAGGGGCTGCGGATGTGCCTCAGTCAAGGGCTGCCTTTTCATCCTGAGCGTGTGATGGAGGGAGCAGAGGATCAGGTGCTGTGAGCTTGCCTGCTGGGCTTGCTGGGGAGTGTTTTCACAGAGGTTTTGACTCACAGGAAGAGAATATTTTTCCCACGCTGTCTTCTCAGCATGCCTCCTTGTTATTTGGTCCTAGCATAGGAAAATATTTACTCTACGAAAGTACTTAATGTGATACTTAAAATGGCAAATATGTATTTTATCAGCAGCATTTGGGAATCGGTCCTTCCTTTAGCTACATGCCAAAACATGGGTGTAGTAATTACGGTTCCCCCTGTGCTTTTAATTGAAACCAGAGATGTGGCTGCAATATAACTTTCACATCTGGAGTCTGGGCTTCTCCCAGGGGTGTACTTGGATCAACAACAAGGGACTTGTTTCAGACCATTACAGGGAAATGAGTCAGCCACAAAACCAGTATAAGAAATTCAGTGATGCTTTAAAATGAGGGGTTTGCCCTGTCTTCAAGAACATTACTTTCAATATTAAGATACTGTGTTTGGTGTTACTGTACAAATGCTAATATTTTAAAGCAGAAGTAATGTCTGTCTCAAGACCTTAAAATAAGACATATTCATAATTCTGAAGTTGACATGTATTCTGTGAAACTTATTTGCAAGATAGATGACAAGATAGGAAAGTAGATAATTTGGTTTTTTCTCAGAAAACAAAGGTAATTATTTTCTTCATCTCCTGGCTTGGTAGCTGTCTAATGTTGCAAATCACAATCTATTCAACTTGGAGCACAGAGGAAACACTTGATTATGTTTCTCGGCTTCTTAAAACCATTTATACAGGAAAAAAAAAAGGTAGAAAGGTGAGGGAGTTCCACATTATATGAGGAGAAAGATTTCTTGTAAGTAACGTCTAGATTTTTAGCTTGCCCCAAGCAGTCATATAGTCATATAGGACAGTCACTGGGATGAGTTACAACACTGAATTTGGATTTACTAAAATATTTGGACTGTTAAAACAGTGATTGATTGGTGCCATTTGTATTATTTTATCATAGCTGCTTTACTGTCTTTTACTTTGTTTGGTAATCACTGTAATTCCATTAATTCAGTAAGTTCTTTGGTGTGTTGTGGTATTTCCTTATTATCAAAAGTATGCTGTGACTTATAGAAAAATTTTTACTCTACTTCTATTAGAAATAGTCCTAAATAGAGGGTGATAACACTGGAACTGGGCTTGCACAGCACACAATGGCAATTTTAGTCCTTTGGAGAAAAAATGGTAAAAAACTACTCTTAAAGGGCTCTGGGGTGACGACAGATCAGAACAAGAACTGACTTGAAAGAAAGGAGGGTGGAAATTTTGGCTGTACAAGCAGAAAAGTTAATGCCAGCCAAAGCATATTCCTTTTGGGAGCTGGAGTGGAATTTGAGATTGCTGATTTTAGTAATTTCTTCGTCACCAGTAAATTATTGTGAACTCCACTGTTCCATATCATGTCTTATCCTGATCTGTAGAGAAGATAACAACCTTTTCATCAGTTATTGCCTTTGCTCAGGTAGCAGAAATATGTACTGTGAAAAAGCCTAGAATCTTTCAGGAAAGAAAAGTACTACTTTGTGAATTAAGTAAAGCCTGTGTCTACACAAGGTGGTAATGATTTAGGATTGAATGGTCACATATATTAAGGGGTTTCTAGACCTCAACTCCTTGGCTTTGCAATATCCAAACAAATTAATGCTTTGAAGGTGTATGTACCCAGGACATATTTAAACTAACAATGAAGCAAACAATGGAAGGTTAACTTATTTGTACAGGATTTAATAAGACTAATAAATACTTGCTTTGACTTCTTAAAATACGAGCTTATGTATTGATGCAGCTTGAGGTGTTTTTTCTTTGTATTTTAGAAACCTCCTTAAGATCTTTGGAAACGGACCAATCACCAGGGCTTTGATTTTGTTCCTACCCACAGCACTTGAAGTAGAAAAAATAATATGCAGATATTGTACTTAATATTACTAAGACAAAATTATAAGATTCAGTTATTTTAGCTGTATTTGTCAGCTGATATGCACAGCAGCTGAAACAGAAATGAGCCCCTACTGATAGGGAGGGTGCTGGGTCCTAACCTGTCTCACAAGAATCTGGTTGTGTTTTGCCCATGCATAAGAAGAACAGTTCCTGCCTTGCTCTCTTCAGAGGCACTGATTGGCAAGGGGCAAAAGGCAATGATTTCTGAACCCCACAGAGATTAGTGCTGAGTTGGAATAGCAAACCCCTTTCTTACACAAAGGCAGAAGTTAACAGCTGCTTCTGTGGAGGCAAAGGCTTCCACACTGCTCTTGCAAGTGTTGCAATCGCTCTTGTACTAGAGAAAGTTAGATTCAGTCATTTATATCTTTTGACTGCTGCAAAACAGACTAATTTTTTAAAAAAATTAAAATTATTGCTCAACAGTTCACCCTAACAATGTGCTATGTATGATTTAAAATTTTAAAAAGACATACCATCATACCATATCCTGTCTTATGAGTGAAGGACTCTGCTTGTCGTAAGAGAAAAGTATTTAATATTGCTTTTAATTTTTGTGCTATGTCCATAAATTAAGATTATAAACTACCCTTAGCTACTGTTGACAAGTAGTATTGCTTAATTTTTATAAATGGCTGTGTTAGTATTAGGGGTTTTACTGTATGATTGATTCATTGATCTGTATTGCATGACAATGTCAAGAAATGTTGTAATAAAGAAAATATTCAGAAGCAGATAATAAAAATAAACATAGAGGAATGCATTTTTGACTGTGAGACACGTATAAATGTAAACCTAGAATGAAATGTTTGTACAGAGCATTTTGAGCACTGTTAAGTTATTCTGCAGCTATGACTATACTATGTAAAGTCATCTTCATTTTTCTGAGTGGCACAGTGCCATGTTGTACTCAGACACTAAATAAATTGGTTCCTTGTAGTTTGATCTCACAGCAGATTATTTAATTTTAATTTTCAATTTGTTTCCCAAGGTAACTATGACATCAATTAATATGGCAGAGATGGAGAATTCACATTAGACGCTGCTGGTCCCCTGGGATGAGCTCTCTCAAACCATGTTTGGAGAGGAATCAAAAACAGAAACTATTTTCTTGTTTTTTTGGTTTTTTTTTTTGTTATGGTCAGAAAATGTCTAAAGACATGGTGAACAGTGGGAGGGCTGGTGTTCCTCATTCCTGAAACACATCTGCAGATGTTTGACTTAACTTGTGATGTGTGGTATCATCTTTCTCATACCTTTTAAGGTCCATTATGCTGCTGAAATTCCTTCTGTAATCTCTACACTGGGGATTCATTACCTTTCTCCTGTCAGACCTTTAACACCGCTGTCTAATTACCATATGAGTGAGGCAGATTTTCCTGTAATACAATAGACTTTTTTTCTGAACATTACTTAAATTAGTGTAAGATGCACTTAGGATACCAGATGCAAACTTGATGTTTTAATAAAAGAAGACCTAGCCAATGCATAGAAGGTTTTTTCAGTCTTTGAATCCTCTGAAGTGTCAAAGAATTAGGTTTTCCACTTTGTTTATTTAAAAATGTGGTTTAGGGGTTTTTTTCATTGCAGAGGTCAGGAAGAGTTTTGAACTGACCACTGCTTAAAAATTGTTATACCTGTTAAATTGATAATGGTTTTGAACTAGGATCTCTGTTATCAAAGAGCCGTACAGTTTGTTTCTGGGAAAACAAGAACTTCAGGATGCTTAGAAAACGGTTCTTCATAAAACTTTCTTTAGGAACTGTGTCTTCAATATTTGGACTTTAAAGATCTGATACTGGTTTTGTACAACAGTATTATTGCTAGAAACATCATGGATATCCACGTTCTTGCAAATCGATGATGATGTGTTCATAAATAGCAACTGGCAGGAGCCCAAGGTAGTGTTCAGATCAAGGGCAAAGATTCCAGTCCCCACCAGGGCTGAATGTAGGTGTCCTGCAGCACAAAGGATGGCATCACAAAAAGAAGCTGCAGACACAGTAGCTGCATGTCCATCAGCTTTGTCAACTCGGGGATCTTCACATTAGTGCCCATTTTGCCCCTGAAAAAGTCTTGTCCCATGACCATCTTCTGGGACCTCTTCTTCCTGCTTGGCAGCTTCTGGAGACTTTTCAGGTGTAAAACTATGGCATCACTTCCTTTACAGAACTGATTCTACCTGCCTGGATATTTTTCCTGTCGCAATAAATGTGATTTCATTAAAATACAATATGCTAACATGGAAGTGAACCCCAAATAGTTCCAGATTATTGTTTTCTAAAAATAGAGAAATAATTTAGTCATCAGGAAAAAAACAACCAAAGAAACTGAAAACTCATCAAAACCATTGGTAATTGATGAAGGTCATTCACTTTCTTTGTTCTTAGGTTAGTGCAAATGCAGCAAATATTTGTTGCTATCTAATTTAGCCATTAATTCACTTTTATATTCTTCACTGAGAAACTTTTTCTTAAGTCTGTTTAAACAGCAGCATATACATTTGCAGTGTTGCATTCCCTGGGAGATGTTTAAAATGTGTAATTCTACATTTTTTTACAAAAATCTATTTCGGAGTATTTTTTTCCTTTCAAAGTGCTAATATACTTGACTTAAGAAATTTTAGTAGTTGTTTTATAAATTCAAAATTCATCTTGAAATTTAAGGTCTAAATTCATCAAAGCATGTGAATATAGATGTAAGATCCATCAGAGCCATAATTTTTTTAGCTTTGACAATTGTGCATGTATATATGAGTTTAACTTCAGTACACACATCAGTCCAACCACATAAAATATTATTCTTTTCTGCTTTTCTTTCTTAGTGTAGTAATATTGGGTATGTAATGGCTTCTGAATAAAAATATCTATCTACAACAATTCTTACAGTATAAAGTATGATGTATATTTATGTATTTGGAGTGTGGTTCTTGCTTTAAACTTTTCATTGCTTTATTTGCTACCCGGTGTTACTCAGCAATAAATAATGAAGCATTGCTGATGTCCATGCAGCAGAAACAAATGAGTTTCTGTGTAAAAACTGAAATCAGAAATATAAAATGTTATGTAAACATTCTTCAGCCTCTTGTTCTTAGCATTGTGTTTATTGATTCTTAAAATAAGACATTAATTTTGATAAATGTCCCCTAGAACCTGGCCTGACACCATCAGTATTACAGCATACTTTAAAAGGGGCTTTTCTGCCAAATATTTTTTTAAGCAGCAGGTCCAATCAAAGTAGCTCTTGCCTATTTCTCCTTTTATCCGTGCCATTTGTGCTGTGTCTGCAGCACTCCTCTGCTGTGCCGTTCATTCCAGCTGTTTCAAAAGCAGCCGCTGATAACCTGTATCAGGGAATTAGTTATTTTTAACCCTGATACAGTTGCCATGTGACCCCAGATGCCCTTAGGGTGTCTCAGGGGCAGAAACAAATGGTGTAGTGCACAGGCTTATTAAAGCTGTAGTGCCTTTGAGAGAAGTAGTTGTATCTCCAGAGAGAAAAATGTAATACTTAGCTGCTTCCAGAGTCGCCAAAAGCTCTCGAGGATTATTTTTAAATAGTATTATATGAAGATGAGAGGATCTGATTCAATGAGATACAGTCAATAGAAAATGAAAGAAAGAGCCTTTTTCAGACTAACTGAAATAAATCATCTTCACTAAACTGTGTCCCTAAGTGCCACATCTACATGTCTTTTAAATACCTCCAAGGATGATGATTCTACTGTTTCCCTGCACAGCCTGTTCCAATTTTTGAGCATCCTTTCTCTGAAGAAATGTTTCTTAATATCTAGTCTAAACCTCCCTTGTTAAAACTGGAGGCTGGTTCTTCTCATTTTGACACTTGTTACTTGAGAGAAGAGACTGACCCTCAACTTGCTGCAGCCTCCTTTTAGAAGCAGTAAGGTCTTGACTGAGCCTCCTTTTCTTCAGGATAAACACACCCAGCTTCCCCATCCATCCTTATAAAACTTGTACCCCAGACCCTTCCCCAGCTCTGTCACCCTTCTCTGGACACACTCCAGCACCTCAATGTCCTTTATGTAGTGAGGGGCCCAGAACTGGACACAGGGTTCAAGGTGTGATCTCACCAGTGCTGAGTACAGGGGCACAGTCACTGCCCTGGTCCTGCTGGCCACATTATTGCCGATCCAGGCCAGGATGCTATTGGCCTTCTTGGCCACCTGGGCACACACTGGCTCATGTTCAGCTGCCATTGACCAGCNGCTGCCATTGCCCAGCACCTCCAGCACCTGGTTCTTTTCTGCCAGGCCATTTTCCAGTTACTCTCTCTCAGCCTGTAGCACTGCATGGGGCTGTTGTGACCTGAGGGCAGGAGCAATCACTTTGCTTGTTGAATTTCATATGATTGGCCTCAGTGCATAGATCAATCCTGTCTAGATCCCTCTGCAGCAGATCAATATTCCCACCCATCTTTGTGCTGCCTGCAGACTGACTGAGGGTGCACTCGGTCTGGTTCACTGGGTAATTGATAAAGATATTAACCAGGTCTGGCCCCAGTACTGAGCCCTGAGGAGCCCCACTAGTGACTGGCTGCCAGCTGGATGTAACTCCATTCACCAACACTCTCTGGGCTTGGTCGTCCAGCCAGTTCTTTGCTTGGCAAAGGGTGTGCTTGTGAAAGCCATGAGCAGCCAGTTTCTCCAGAACGTTGTGGGAAACGGTGTCAAATGTCAAAGGCTTTAATTGAGTCTGGGTAGACTTTATCTTTTTCCTTCATCCACTTAGGAGGTCACCCTGTCATAGAAGGAGACCATACTTGTCAGGCAGGTCCTGCCTTTCCTAAACCCATGCTGGCTGTGCCTGATCCCCTGGTTGTCCTGCATGTGTTGTGTGATGGTACTCAAGATCATCCACTCCATGACCTTCCCTGGCTGACTGAGCCTGCCTGAAGTCACGCTGTCAGGTGGTATCCTCCCTCTGACTCCTTGTGGATGGACATTATCTTAACTGACCTCCTGTCAACTGGGACCTCCCCAGTTAGCCAAGACTGCTGCTAAATAATGGAAGATGATTTGGTGAGGTCTTCTGCTAGTTCCCTTTAGATGGCGAATCCCATCTGGCCCCATGGACTTGTGTATCTTAAATTGTGTAGCTGGTCACTGACCATTTTCTCCTGGTTTATAGGAGCATCATTCTGCTCTCTGTCTCTGTCTTCCAGCACAGGGTCTTGGTATCCTGAGAGCAAGTGTTCTCACCGTTAAAGACTGAGGGAAAGCAGGCACCAAGTACCTCAGCCTTTTCCTCATCCTTTGCCACTATGTTTCCTCCTGCATCCAGTAAAGGATGGAGATTCTCCTTAGCTCTCCTTTTGTTGCTGATGTATTTGTAAAAACAGTTTTGTGTTTTACAGCAGTAGTCAGATTAAGTTGTAGCCGGGCTTTGGCCCTGTAACAAATTGACCCATTATTAAAATTAAAAGTGCAGTCCTTTTTTTAACATGTTGTTTGGAAAATACCACCTTTCAAAAGCATAAAAATGCCTTAGTGTTGCTAAGCAACTGCAGTTGTGTGGTCAAATTCCGGAGATGTGAGTTGTCACCATTCAGTTGTTTTTACAAGAGACTCTAACCTTTGGTCCTGGATGGTTTACTGTTTAAGAAGTACACACACTAACTTAAGTCATATGTTTCTCTATTACATAAAGGATATCTTGGACATCAAGTAAATTTAGATTTAAGTATTCATAACTAATCTGTTTCATTGTGCCATATGACAGTTTTTAATAGCTACTTATAAGGAATCAAAAAGGTTTCCTCATTGGAATGCCACTCTTTCAGAAAGCTCATCCATCAATGTGACCAAATATGTGTCGGGTAAGACAAGTCCTCTGCCTTAACCACTTGAGTTCCAACTCATACAAAACTTAACCATGCACACAACTTGAGTTATCTGAAGCACTGAAGTCAGGAGATATTACATGCTTAAAATGGGACAAGAGTAAGTGCATTCCTGAGCTAAGTCCTCAAAAAGCCATTATTTTAATGTACTTAAGATAAAACCAGTACATCATGGGAATTTAAAAGAGAAAACAAATGTGTGTAATTATTTTTTTTCTTTCTTGTTTTGTAGGGGCACAGTTTTTTTCCTGTGATTTATAGCTACCAATAACCTTCCACAGTGGTTGCTTTATCAACCTATTATTCTGGCATCTTCTGCTCTTGTTAGTAAGCAGAAGAGAACTATTAAACGCAGAGCTAAGTACTCCTAATCTCAAGAGGGAGACTTTGTACAGTATGTTCTGTACAAAACTGAAAGACTTGAAGATTACAGGAGAATGTCCTTTCTCCTTACTGACTCAAGACCACCTTACTGAGGAACATGACAAAGACTGCACAGAAAACAGCTCTAGAGCAGCTTTGCCCATCTGCAAAGAAGTCCATGAAAAAGATGGTCAAGGAAACCTCCCACAAAGGAAAACGAGCAGAAGTAGAGTGTACCTGCACACACTAACTGAAAGCATCTGCAAACTAATCTTTCCTGAGGTAAATAGATACTAAATAATAAAACTTTAATAGCATTTAACTATAAATGTTAAAAAAGCATTCTACGCCCGCCTTTAGCTGTAAGCCTTTAGAAAGTTGCTTTGACTTAAAAGTTTGTGTTCTTATGTGGTTCTCCATAGTTTAAATCTACTTCCATTCCTTCTGGATATAACTTTGCCACTGTGGCAAAGTCTGTATTGTACACACCATTCCTTCCACTGTATTTCCCTTATTTTTGCCTTGTATTTGCAACCTTCCACTGATCTTTTTAATTGTTCTTTTTAAATCCATCTATTTTTGTACCATTGTTTTACATAGAGATATAGTAATAGAAATTCTGCCTTGTTACCTAATTATGTAAATTATGTGGTCATCTCATCAGTTCACCTAACTGAATCCAAACTGCTAAGTGCATTAGTCATTATCACAAAAAAATTAAAATAGATGTTTCCATCTGCTGTGATACTAACCTCTTGTCATACTATTTTTAAAACCATTACTGTTCGTATTTACCACAAAGATACTCTTATGTCTCTGCTCAATTTAACTGAAAATGGGCCCAGGCTTGCTTGAGTGGAGATGAATACCATGGTTTATCTCTGCAAAAAGGACATGAAAAATGCAGCTCTGTCACATCCAGCTCTTGGCCTTGTCTCAAATTCAGTGGGAGGGTTGAAGGAACTGACTACAAATAGCAAATGGACAATTCTGTACACTCGTTTAATTACAATTCCATTACTTGGGCATTTAGTGTACCTTACTTAAAGTGCTGGAGTTTTGTTAAATCTATTTGTAGGTCGGGTTTGCTGCTCTTCATCTATTACCCATTCACTAAACCTATAGGTAATTAAGTTTTGAAAAACTCCCTTTTACCTCTGCTGCATTTATACAGATAGAATGCATCCCTTTAAACTTTTAAACTGTTCTCTAAATTTATAAAAGAAAAGACTTGTAACCCAAAAATGAACTGGCAAAGCACCCTTTCCAGGGTGTCATGATTGCTGTATTGCTTTTCTAGTATATAGTTGTTGGTGAGATTTTTAATAACTGGTATTTTTTTTCTCTTTAAAGAGTGGTATAAATGTATGCAGTTGCTGTCACATAATTATGATAGGCTAGTTCATCATCTGAGAGAAAGCTTGGCAAAGTGAAGTTATTACGACTGTGTACCCTAGGAACCACTGAAATTCAAGGTTATTGTTGTTACTATTTACAATTATTCAAGTCATATGCATCAGAACTTTGTCCAAGTCTGTTCTCATGCTGATTTGGGGTAAAGCCCTAAGCATCTTCCTAATCCTATTTTTCCATTAAAGGGCTTTTCTTGTTACTTAAATGTCATTGAGTAACATCACCTTCCTTCCAACCTTAAGTTCCAGAACAGGGCTGCATCATGACACCTATTGATTTGTGAACTTCTGATGGAAACAGCATGCTGTGCATGGAAATCCAGGACAAAGCACATCCAAACAACTTTTTTGATTAAATTCGAGGCATGATGTAGTGCATATTGTTGTTTAATTTACTTCTTTCTTTACAGAAATATGGAGAACATTGCTCATATATAAGTAATGGATTGGATGGCATTCCACTTACTGTATCAGTTTCTACAAATAATGTAATTTATGTTGTGTTCATATACATGGTATATGGTATATACACAGATATGTATATATGTATCTAATTCACTTTAGATTTTTCCTTGGAAAGCATTTCCAGAATATGCGTTTCTTTCACATGATATTTTCCTTCATTGTGCAAACTTTTCTCCTGGAAATACAAAAAGTAAAAGATGGCAGTAAAAGCTGCTGGTTTCTTCCAGGAATGAGAACCAAAGAAAAGCCAGGCCACAGGAAGCCTCACAGCTGAATTCTGTCATGCCAGTATAGTACTATTCTATGACCTTGTCTGTCTGAGTGGGAGGTTTGGGTTTTGAATATCAGAGACTACATACATATGGCAGCTTTACTGGCCCTAACAATTTGAAATACGCATATTTGGAAAATGTTCCATCTGTTCCAATTAGGAGCTGCAGAAGGGATATGGAATCATGGGATTGAGGTATTTTAAGGCAAATACCCATTATGCTCTAAAGTGTCTTTTATTAGAGAATCCTTTTATAAAGGCTGTTTTCAGTGACTAGATTTTCATCTGGAGGATGTTGTGGCATACACAGTGAAAATTATTCTTTTTCTTTAAAATAATTTTGTATTCATGGTACTTTGTGGTTTTTTGGGGGTGGGATTTGTAATAATAGAAAGCTGTGTTAGTTATACTTATTTCTTAGCAGCACTGTCTTTATTGCCATCTGAAAACTTGGCGGTAAGGAACATCACTGTATTTAAAATACACAACTGCTGGTGCACATGAACTGAGGGGCTTAATTGCAGTGGTACTGGAGCTGAAGAGAGAACATAAATTAAACCTCATAACCATAGAAGTGACATACTGTTTCTAACAACAATACTGTCTTGAAAAAAAGTTGTTAGTCCCAAGGATGGCAAAGTAATTCTGTGTATAGAAATGTTATCTCATGATTAAATTTTCAGCAATGACATAGATACATATGACATACTTATTTTTTTCCCCAGTTTGAAAGGCTAAATCTTGCACTGCAGAGAACACTTGCAAAACACAGAATAAAAGAAACCAGGTATGTAAGTGTAATGGGTTTGTAACTAACTTCACTGCAAAAATGTTTTTCAGACAGGAATGGGGTGGTGACCGGCAACAAGGCTTCTGGAATTCATATTCAATTATCTTGTCAAATTGGTGTGTAACATTTCGTGTAATGTAAGCTAGTAATGATTTTGTTTATTTTAAAATATTCACAAATATTTACATCACTCGCAAATTTGACTTAATGGGCAAGTTGTACAGGGATACACGCAAGGACTTTGGAGGAGCTCAGAGACTGCTTGGCATAGATGGAACAATAGATATGGTTGTATATGTATCTAGCCCAGTGTTTCTAAGATCCCAGGGAAAGAGTTTTAAATACAATTAGTATTATACAAAAGAATTTGGTTTCTGATACAGTGAATACTCATACACTACAGATACTGACTTGGATGTTTTCCTGAGCTCACTTGGCTTCTGGTTTCTGTTTCTGAGGAACTCGGCCAATTTTCTGCACCTCTTAGTACTAATCCAATATTAATCATTTGAGCCTTGTGAGGAGTAAGAATTTCTTAGCATCTCATGATACACTGAGGATTCAGTTTATTGAATCTGAAAAATTAAGCCCATCACTTTAAATCTGCTTTCTGAAGTGAAGAAAAATAATCAAGTTGGAAACTACACTGTTGCTCACCATGATAAGAATAGATAATTGCAGTGTGTCTTTTAAATTATACTTGATATTTTTAAAGCACTTTACATACATTGACTGAACCAAAGATAGCGGGTCAGATGTGCTGTGCAATTGCTGACTGGCTTATTGCTATGAATGTTTTCCCATTCTTTAATTATGTGTTGCTTCCCTGGAGTATTAGCTGAAAAGAAAAAATTACTGTGATATTCTGAAGGAGGCAATAATGCAAATGTAAAACAAATATAAATGTCTGTATTGCTTTTGCATATAAATATACCTATGATGTTCCAAGTGAAGAAATTCAGAAGGCATGTATCAGGAGTTTATTGCTTATATGAAGGTTAATCTAAGCTATATGTTATTCTCATAACTTTGAGTCAAACATTCAGTTTGATATTTATTGTCCTCAGATAAGTCAGAGGGCTGCAGTTTTGTGTCAAATATCTGCATTACTACCAATGAACAAGTAATTTTGAAGTTAATAGTTGTTATTTGTATTAGTTTGAATAGCTGTATTTCCTCTCAAAGCAGAAATATCTTCTCACCTCTTTTGAATTAAATGCATTGTAATTCCAAAAAATGCTTGAATATAAATTCCAATTATATTATACAATATGTTAGGAAATGTAGTTTTGGCTTCAAGAAAAAAAACCACAAACCAAACAGAAAACCAGGACTGCTACAATGACAGGCAATAGCATTTGACTGAAATCATAATTTGAGCTCAGACCACCAAAACTTTGAATTTACTAGAAATGCACAGGATAATCTAAGATCCTACCAAGATCCCCTTTTGAATTAATTGAAAGCTTCCTATTTGATCAGCAGAACTGGGTCTATACACTTTAAAGACAAGGTAGGTAACTTCTGTACTTACTATTTTTACCACATTTATCTTGATAATTTAGGGTGTTTATGTACATTTTTATGATCTTTGCAGAAAAACTGGTGATAGAGAAGATTTTGAAAAAATAATCAGTGATCATGCTAATGCAGCAGGTAATGTAAGCTTGTATAATAATATATATATAAAAATAAATAGAGTATTCTATATATATATAATAATATATTTTATATAAGTTAGTCTTATTACTAATATGTTACTTCATATTCTGAAGACTGTTGTGTGTCAGAAGAGAACTCTATAATTGAAATATGTAACTCTGGCTAGATCTGTAATAGTAAATTAACATTTCCTGGAACTGAAATATGTTCTTCTCTACACTTAAACTGTTAAAGTGGTCCAGGCACTCTCAGTTGACCTGTGAGAGACTCTACTTTTTCAAAGGATTCCCAGTAACAGTTGGGGAAATGGAACAAACATACCCAACAGTTAGTTTGCATGCAACTACCTGGGTAAAACAAATTTACTAGGAAAGATGTGAGCCATTCAGTGCCAATTGGCCTCAGTGCTCCAGAATATTCCCAGGGTCATTTAATGTACTGGATTATGCATAGTACTTATATCTGAACATCCTGTTTTATTGGTATGTTAGTTTTTAAACTTCTTGTTTTACTCCTTTATATCAATCTAAGGGTGTTGAGTTAAATCTTGTGCCAAAACTTGCACATCTCATTTTGTCTACATCTCTACAAAGAACACTGAATCTTGGATCCTTCTAAACTACAACCAATTGTCCTCCCATTTCCAGGCCTTGTTTCCAGGACTCCTAAATGAGAGTGCCCTCAGGTGTCAGTGCTGCATCAGGGAGGGATATTGGTTGCTTGTTTTGGCCTAGGTTGAAAAAAATGTGGAGGTTAGCCTGTGATTCAGGATGATGAGTGCAGTTCTGACTAAAATGTGGTTCTGTGCAGGTGTTCCCGTGGAGTCTCTACGGGAATCTCTTGGTGAAGAGCTATTCAAAATATGCTATGAAGAGGATGAACACATATTAGGGGTTATTGGAGGCACCCTTAAGGACTTCTTGAATAGTTTCACTACTCTGCTGAAGCAGAGTAGCCACAGCCAAGAAGCAGGAAAAAAGGACAGACTTGAAGATGCCTCCATATTATGCCTGGAGAAAGATCAGGACTTCTTAAATGTTTATTATTTCTTTCCTAAGAAAATCACAAGTCTTATTCTACCTGGTATCATTAAAGCAGCAGCTCATATTTTGTATGAAACTGAGGTGGAAGTGATGCTCATGCCTCCTTGTTTCCATAATGACTGCACTGAGTTTGCTAACCAGCCTTATTTGCTGTATTCTATACAAGTCAAAAGTGCAAAACCTTCCTTATCTCCATGTAAACCACAGTCTTCACTTGTGATTCCTGCCTCTGTGTTCTGTAAGACTTTCCCATTTCATTTTATGTTTGACAAGGATATGTCAGTTCTTCAAATTGGAAATGGGATAAGAAGACTTTTGACCAGGAGAGAATTTCAAGCTAAGCCAAATTTTGAAGAGTATTTCGAAATTCTTACCCCCAAAGTAAGCTGCACTTTTAGTGCAATAATGACAATGCTAAATATGCAGTTTACTGTACGAGTTAGAAGATGGGATAATACTGATATGAAACCATCCATGGTAAGAGACTTTTTATCACCATTTCTTCTACAAGGAATTTGTTTTCTTCAGATGGAGTTAAAATAGCCACAAAACATGGTGCATTTTGCATTTTCTACATCTGAACATCTGATACAACTGTATAATAATGATTTAATTAGGGTAGTCAAATGTAATTCAGATTCTGAAGCCAACGTTCAGTCAAAACTCTGCTTTAGGACTTACACAGAAGTAAAATCTGACTGCAGATTTTATTTTGATTGTATTTAATTTAATTTATAATTCATTATTCATTAAATTTATTTCATTTATTTATTTATTGATTTTATGTCAATAATTTGAAATACTGAGATAAAGCCAGTGATATGCCGCGCTGCTGAGAATAAGAACATGTTCAGCCCAGAGACAGTGTCAGGAAAAGCTTTAACAAAGTGCCCCCTGAGTCATTTGGGAACATCTCTAGGTCTGGGGAAAATAAACAGATGTTTTCTGTGCTCATTCCTTTGGTGTTTTGGTATCTGATACTCTGACATTTTCATCAGATACAATCACCAAAGGTTCCACTGAGTTTCAGCTGATGGGATTACAACCATCTTTGCTGAAGCTGGGTCTGTGACAAATGACCTGGGATAGTAAAAAAACCTTGAGTATTCAATGACTGTTTTTATTCGTTCCTGGTCCCAGCTGAATTTCAGCTTATATACACCTGAGGCACTCCAGGATGAATTACCAGCTCAGACTCAACACTCCAAAAACTTAAATGAAGAATGGTTAAAAAGTTTTATCCAGTTACTAATGTAGCTACTATTAAAAGCTGTAGCTACTTCATCTCAGATCCATTTCTGCACTAGAATGGTTGCAAGGGGCAGTAAAGTTGGCTTTGATTTTGCACGTATTTGCATATGCAAATGTCTATTAGTAAGGAACAGATTTTATTTAAAAAGTGGTCTTTCAAAGCCGTGTTAAGCTCTGCAGCACCTTTCACATTATGCAACTGACTACAGAAAGGACATAACAATTCACACAAAATATTTTTCTTTTTTAGACTATTAAAATTGGATATTCCTGCCATTTCTGCCTTTAATTTTAAATTGCAGTGAGTAGTGAACATCCTATGATAAAGCTGAAGTAGATTTTCTCACTTTATCTTATGGAGAAAGTGGTGCGTGAACTGGTTATTAGTAGAAATTCAGAGGCCACTGTAGTAACACATATTATCAATTGCTGAAAATGCACAAAATTATTCTTTTTGGTTTTCTCCCTAAGATAAACTGTGATCAGACATAATTAGGTGTTTATCCTTAAGATGGAGTCCTCTTGTAACAGAGGACTGAATAAAAATGAACTTACTTGATGGCTCTGTGATTCAGCACCCCATGTTTTCTCTAAGCAACTAAATGAAAATGTAAGGACTATGGACCAGTCTTGATTTTCTTACATTTTAGCAAAATGCATTTTCTCTAAGACATCCTGCTTCTAGACCATTGCCATGCATGTTTTCCATGAATTCTTGTTTCTTTAACTGTTTCAGGTAATGGATCTTAAAGGCCAAATGATCTATATTTTTGAATCCAGTGCCATTCTTTTCTTGGGATCTCCCTGTGTGGACAGACTGGAAGATTTTACAGGACGTGGATTGTACCTCTCTGATATTCCCATTCACAATGCTTTAAGAGATGTTGTTCTGATAGGAGAGCAGGCCAGAGCCCAGGATGGACTGAAGAAGAGGTTAGGAAAGCTAAAAGCAACCCTTGAGCAGGCCCATCAAGCACTTGAAGAAGAGAAGAAGAAGACTGTAGATCTTCTGTTTTCAATTTTTCCTGGAGAGGTTGCTCAGCAGCTGTGGCAGGGACAAGTTGTACAAGCCAAGAAATTTAATAATGTCACAATGCTTTTTTCTGACATTGTTGGATTCACTGCCATCTGTTCCCAGTGCTCACCTATGCAGGTTATCACCATGCTTAATGAGCTTTATACTCGCTTTGATTACCAATGTGGAGAGCTAGATGTCTACAAGGTACACAATTCATTGCTTTTCTGTGGGATTCTGGGGCAGGAAAGGAAATTAAGACTAAGTGGGACAGAAGACAATAGAAGTCCAAAAATTATTTTGCCATAAACCTTTTTCAAATGAAAGACAAAATAAATCACAAAAACAAAGTCAACACAAACAGTTGTTCATTCAGCCAAGAAAGAAAACTTAAGAGTTAATTTTAAAAATTAATTTCAATGACAGTGTTGTGACTCTGGAGTAAACAGGTGTTTAATGTATCTGGGGATGCCTGACAGTAAATGAAAAAGGAAAAATATTTTAGAATTATGCTCAGCAATAAATAAAAGTTGTGCAATTTTTCCTTTTGCATGATACTGCAGGATTTGTCCAGTACTTAAATAATTTTGCAGGAAAACTAAGACTTGGTCAAGAATTTTATGTAGCTACAATTCTTACTGAAGTTAGGCTGTTCTTTTATATTTATCAAACAGTCTAAGAGTAAGGAACAAATATGCCTGTTTTAGGTTGAGACTATTGGAGATGCCTACTGTGTTGCTGGAGGCTTGCACAAAGAAAGTGAAACACATGCTGTTCAAATAGCACTGATGGCCCTGAAGATGATGGAACTCTCAGACGAGGTGGTGTCTCCCCATGGAGAGCCTATCAAGGTCATATATTTTATTGTATTTTATTTGGTTAAACTGAGCTTCTTTTGTTGGTTTAGTTGCTTTCTGGGATTTTGTCTGAAGGAAATTTCACATCATTGCATTAACTTAGAGAATTTGGGGAATCAAGTGACTGTGGCTGGAGAAGCTGACCTTTTTATATCTGTGGATGAGTTTTGTGGAGCAGTAAAGGTGATGTAGAGATCTGAAAATCAACCCAAAAGACAAATGCAGTGAAGTCAACAGGTGCAATCTGACACATTGCAGTTCTTGTCTCAGTAGCAATAAAACTGTCAGGCATGGAATATTCTCTTTTCTAAGGAAATGACTAATCCTCTTTCCAAATTAGACTTCCAAGTCTTTTGACGCAGAAGCTATGAATATGAATGCCCAAAGACGTTCTGATTGTAGTAATCCACGCATCCTTAGAGGATTCCATTGCTGTTCTTGTTTCACAGTCAGATACTGAACCACCAGAAGATAATGGTGTTAATGCTGTCAAAGCAACTGTTAAATTCAGTAGTAATTGTATTTATGGCTTCCTTTCAGTGAGAACTTACACATGTACTGAACTTTTCATATAGGATTATCTCTTACTGAGAAAGAAAAAGAAAGGCCTGTGTGCATGAAAAATTATGTGGAACTTCAACGTAGTTCAAATGGCCTGGAATTGCATCCTGTTATTTTTAATAGAGGTGTCTCAATTCATTATGTCTTTCATTTGCTAATTTTTAACATTTATCTGTTCATTTGTTCCTTCAGAAAGCCTAATGGTTTTGTTTTTTTAAATTTTAGATTAAGGAATACTTGTATTCCGAGACAAAGAAAATGGTTATTAAGACGATAATATGTTCCACATTTATCACAAAGAACAGCAGTATTGTATTATAAATAAAGGTTGTTCTTTTTGCATTTTGCACTATCAAATTAAGTCACACTTAAAAAATCTGGAAACATCCTGGCAATATTATAACAAGTATAATTTACATGGAAGTGCTACTACTATATTTTTTAAATTATTTTAAAATAAGGATAAAAAAGTTATATCGTGTATGTACCTAACAGCAGCTTCTTAGAAGGAAACGATCTATTTTTAATGAAAGTGTGCATCTATGTTAATTAAATGCTTGATGAAAACATTGGTTATTGTACAAAGCAATAAATTTGTCACACGATCTACTGTCATTTTACATATCAGTTGCCAAGAAAAGAAAGTGTGACTGCAAATGGCATACTTTGAATAAGACTTAGATTTTGATGAACGTATTTCAGCCATTTTTACTATGTGGGTGGATTTTGCTTTTGTTGCAGATTTTTCTGCTTTTACACTCAAAGTTAGAAACTGCAACTTCTTCATAATGGTATGATACTTTCTTGATATGTAAAGAGTAGGATGCAGAGTAGACACACAAGCTTCTGACATCATGCCATTATTTAGTCAGAATGCTGTTCTGAAGAAAACACTTCTACACATGTATAATGCACATGACAGAAAGAACACAGCTCAAAAAAAAAAAAAAAACCACCAAAAAAAAACATAGAAAGCAGCAGCAGCTAAGAAAGAGTTGAAAATCTGAGTATGAGCTAAGTTCACAGCAGTTGACAGTCATATTTTGATATGGTAGGATTATTGACTAAAAATGCAGTGCAAGATAAACTTCAGCTAGTTCCCTCTCCAGCAGTAATGACCAGAGTACAGATATTTTAAGGAGACTCTGCTAACCCTGTTTATTTTAGTTCATTCTTTCTTTCTTTCTTTCTTTTAATGAAGAATAATTTATAAAATTGACTTTACCAATTCTATTTTACCTAATAATGCTGTTTTCTTTCTTTTGTTTAAAGATGCGTATTGGCCTTCATTCTGGATCTGTCTTTGCTGGAGTTGTTGGGGTTAAAATGCCTCGTTACTGCCTTTTTGGAAATAATGTGACCCTTGCCAATAAGTTTGAATCTTGCAGTATACCAAGAAAAATAAATGTCAGCCCAACAACTTACAGGTACGGTGCAGTATGTGAAATGTCTGCCTGCAGTAGTTACTGTAGTAGTCTCTTATCTTCCTGTTGTTTTTTTGGCTGGGTAAAATAAGCAAAATTAGAAATCATATTTTACCTTTTAAGGAAGCTGTGCTACCCTCACTGTAGCCTGGACTGTAGTGTGTTGTTCCACCTCAGCTTGTACCCACTGCCACATATCTGACAATGCCTTGTGGTAAGGTTCTGCATCCAGCATCAGACAGAGAATTTGGCACAGGATCCTTCCTGACATCCCCTGCAGCATGTGCTATGTGACACAGACGGTGCCAAGCTTTAGATGATCTTGGATAGGTGATTTAGAAAAAGTAGCACAGGTATTGGAGCACAGAGAAAGTAACCCTTTTGATCATGCACTCTGAAAAGACAGAGAGAGCATTAGCATCACCAGTGCTGGCCAATAGTGATTGTTTTTCCATTCCACTCATATGGAAAATCATTTTGAATCACACTCCTAGAAAATAGGCAATTTGATTAATGAGTAAACTATTGTTGTTGTGGAATTTATTTTTTTTTCTGAGTGAACAAGGTGTTAACCTCCTTTTTGTTTGGTGTTTTTTTAAATTTTGATTCATTCACCAATTCTAAAGACATATTGATAACATTATGGCACCTTGCACAACTCCTGTATATTGCAGTAATTGTTTGAAAGCTTCAGTATGAGTTATCAACATTTATCCCTACAGATTAGCAGTCTCTGTTTCAATCTTTGAAAAAGCAAATAATATTAGAATTGATAAGAGGGTCTGATTAGTGTAATTAATAAGGTTCATAGTATTCCATTCTTTGAAATACTAATTATGGTGCATTTGGTGTATGGATGTGAGCTAGCTTCCAGCACTAAGTAATTTTTGAAAATATTTACAAAAAACATAGCACCTACATGCAAAACATGGACAAGACAAAAAAAGAGGAGAAACTGTTATTTGCACTGATGCACACTTTAATAGGTTATCAAGGTTACCAAGCAAACATTTATTTTTTATATTTCCAGTAAATAACTGTAAAAATTAAATTGGATTCTCCCTGACATACATGAAGAATTATTGAATATCTGCACTTATTAGTGATGGATTGATTTTTAATCGAGATGATTCATTTTTGTTCTAGGTTGTTAAAGGAATACCCAGGTTTTGTGTTCACACCGCGCTCAAGAGAGGAGCTTCCACCAAATTTTCCAAGTGATATCCCTGGAATTTGCTATTTTCTGGATGCTTATATTCAAGGAACAAACTCACAGACTTGGTTTCAAAAGAGAGATTTGGGAGATGGCAATGCCAATTTTTTCGGTGAGGAAACAGGAATAGACTAAATTGTACGTTCACAAATGTATAGAATAAATTTATAAATATTTGGAATTTTTTTTTTAATAAATTGAAAATTTTTAAAACTGTATGAAACATGAAAGCACTTTAGATTGTTAACACCTGAAAGCCAGTATTAAAATTTCAGGAAGTATGTCACTGACTACTTTTTATTTTTCCTTGGCATAAGGAACATAATCGCTAAAGTAATGTTGCAATGTCACTGTTGGAAATGCTACTATAAACTGTATTTTCCCTGTGGTAATATGTAAGTGCTACAGTTCTCTCTATACTGAGAATTCTAGATGTATTGTATATGCAGTTTGTCAGGAAATGTAATGTGCAAGTGATGCAGCCACATGCAGTGTTGTGAGCTGGTGCTTATCAATGACTATGAAAATGTATTTTCTTGGAGATTCCATAAGAAAATGTCCATTAAAATATTGTCATTGCCATCACATACTCCTTCCAGTGCATCATTTGTGCCCCATCCTAGAAAGCTGCTGACCATCTTCTCACACTGACTGGTCAAAGTATGAGGGTGCTCAGCGTTTTCTGGATCAGGATGCTAATTGTAGCTAACACACATGCATAGCAGAATTGCTGCTTACTGTTTCATGAACTTTATTTTGTGTATAAAATGACTATAGATTAAAACACTGTATAATCACATACTAACATCTCTGTAATCATCAAACTATTTCAGTTCTTAGGGTTTTTAAAGTACTTAAAATAATAATATACACTTGTTATTATGTATTACAGCAATAAATGTTTTCTTTTTGTTGTCATTTAAATTTGAAATGTTTGAAGAGAAGTGTAATAAAATATGCTTTGGAATGTTTGCTTAGAAATGAAATTCCAGTCAGACTATATGTAATGGAAGCACACCAGCTTAAAGTTCTGATCCTTATTCATGGATGCAATGTGGGTGTGACATGCTATGGAAATGCCCATCACATGTTCGCTCTGAAGTTGCCAGGGGAATTTTCAGGTTGAACAGAGATGCTTTTAGACATCTGAACACATTTACAAATATTATTACTACTACAGGACAAGTTTTTCTGTTGTGGCTGATGGAATATGAGTGGAGAATGCTAAAGGCTTTGTCTCTGGAACTAGCGGAATAGAGTTAGTTAAGAGTTCTGAGTTTAGGATTCCGCCTCTCTAACTAGCAGATCCATCTGCCCAGAAATTCCTCTGTGCTGTACGGTTTGATCCCAACTGCAGGCTGAAGAACTGCACCACTTATGCACGTACTACTTCTCCCAGTAGTATCAGGTGTTATTATTCTAACCTCTTCAGCTCCTGGGGTTTGGTATATCAAGCTGTAAAAATCTCTTTAAACCACTTGCCACTAAATCAGATTTTGCTCTCTTAATATTTACAATTAGCAATTACCTTAGACTAAGGTGCTATTTTGTTCATTTTCTGATCTTGACTGGTACATTCTGAAGCTCAATAAACCATTTTATCCTACTAGTTTTTGGTAGAAACTCATACATGTACCATCAGAATCTTGAGAAAAGACCTTAGAAGAGACTAGAATTAAGAACATTTTAAAGCCACATTTCAATTCAGATTTCCTGTAAGGAGCATTTGAAGAAAACTTGAACCATTGAATCCTTCTTCAGGTCTACTATATCCATCCAAGATGCTTGGAAATAGTTCTGTGGTACAAAAATGGAACTAGAAAGTCTGTGTATTATAAATAAACACATCTGTCTTGCACACACCAGATATATATATATATACACACACACATATATACATATATACAAGCACATGTAACACTTTAGACTGCAGTGTTTCAAGGAAACAAGAACTATGCAAATCTTGGAGACTGATCTTTCCAATATTGTATTGGTCAGACAATTCTGTTCTATTGAGAGGAATACCCAGAGGTTACTAGTAGTCCCATGTGGGTACCCCTGGATATAGAAAATGGGGGAGAGTATTTGACTCCTGACAGTTCAGTAGACTTATGTTATTAAACCAGAAATGACTGAGGTCAGTCTCAACCTATCCATCCCTGTTAAGAAATAAATAGGCTTTTAAATAAAAAGGATTTCTTTCTCAGATCTACCGAATGGGAAGTACATTTATGAGGGAATTTCCTTTTGTCCCTAGAAGATGACTGTTGTTGGACTGGATGATGGTCATGCTCAAAGCCAAATTCCATATAAATCAGTCATTAGATAGGATGTTCATCATGGCAGTTCTTGATAACCTTCCTTAATGGTGACAACCTCCCAGGAAGAATTCTGATGAGGTGCTGTAGTGTACACAGAAAGCAACATGCTTGAGTCTCAGTGAAGTAAATAGGATTTAGGCACATATTTAAGACAAAGATTCATGAAAGTGCTTTAAAATGTACTCGTGTTCAGACCTGTTCTACAGTAAGTCTCCCATAAGTCCATTTAGCTGTAAACATAATTTAAGAAATTTAGGTCTCACTGAAGCTGTTCCTCTTTTTAAATTATTTTGCTGCATAAATATGTATTTAATAAGGGACAAATATTTAAATTGATCTTTTCACTTAGATCTAAAATATTCCTTTCACCTTTTAACTAAACATTTCATTTAAATTGGAAAAAAAGGAATCAGAAAGCTAATAAGCAAATTGTTGAGATAAACAGAAGGAAGGCGATTTAAGTGATGCAATACTGGGACATTCTGGAAGAAAATAACAGAATTGTTTTTAAGTTGATCTCTTCTGTAGTGTAGTGTATGATATTGTGAAAATTTTCACTATGCTATTTATATAAATATAAAAATACCTTAGTATTATGTCCAGAAACAGTTTTGTTATGTGTGAAATTTTATTTTATTAGTTCATGAAGATTCTGCGTGGCTGATTCCTGTTCACACTTACACTATGTGATGGAAGATAAATTTTTATCACTGCAGTTTCTTTGCCAAAGAAGTGTAAATGGCCCTTGAAACAAAAAATGGGTCCTTTGAATCTTAACACTAACATAGCTAAAGTGAAAGCTGTACCAAAAGAATTCAATTAATTTTATTTCATTCAGGCACGACCTGATAAGATTTCAGGGGGATGTCGGAAAAAATTTGCATTGCTGGTGTCAGAGGAAGTGCAATTAGTGTGGAGCTGATGCTTTCTTTCTCTCTGAACTACTGTGCAAAACCAGAGCAAAGGCAGTCACAGAAACTGACAGAACAGTGGAGCACACAGATAATTGAGCCCCTGGGACAGATCTACTTCTTCCTGGGCAAACTTGTGAAGGCAGAATTCAGACCCCCCCCAAACCCAATTTATTTCTCCCATGATTTTCTTTTGCAGTCTTTCCAGAAACAGCTGCAATTAATAGTACAGGGGGAAAATCAGTATTTCCAACTAAAGGCAATCAGAATTTAGGGAATTGCTCTTGAATCTTGGCAAGGGGACCCTTTTTCAAACCCCACCCATCCTACAACCTAGCAGGCCACTCCAGCTGCTAACATTATTTTATGCCTGCCCATTGTTCTGCAAAAGTGGTGGGATATTTGTTTCCTGCAACAGCAATGACTTTTGTGGCTGTTTGCCATAGAGTGTACAAGGTACTGAGTTGCTTTCAAAGCTCTGCTCCAGTTTATCTTACATCAGCTTGGCAGGAACCAAATTTAACTTTCTGAAATGAGAGCTAGGACTTGCTTTTCTGCCTCTGAAGTCTGCAAGGTGTGTGCCACAACAGTCTTTTGAGATTTCCAAAGCCACCTCTGATGGTGTGGCTGCTCACAACTGCATTGGAAGAAAATAATTAGCTATAAGGTTTGTTTGGTTTTATTTTTATTTTAAATTTTCCAATCCCCTTTGTATATGTTCACTGGATGTCCTTTTCTGCAGAGCCTGGAGGGAAAGTAAAAGCCACTGTCTTAGGTTACTGAGCATTGCTCTGATACTGAAACACAAATAAAAGAAGAAAGACAATAAATGATTCTGGAACCTTTGCTACATCCAGGTGCAACAGTTTAAAGATACATACTCTCCAGAGCACAAGCAGTAGGATCTGAATGTTAAATATGCAGTTAGGGTGGAACATGGAGCTGGAAAGTCAGTCAAAGAAATAATAAACTGTGAAATAATCTGAAATTAAGTAAACAACCTTATAAAGTTGTGTGTCTCATCTGCTTCGGCAGACTTTTGATGCTGAAAGCAAAGTCAAGCCAGTGGTTTCCTAATATAAATGTAAATGAGCACACTGCTTTGCAGCCTCGTTATAAGATGGCCTTTGAAGATCTGTGGTAAAATTGCTTCTCATTTTTTGAGCAGTACAAAATTACAATTTTTTGTGCCACTACGGCAAATGCATATCCTGCACACACAGCAGCACATAGTGGGAAATAACTGAGGGAATACATGCAGTAGCATCCCAAGGATGTGAAAAGGGTGGATTCAGACATAGAAACATTACTACTCTTCTGATTTTTCAGCCCAAAAAAAACCTGCCAAAGAAGTATCAAAGACAAAGGCATTCCCAGGGGCTTTGGACTTCAAGCATGTGAAAACGAACAGAAGTCTTTCCACTGATTGCAGATAATGTTGGGGAAAATTTGTACATACAATTAGTTTGCTCTGCATGGCTAAGATTACATTCTTCTAACAGGAGGATGTAATAGAGCTCCTGTTTCTCAAATGTACACGTTACTGCATTACAGAACAGCAGGGAAATATTGAGGGCTGGTTCATCATAGCTTGTCAATACCAGGACTGAAAAATTAATGTAATGGTATAGGAGAACACTGTATAGAGGTATAGTAGAAATAATGAATCTTGCTGAAGTGAACTTAAGAGGGTGTTTCTGCACCTGAGAAGTGTTGTTATGACAATTCCAAATGTCAGATCTCAGACCATAACTAGAAAACACCCATAGTTCAGTCCATGTCAGTAAAGTAACTCCATCTTCAGTAAGTGGAATCCAGCAATACCATATAAGGCAGTCTTTTTATTCAGGACTTCAGTAACAAAATAAACTGTAAAAGCAAAGTCCAAAGTAAAAAATGCAACTTATTAAAATACTGTGTTGTTTTATAGTGCTTGTGCATTAACACAAACCATATTGAGCTGAATGCAGATGTTCTTGGCCAGCCAGCGGATTTCCCAAAGTTACTGTCTCAGCAGCTGCCCTTTCACACAGCATAAAAGGATCCTATGCTACTTTTTGCTTTCATGAATCTCACCAAGAATTGCCAGATGAAGTCAGCATCTCAAATCAGGAAGAAACATGTTAAAATAAAACATGTATAACATGTACCTAATGCATGATGGTCCCCAAATGGGAATATGATTGTGTGCTATAGTGGAATAAGCTTCAGGCTTTATGGAAGTGCATCAAATCCAGTCCAAATGTTTGTGTGATGTGCATTATGCATGTGGCCTAACAGTCCTGATACTCACATGGTTGGGCCTTGGAAACACAGCTCAGTATTAACAGCTTACTTTGACATTTATCTTATTGATTTCGAGCCTCTCCTTCAGATGAAAGCAGATCTTCTTGCCTAAGACTTCCAGACAGTCTTGACTGAGTAGATGTCTGGAATGGAGGCTTGTCCTCAGAAAATCAGAAAAAACAAAACAAAACAAAACAAAACAAACAAAAAACCCCAAAACAAAACAAAACAAACAAACAAAAACCAAAACCAAAACAAACAAACAAACAAAAACACAACAAAAAAGCACTTGGTTGAATTCTTTAATTCAGCATCTTCCAGCATCTTTTAAAAGGAGAGCCCTGTTTTAGAAAATTAAATCAATCACTGCCTGCTTATACTCTGACCATGCCATTTTCCGTTCACATTTTACAAATCTCACCTTGGCTGGAACCTCCATATGTCTTATAATGGGTTAATCACAAGAACAGCCTGCAAATGCAACCTACCAAGCCTGAACCAAATCAGAAGAAAGGCAATTTCATATTTATCTAAGGCAATTTTGACCCTTGCAGATGTCAGCACTTTGAAAATGTGTCACTCAGGTACACAAAATCACTAGATAATCTACCTTCTGAAAACCATAACCAAAAATAATTTGATATAATCTCTCTGATACTTCATGAGCATGAGGGCTTACCCCATATACAAAGTGGATTCCCTTGAAACCTGTGAAGAATGAGAATATCTTTTTGTACCTATTCTCAATACAGTCAACTTGTTTCCTGCCTGGGACGTGCTGCCAGGAATTCCTTGACATTTGTATCCTCAAAATTGTTTTACAAGTGCTTAAAGGAGAAGACTAGCCACACTGGAGGGCAGAAGACCCAGGTGTTGTCTTTTCACTACCAGCAGCAGACACACAAAGATGTAGTAGGTGGGATACGTTTTCCCATTTTCCCAAAATTTACTTCCTACCAAAAAGTAAAAAGTAGATAGTGACCTGATGCGTTCAAATCTTGGTTAATTGGTGACAACCCCTCTTTAGCTACAGCAAAGCACAGTCTTTGGTCTGGTTTCAACAGTATGATTTATTACATTATCTCTGTTGCCAGTTTCCTGGAAATTGAAGAGATTTTTAGAGATTTGCATGTCTTCAGTTTTTGTTTGGTTTTCTAGACAGAGATATTCAACCAGTAGTTTGGAATAGTTTGGTTAATTTACTTAAATATTTTCTTTCCTCCCTTCAAAATTCACTTATTACTTGAATGATTTTAACAGGTTATACTGAAACTTTTCCTCTTCATCATTCTTTTAAAAAACCTAAAATTGCTTTTCCCAATAGATTTGGACTGTGTTAACTAGAATTGGTGACTATGCCTACATGACCTAAAAGCAGACTTTGCCTCTGGTGTTCTTGGAATGTCTACTGAGATGATTTTGCCAAATTTCTAATGCCTAGCCATTCATGTCCTCACTTACTAGAATTTTTAAAAGCTCTTAACACAGATTCAAAAGTTCATCAGGCAGTAGTTGAAATTTCAAAATATTTTACATGCCACCATTTTTTAACTTATTTACATGGAATTTCCAACATCAATGCTTCATATTTTTTTTCAAGAACTATGTGAACAGTTCAAATGTTAAAATTATTTTGCACTATTTTACTAAGGTCTGAACTTCTGAAATTTTACCTACATTTAGAATCCATCTAAACCATCCAAGGTTTCTGCCCAAGACTTACTACACTGGTAGGTAGTCATCCCCTTATCCTCCTAGATAAACTAATAATCTTTTTAATAAGATTTGATTCTTCTTAAACAAGTTTAAAAAAATCAATGGTCTCCCTAGAACTTTAATTTCATACCCTGTGGCCGCGTCTTTTGATTGTACAGAGGGCTTTATTACAGAGGTGCTGTATTATCTTTTTCTATTCCTTCTATATGATAATATATGACTGAGTGTTATTTCCGAACTGGCCTTGGCATATTGTGTCTGCTCAAAGCCTCCGCTTGTAAGGGTCATACCTTACTCAGAGAACCCCCATGGAATCCAGATGCAGTAGGTTAATGATGGGGGACAATGTAGGGGACAATGCAGCATTTATTCACACTGACACCTGAGGACTCAAAAACACACAAAAACCCCCATTACTGAAAGCATTCATTATTATGCTTCTAGCTTCACCGGCTTTTGAGAAATGAATGCACAGGAGCAGAAATGTCTGCGATCACTCTGTCGCTCAGATTCTTCCCTTTTTTGGGGACATTTTTCTTCGGAAAAGCTAAGTGGCTGCATTGGTACAAGAAACAACTGAAGCATTCTTGCGAAGGCAACCGCTGCAGAGGGAACTGCCCTGCCGGTAGCACCCAAGC
>VXAX01001922.1:1153656-1205135 GCA_013399835.1 Leptocoma aspasia
AAGGGGCTCCCCTGCCGCCCGGTGCCTGACTGAGCCACCGCCTCGTCCTGCCCCGCAGTACGGCTTCGTCAATCACGCCCTGGAGCTGCTCGTCATCCGCAACTACGGACCCGCCGTCTGGGAGGACATCAAGTAAGTGTCTGTGCGTGCGTTTGTGTCCGTCCGTCCGTCCGTCCGTGCATCTGTCTGTGGATGCGCGTCTGTGTGCGCGCCTGCAGGGCGGGGAGCCGGGGCCGGCCGGGTACCGGGTGCCGGCGCCCCGTTTGCCGGAGCCGGGCGGGTCTGCGGGCCGGCAGGGGCTGGCAGCGGCACCGGCAGCGGCACCCGGAGCTCTGCGGGCCGGCGGAGGCACCCAGGACGCGGCTCCCAGCCGTGACAAGAGCAGCGCGGCTCCTGCCGCACCTCGGCCTCCCTTAACCCCTTAACCCCTCCAAGACCCGCCTTGTTCCATCTTACCCGGTCTCCAGGAGCCGCAGCGGGGATGGCACTGATGCCCGCGGTTCCCTCGGTTATATGGAGTGTGTGGCAGAAGCAATGTCCTTGCGTCAGGCCACCAGGTGAATCGTGCAACAGTTGCATCCCTTTGCATCCCTGAAAGAACTAAGATACAGTGTTTATTTAATAAACGGTGTCTAAAAATAGTGTCAGATTTTGGTAATGTTCTCAGATTGACGTCAAAAGTCACTCATTATTATAGAGAAATATATATATAAGAATGTAAACAGAATAATGTTTTTTGGCTTCATTTCTTGAACCTGATTTCTTGTGCCCAACCCTTGCTTTTTGGGCAGTATAACATTTTTCTAAGGAGCTGACTGCCTTCACTTTAAACCTTTAATCAGTTGTGAAATTGCACTACAAGTTTTAAATGTGTGTGCAAACAAAATTCTGATTACCTTAAAAATAGTAGTATGAATGACTGGGCAAAGTTACAACAAAAAAATTTTTAGAAGGATGTAAAGCTTACAGAGTTGTAGGCTTACTTCATCAGGCTTTAGGCAACATGTGGTTAGAAGAAATGGTTTAATATGATCTCTTGATAAGGAGAAGTCGATTATCCAACTTGGAGAAAGTGATCCTCTTTTAACTGGATGCCTTCTGTACCCTCTGTTGCATTTATTTTAATATGTCAGTGTTGATGTTGATTTTATAATGTATTGCTGTTGTCTTAATATAATTCAAAAGGCCAGTTTTGATTGTGAGATTTTTGTTACCATGACATATCTTTTTCATAAAATCATTTGTTAAGAATGTGGTAACCTTGCTCAGTGCCATGAAATCAGAGAATCATAGAAATGTTCTCTGGAGGAGGCCTCTGGAGGTCATCTAGTCCAGTTTCTATTCCAACCTGGATTGTTACTGGCACTAGGTCAGGGCTCAGCTACGACTTTTGTCTAGCTGAGTATTTAAAATCCCCCAAGGTGAGTCCACAGTTGTGGTTCAGCAGGCATTCATTGTTCTACTGATCCCTGACAGGTACTCTGTAAATTACTGTTTGCAAATACAGTTCTGTGCATACCGTAGATGAACTTTTAGTGTACACCAGAGTTTTGTGCTATAAGTGAGGCATTTGTTTTCCTTACATACTAAACATTTCTGAACACAGTGATCTATTTTGAATTCCTGTTTTGATTTTTTAATGACATATGTTAATTAAGAGGTGATAAAATACATGCATCATTTTCCATGAAATGAAAATAAATAAATAAAATAAGAATATGTATAAAATATGATGTTTACTCTTTCTTGGGATGGCATCCCTTACCAAGGTGCCTTTAAGTATCATGGACCACTTTTTGTCCAGATTACCCACTGAACATGTATTTGTGTTTAAGATCAGTCCATTAGAGAAGATACAGAGTTTCATCTTCTAGTGTAAGACCATGCTGTAGACTCTCAGAACACAGCCATAATTCCTGATGCATCCTATCTCTTTAGATTTTGGAAACACCTGATAGAATACTGAAGATAACTAAAGCCCATGAGGAATATTACTCACGTAACATTTTGGAGAAATTTTATACAAATTTACAAAATACTGTTCTAAGGTCAGCTGTAAAAATTCAGGAAGCTGGTACATCCTGTTTCTGCTTTTCAAATGAGAAACATTTATGTCTTGTAGCAGCCCAGCAGGTAGGCTCTGCTGTTAGCTCACAAGATGATTGCTCTCTGGAAGAAAACTAGCATGACACCACCCAGCAGAAGATTGGAGTGTGATCTCCAAGAAGGAGCCAATGTATTTGCAAGAGCTGCTATAGCTCCTTATGTGAAGTTGGTCACCATGGGGTTTATTCAGCAGGATTTCTCAGTTGTGTATCCTAGAGTTTAGAAACCAGTAAGCCAACCCTTGCTGGAACACATTATAGTGGTGCTGATTTAGGGAATGGTAGTGTCAGCTGGTAGCCAAGTGATGTTGGGGAAAAGCTTGCATGTTTTATAAGCAAATACAAACTTCTTGCAAAGGCTTTTTTGTTAGAACTGTTAATCATTTATGAAACAGCAAGAAAGTGCAGAACAGTGTTGTGGCATGGTGAGTTGAATCAGTTGAGTCACTGGTGACTGGAGAAATAATTATTGAAGTCAACAGTCTTTGGCTGTTTCAAAAAAACAAGAGGAACTTTGCGCCGTTAGTGAGGTTGAATTTGCAATAGAACTTCAGCATTTTTGTGAAGTAGAGAGGCCTCTGTGTAGTTCAGTACAAAATTTCTTATCTGTGCTGTTTTGGTTTTGGTTTTTTCATTGTTTAGCTGATCACGTACTGCTATTTTGTTGTCTCTGAAGTCGCCACAGAAGATGTGACTCAGCATTGTAGAGTGGTGGGTTATGATTGCTGAGTGATTTTCAAATGCCAGCAGGTGAATTTGTACTTAATATTGATAGACAGAAAAGAAAACATAGAACTAAATAAACTGAAGTAGTTCTTCATTCTTCAAAAAAAGTGCATTTTAAAAAGTTAAATGCTGAATTGAAAGAGTATTCTCCCTGTGAAATGTGGAAACTTTTCTGTAGCTTGTTCAGTCAAAGGTGGTGTTGGATGAAGTTCTTACATAGAGAATTTGGGTACCCAAATAGTTGAATTTGATACTTATAGTATCAAATAGTTGAATTTGAACTCTTATAAGAGTGGTGTTTTCAGTGCCATCACTTACTGTTAGCTGAGTTAGAATGATGATTTCAAGTCTCTGTGTCTATTATTTCTTTCATTTTTCAGCATTATTGTAAAACCATGATCTATCAGAAGAAGATACACGCTGTTTTTTAGTGGCCCAGAGTGGAATTCTTGGGAAAGTTATCCTCCATGTTATTTTCATCCACTTAAAAAAAAAAGCATAAATAAACAGCAGACTTCTTTTACACATCATATAATAAGGCACTAAGTTAATGGAAAAATTACAGTATGTGCTTTGATATAGGGCTTGGCTTTCCTAAAGAACTAGAATTAAAATTCTTGACACAAAATGGTTCAAAGACTTCTCTTTCTGAACCAGTATTTTGGATCCCAAATAGGTTGAGTTTAAAATAAGACTAAGAAAGCTGGCATATAAGTAATGAAAGTTAATCTTGATTTATGGAGCCTTTACTCATTTTCTCAACAGCAAAGTCTCAAAAATTTGTTACTCCTTAAGGTTTTCTCTGACTGCCACTTGCAGAATTGAGAATTTTAACTAATGAACAGGGTTTTTATGATGAAGCCCTAGAATCATTAGAGGGATTTAGCAAAGCTTGATAAGCAAGAGGGAGTGAGAGGGAAGTCCTTCTGTAGTTGCTGAATTCTGCAGTAGCAGATCTATATTGGTGGAGAGTGAAGGTGATTGACCGTGGCCCTTTCTTTCATTTACTGGCAGCTGTAAGCTGCACGTACACTGCTCATTGTCACTCACTGTTTCAGTCCTTGGAAGGGGAGACTTGGGGCCTGCAGTGCAATGGAGACAGACTCCTTTGATCAGTGCTTCACTGGCTCTGCAAAGAGTTGCTAGTAAATAAACAGTTAACGTAGAACTGTTAACCACACTTGTGCTGAGAAAACACTTTTCATCTCTTCCTTCCATACTTAAGAGAAAACCTCTTAGGAATCCTTTATTTTGTACTTGTTACATCCAGAGGGCTGTTTTAGTTTGTGTGGCCCCAATTGCAGTGGCTGGTTCTCAGGGGTGGTTCTCAGGATTCCTTTGGCATTAGATATCTTCAAGTCCTCTGCAGCCAACATAAACTGAAAGTTGTCAGGCCTGGCCATTCCCACATACATGCAATTCTGTGCTTGTGTCTGTTTAAGGCCAAATTTGTACTGCTGGGTGATACGGTGATTGTGTGCACATGATTTTAAGTAGTGCACGTGGAATTACTGTCCATGTACCTGTCCAAAACAGTGCAGAGAGATTACTCATATTGTCAAAATAAATAAAAATTTCCAGGGCTTAAGAAATTGTATTCCCTAGTATGTTTCTATGGTGGGCATATTTTTATGGTGTGTGATAGTATATTTTTAAAAGAGGCCTCTGTCATAAAATCTGAGCTTTTCTGCAACAGGTATTGCTTATGGCTGAGCTGAACAGCCAATATATGTGAAATTCTGATCACTCCATTCAGCAGTTCTAAGGGTTTAATTGTGTAACAAGCATTGACAGGGATGTCTTCTTGAAACAGCTCCAGGTCAGTATGTGGGAGCTAGAGCAATGTTGTCAGCAGGGAATATGTACAGAGTCTTTTTTCCTGTGTTTCCCAACACTATTCCTCTGTGTTTGATTAAATGAATACAGGATTTTCCCACGGGCTCCTAAATCTGAATTGAGGCCAGGTTAGATGCTCAAACTGTGACACTTTCAAACATACTGCCAAGAAAATGAATGAGAACTCAAAAATCCTAATAAAGAAATGCATTAAAATGCTTCATCACAAGCCCGTAGAGTAAATTAGTATTTGTCCCAAACAGTTATATGAAATATCTGGATTTGGGAAATGAAATGGCACAGCCAGTCAGCCACAGTCTTCATCTTCCTTCTGTTTTTATGGTAGAAGTCCCCACAAAAACATGTAGCATGGAAAAACTAGAGTGGAAGTTGAAACTCAGTGTTTGCTAAAAGCAACTACCTAGAGGTGAAAACACTTTATTTCATTCAATAGAAGTGTTCAAACTTGCACAGTAGAAAAATAGGCATTTTTTGCCTCTTTGCTGTCTGTACCTTAGTCTGTACCCGCAAAACAAACTGCGAGCTTCATCGTCCCCCCTCTTTGCTCTCAGAATGAATCTTAAAGGTGCAAAAACTTACTTTCTAGGCTACACAGACGAATGGGGATAACAAGCCTCATAAAGTCAACCCAGGAGAGGGATATATAAATCAAGTAATAGCCTTATATCCCTGGTGCCCAGTGCTTAATGTAGAGTTAAGGCATCTTCTCCTGCCTTTGCCCTGCTTTGTCCTTTGGGGGGGTTAGGATGGCATGTGCTGTCCACACCTTTAAATGGCAAGACTCCAGGCCTGGGGAGCCTTCTGGCCAGCACAAACTTTACTGAGACCCAGAGGTCTGGAAGTGCACACTGCAGAAGAGCAAAAGTCAATTGCTTGTCCTAGGAGGAAGGGAACTTTCGTTCCCCAAGTTTCACAGATTGTCACCTCCCAAGGCTCCAGGCTTTTGAAAGGCTTTTTTTTTTGTTTGTTTTCTGTAAGTCTCCCGTTATGGTTAAAATGGTGAAACATTGAGGATTGAGAAATTGTCCTGGTGCAGTGTGGAAAAGTAAAGTGGGAAGCTCTGCTGTGTTTCAAATTGTGTTCAGCTGCAGTGGTAGAAGACTGTACCATTTGGGGAAATAAAAGAAGCTGCAGGGCCTGAAAATGAAAACTAAACTAAACAGACAGGAACTTCTACAGTTTCTTCTGTACAAGAAGACAGAGCTTTTTCAGTTCAGAAACTGAAACTTTCAGAGACTTTTTTCAGTTTTCTTCTATTGGTGAAGGTTAACATAGGTCAGACTGTAGTGACTTGGTGTGGCTTTTGCAGTGAAATGTAGGTGATTTAAGAGTACATACTATTGGGGTAAATTTTCAAAGGCATTCCTAGCAGTTAGGTTTATTAGTAGTGTTGTAGGTTGCCTACTTAAGTCAGGAAAGGTAGATTTTTTATTCATTTACGTATCTAAAAATGGTACTCCACTGATTTCCCTAGCATTCAGATAATTAGGAACTCATTGATAGGTTGTGCTATTCTGATTAATTATATTTGTAGTTACATTCTAAAATAGTAAATAATATAAATATTAAATGCATTTAAGAAAATATTTTATATTTTTTTTACAGGAAACGGACTTGGATTGCATTGTTTCCTGGGAATTTCTCACAGCAAAAGTTGTCCATTTTTATGCAACTTAAACAAAGCAAATAATAAAAAATCTTTTTAGCTGCAGAATGAAGCCCCTAGCTTGGCTTTCTGTGTCTGTATTCTGGGTTCAAAATGTCACTTTGTCAGAGATGTTTTTTTGTTTTTACTAATATATCAAAACACAACTTATATTTGTTGACAAATCCTGTGAGAATCAAGATTTTGGCCTACTGCTATTGCTCAGCACAGTGTTCAGATGTAGTAGTAGCTCCTACTATCGTGTAGTTTGCCTTTTCAGAACCTAGGAAAATATGCACAACAGCTCTAGTGAAAGTCTCTTTTAAGTTGCAATAGTAAGCTTTTAGGATTTGTGGGAATTTAGATAATTTGTAGGTTGGTAAAGTCCATGAAAGTTGTGTTTTGAGCATAAAAAGTGCTTAGTATCTTAAAAAACCAGAACCCCTCGGCACATACTGGGCACCCTAAATGAATGAAACCTTTTTGATCTGTGGTGTTTTTGCCTATTTTAAGTGGAAATGGTGTAATTGGCCTCATGGGATTGTTGGAGAGCTAATTAATGCTTGTGCATGCAGTTAGTGAAGATCAATTCCACAGGAAGACTTATTAGAAAGGAATAATTCTCTCTTCAGAACTGGATTTGAAAACTGCTCTAAATCAAGCCTGAGTACTGAAGAAGCTGGAAGCCTGGAGGAAAAGGAACAGGTTCTGTGGGCTATGGGTGTGGCTGGGATGTTGTGTCATACAGGCTTGGGAGCAGACAGGGAAATGTTGCTTGGAGCAAACTGCTCTAATGTTGCTGAGTGGACCCAAGTCTATCTTTCTTGTTTTCACTAAACTACAAATAAAGAAAATCACCAGACGCTTATGGTTCTTTATGAGACATGTTTTATTTCTTTGTAATTGTTCTGGAAAGTGTTTTTCAAGTTTTCAGCTGACCGTGGTTTCTATATATAGAGCAGCCCTCTAGAAAGCATGTAATACAGTACCACTGTCTGCAGTGATAACAGCATCACTGCTGGTAGGAGAGAAGTTGGACAATGATCAGCTTAGAATGTCAAGTTTTTGGAAAAAATCTATTTGTGTATGTAGGTACATATGCAAATAAATACTGATGTGCATGACTATGTGTATGTGCATATTATGTCTACATAATCACCATGTGACCTGGGCAATAAAAATGCAGACTAAACAGGAAATAAGAATCAAATATCTGTACAAAATCTGAGGTGGGGCACTTCAGTTAATAATCATCTGTAGTGGAAGCAAGTGAAATGCCTTCCAGTTATCTTTGGTATTTCTTTTGAAGGGGTTGATTTGCAGGAGAACCTCGGTGCCAAGCTCCTTGTAAAGAATTTAGAATTTTAGAAAGGCATGATGATTTGTTTTATCCTATTAAAGCCTATTTATTTATCCTATTAAAGCCTTTGGGATTTCTCCCATCAAAATGCTGGCTTTCCTGTTCATTTCTTCTGTACTTCTCCCCCCAGGAACTGTAGAAGTCTGGGTGGTGAACAGGTGAGATCTGGAATTTGCCATGTAGACACGCATACCTGTGTACTGCAGTGGTGGCAGTCAGTCCCTTGTGAATCTTCTTCTTTGTTGAACTGCCGGGAGTTTGCTCAGTATTTCCTTTTCCCAGCCCACAACTAATTATTGTAAATAATGCTTCCTTTACAGTTTACTTGAACTTACTGGTTCTTTCATGCTCAAAAGTCTTGCAGGCATACTGTGTTAATTATTTTAACTGTCTTGTCAAAATGAACTCTGGTGAAAAAAAAATTACTATTTCACTAGAATTTAGATTGTGAATCCATTCTTATTTTGGATGACGTAGTTCTCAGTTGTAAATAACTGCAGTGATCTGTTAAAAAGCAAATGGAGGGTTTTCTGCCTCTTTTAGCACCATGTGGGTTTACCCAGTGCTGAAGGCACTGTTCTGTTCAACCAATCTCAACAATTTTGAAAAGAATGCTGATTGCCTATAAGTAGATATGAGAAAGACACTTTGGAAAGCCATTAGTGGTGAAATGACAATAGATGATTTCTTTTTAATCCATACCCCTTTTAACATTAATGAGTTTTTATCCAGAAAGCAACATTTATTTTTGTTTATGTTTTTAAGTCCTTACTTCATACTATTCCAAAGCTCTAATCAGTATTTTATAAAATTTTTTAAAGTGGTGCTGAATAGATGACTCTTCATGGGTAGGGAGGTTAATATTTACAAGCTTCATAAGGTCAGGACGCTATACTTTGCTCTTTCAGTTCCTCACAGCAGAAGGACCTGCTTGAAGGTCAGGAGTTAAACTGAGTGGATGCCAAATTCTTTAATTCCTTTGGGAAGGGGTTGGCAAAAAGGAAATACTGGCATGTTATGAAACTTGGTGCGAGTGTTCTTGCAGTATCTCTCGGGTACTTTGCAGTTTTCCCAGAATTAAGTGCTTTTAGATGTGCCAGGATAACAGGTGTTACAAACACATCATTCACTCTTGTTAATGAAATGCATGAAAGGGTATTTTGTAAATACTATTCTTTTTATTCCACTTACGTAAAAGGAAGCAAAATAATACTAGCTTTATATTTTTAATAATATTTTTTGTATTTGTAGTAGCAGCAAGGAACTTGTACTTTTGTTAACTGTATCTTCTAGTATTATTTTGTTTTGAAAACCTGTATTAAACACTCCCGTATCCAGCCTGTAAAACTGGGAAATAGCTCAGAACTGTGAAGTCTATAAATACACCTATTTATTTTACCCAGAACATAATTTTCCTGGACAGATTCCCATTTTTATTTAATCTTGTAACTTAATATAATTTATGTTCTTCCCAGCTGGGTATTTTAAAATACCTTTGGACCGTCCAAAACATGTACAAGTCTATTTTCTTTTTTTCCTTTTCGGAATAGTGGCTCAATATTTTTAATAGCTTTTAGTTGAAATGTATGAACAAAAAGATGGGAAGCATTTTGAAAAAAACAACTGTCTGTGAAGTACTATAAGCAGTGAGTTTGCCATTTTAATGTAAATGAGATGCAAAGACAATGATTCTGGGTTCACAGATACCATCTTTAGTTCTCACCCATGTAATCCTGTTTAAGAGTGCTACTCTTGGAACAGAATTAAACTTGACTTGCTCCTATCAGTGAGATCAGAACCATGCTGTGTTTCTAAGTAGAGTTATTTTGTCATTAAGATTGTTTTGACTGATCTCTTCAATTTAACAAGCACTTTTTCCATCCTTGGTACACCAAAAATACTGAAGCACAATGGTGGCAAAAGTCCCAGCAGAAACAATACATATCATGGAAGAAGTTATGGAGGTGATCTTGGAACTAGCTGCTGTTTTTGGTGTGTTCAAGGTGACACACCCAGTGCGCACACTTTGGACTGAGTTTTGGTAGGAAGAGATCCAGTTGTGCTTTTGGGACACTGGGTGACCTCTTAAAGTGACAGCAGCAGCTTCTAAGTAATAATTTTATATCACAGAGAAGCCTATGCATCTTCAGCATGCAAAGTAGTTGTTCCGTGCAGTCTTCTACCATATTTTTTCTCAATATTTGCTGCATGCAAATGGGAAGGGTTCTTTTTCTGTAAGAACTTCTGAAGATTTCAGCTTTTTGACTGGCTACAGAGGCAGGATAGCAAGTACAACTTTACAGGAAAAAAAAGTTTTGTCAGAAGCAACCTTCTTGATTATGATTTATGCAAATTCACTTTAAATACTACAGTCTGACTGCAAAGCTACATTAAAACTCACCTTGTGCAGAATGGGCTAAATAAGTAAGACCAGCCTGATGTGACATCTTGTCCAGCTGTGTTGTCTGTAAAATCTCCAAAGATGGCAAAAGAAATCCTTTCTACCTCAAACCTCTATGAGAAATAAAAGTGTGCGCATCCTATGGATTAAAAATCTGACATGCAGGATCTGTTCTGATTTTAAAGTTTTTCTTGGAATGCTTGTCCACACATAGCATTTCAGCCATTTCTGTGAATTATTGACATTACCTTTGAACATTAGTAGTGTGTTTACAAATGCTGAACTAGTTGCACAATGGGAAAGATTTTCAAAGGGACCATTGTACACACATGTATCACCTGTAATGCTGTTCTGTGCTGTTAAATCAACAGCAGTTTGGGGGGGTATTAGCTTGACTGGTGGAGGAAAGTCTGCTTTCAGACTTGATCCTGCTTTGATCTATTCAATAGGAATTTTTCCACTGATTTCAAGGCCAAATCTTTATGTGAAAAATATCCTCTGTATAGCTGTTATTTTCCATGGTGTAATGGTTAAGGTTCTTCTCTTGCCCAAGTAAACTGCCTCACATTAACCTGGATAATAGAAACATTCTGGAGGAAAACAAAAGCATTTTAGAAAAGTTGGTGCTGGAATCTTTGTTTCCCACAATTGAAATAGCTCTGTGTAAGCATTCAAAATTAGTCTGGAGTAAATAAAAAGGGCTGCCAGACTGTAGAAGTCAGGACAGGCATGTCATAGGATGTAAGTTTTGAACCATGAAGTAGCACATCTCCTGTGACAGGAGTCAGTTTGGGCAAGAGCATTAAAATCCTGGGGTGTTTCAATGTTTTGAACATAAATTTACAGGGGAGCAAAACCCACACTTATTTTGTCTCTATACATGTAAATGAGACATTAATTGTAAATTAGGTTTTATTTGACTTGAAACTTATTTTGCAAGAACAGCCATATAAAATTTAGAAGTTTGCTACTGTAATACTGCTTCTTCACTAAAGAAATAAACAGGGCTTGGGAATTTGCCAGAGCTTGTTGCTTTTGGCTCATTTCCAGTCAAGTTCTTAAGAAAGCTACCAACATGTTACTGCTGTTAATGTCTTTGTGATCAAACACCACAGTCTGCAGAAAACATTAGAATTATGCTAATTTCCTGCCATAATTTTATCTGGTCAAAAACTGTATCTTAAGATTGCAGCAAAACATTTCAAGGGAAATGCCACAGTTTTTTTGTAAAGCTATGGATTATGAAGTTTTCCCTGAAATGTGGTCAGCCGAATACAAATGTATGGAATTACAGTTGATGGACAGCTGACCACAGCAGCTCTGCAAAGCTGACAAAGCAGCCTCACTCTTAGCAATAATCGTAACAGTTTTCACAACACTATCATATATTTCTTCCTATCACCGTTGTTATAAAACCATTTCCTTAGTGAAGGTGCAGGCAGCTTTGAGAAATCAGGTAGGGTCAGGTAACTAGGTGGGAAAACTGCAGCCATGAAGAAACAATTTTACGTATTCACCTGAATGACTCTGCCCTGTTTCCTGGGCTGCTGGAGGTCGGTCATGGTCAGCCTCTCTGGTGCTGATAGCTGTGATGCTCTCTCACACAAGCTCATTAGAGGCCCTGCTCTTTTGTAGACTTGCTGAAGGACCAGTGCCTCTGAAAAAATAGGATTGCTTTCACTTTGCAGTGGCCATTTTGGATAAACTCAGGGCAGCATTTTCCCATCACATATAGTCTTAAGACTAGTATTTCAGAGAGAAGAACTTTTGGAAGCTCTCACTGCTCTTAGATTACTGAGGGGAGCAGAAGGGCTTCAGAAGCCTATCCACAATCACTCTGATCACTCTGGCTATGTGTTGTCTGTATGCAGAGCAACTTCGGTGAACAGGTGATGGAGCAGACAAGGAAATTCTAGCACAAAAATAATACAGAAAAACAGATATCTAACTGAATTTTATTTCAGCTCAACACCTCTCTAAATTGCTGGGATGTACCAGCACAGCAGATCTTAGCGGTATGGAGAAGGAATTGACTTGGAAAGGAAGAAGAAAGTTCTGAAATTTAATAATTTTCAAGCATGCATCTTAAAAAAGGAGTTTGTCTTTCGACACAGGCTTAGATTAACCACTGTCATGGTATTTGCTGTATTTGTAGAACAAGCAAAGAAATTTTCGCCTGCATGGTTTTAAATGAGAAGTGTAATCCTCTGCAGGAGTAAATATTGACTTTGACAAATTTTCTAGAAAATTTTGCTCAACTTAAAAATATTTTTAATGGGAAATACATCAGTAGGCCAATAGAGAAAATGGCTGCTGAGTGATCCAAAGGATCTAGAGCAAACTAGAAAAAATAGTTAAAATAATTAAATGGAATAGGCTGAAATAAACCAGTGGTGATTTTGAAAAGTGGTGGCTCAGAGAAATTGCAGATATTGAAGAAAAACTTGGACAAGTAAACTAAAGACAAATAAAATAAGAAAAAAAGAAGCGTGGCTTGGCACAGAGAAGTAAACAGGAAAAGTTCCAGTCAATGTCATTGGAAAGAAATGCAAGAAGTTTTGAAAGAGATACTGACATCATCTAACTGGGTCAATTTTTCATAGAGAAAATTTTCACACAGAAAAGCTCTGTCTACTGGACTGTGCAAGTATGCAGTATTTTTGAGGATGTTCATTGCTTTTCCAGATGTGTGTATTACCCTTTGTGGTTTGGCTCAGATCAGAGAGACTAAAAGAAAGCACAGCATGTATCAGAGATGTGGGAAAGTTTGTTCACCCTTTGCAAACATGCCTCCAAACTGTAGCTGACTTGTAGTTACATACCATGTTATGAGAACCAAAGAATCAAGATGGTTTTCTTTTATCATATTCATTTCAGTTCTGTTCTTAGGAGATGTAAACTTTACCTTCTTGTCCCTGACTGATCTCTTAGGTTTCAAGACATCATTCCCCACTAACAAGTCCACCTCTCCTCCTGCTTAACACCCTGCTTAAGTAAGGTTATTATAATATTTTTCATGTGATTGTATAGAGAATGATGTTTCTTCTATGTGGAATTATGAAGCATATTTAGTCACACCTCCCCTATAGCCTTGTCATATTTCTTTAGGAAAATTGCGTAGCTTGTTTTCAGTTCATCATTCTTAGAGTGAGTATAAAAATATTTATTTCATGTAATAATTACAATACTTCAGTTATTAATAAATATATTTTTGAAATATAAAAACAATATTGTGTAATTTTTGGACAGTGGGAAGAATGTAAGGAGCAAGATTAAAGGAAGATGAAGAGGAAAAAGGAAGTAATGGGTTCCAGATATCCATTAAGTGCACAGATTATCCAAGACTGATGATTACAAACTGGAGAGTTAAAGGACAAGTCATTTCACTTGGGTCAATAGGATACTGCCATATGAGATTGGAATCAGTCCTTCCCAGCAGTACCATTTGCCACCTAACAGTTTAAAGATCAACAAGAGAACTTAATTCTCAGACCTCTCCCCTTTGCGTACTTCAGGAAATGTTTCTGTTTCTATGGATGGATAATTCCACTACATGTGTAAATGCTTGAATTGTTCCACAGGCATTATTATTTTGTATTAATTAATTGATTTTTAAAATCATTGATACCACTTTAGAAAATTAAAACCTGAGTTATGATCAAAGAATTTGCTTTTAATTTATGGTTGATTAGGTTATGATAATGGAGAGAAAGTGATGTAAAAGGGGATACAGGATTTTACATAGTATATTTAGAATTTTAATTTTTGTAGATCTTTATAATTCCTCTGGTGGCCAAGAGAAATTCTGAAGTTAGAAATCCTGGCTCTGTAGGCTTGAGCCATATCTCAAAGAGCATTTTTTTTGTATGTACTCAATTTACCAGTCATACTCTGGTAAAAGCTCTTTGTTACCATGGTACTAGTATATAATTGTTTACTCCTTGTTCTTTTTAATTTGTACATTAGATAAATATACTACTACCGAGTTAAGGAATGTCTTGATTTGCATCCCTTGTGCTTAGATTTCTTTATGAACCTACCTCATAATCTGCCTTTTTTATAGTTTTTCTGATCCTTAGGGATTTTTCTGAAGAGCAACATCGTGTACTGATTTTTTTTTTTTTTTTGGTGTGATGTAAGATGTGATTCAGTAATTCACTTCAAGGCTTTCCTGTCTCTTTGCCTTTCTTTTGACTTCATGAAATGAACTGCAGCATAGAGATACATTTAAATGAAAGGGCATAATTTCTTTTTAATGAGGTAGCTGTGACCCTCCACCTGCAGATACACTAATGATGCCATGATCATATTAGTTTTGCTGAGCTAAAATATATTCTAAGTACATCCATTAGAGCATGAGTACTTACAAATGTCTCCTCTTTTGTCATTATTTCTGCAAAGCACGCTGTCTCTGTAGAGAGTCATAGTAGGCAACACTACAGGAGGGGAACACCTATTTTAAAAAACATACTGAGAAAGGAGGCTGTGCTCATTTTCCGCATGAGGACTGCAACAAACAGGGCACGACTTCATCAGAAAACACAGCAGGCCCTTCTGCACATCTCCTCATCTGCTGAAGGAAAATTTGCAAGGGAAATAAGAGCAAATACAGAATACTGCTTAAGTTGAAACTGGGCAGAGATGGGGCCATGTCCTTTGGCATGCTCTGTGCCCAGCAGGACCAACCACATGGGCAGGTGGCTCTGCAGTGTCCTGGGGTCTGCCTGCCCATGGAGATGCTCCCTGTCCCTCTCCCAAGAGCTGGGACTCAGCCACTCCTGCAGTACCGGTGGCCTGGCTCCTGTGCTGTCCAGACGGGGTCAAGCAGGGAGGAAGGGACTTGTGTGTCCTCCCGAGTAACTCAGGTGTGCCAAGTGCAAAGCTTGGAAGGCACGACAGTTCATTCACTGTCTGGGGGATCAGCTTGTTTTCCTCAGTAAAAAAATACAGCCTACAGATTTGTGCTGCCTTTTGGACAAGTTGCTGACTTGATGTTCAAGTTGAAGAGAATAGTAAATGACCCGAAAAACAAAGCAGTCATTTTGTTTTGGTTTTTTACTTGGTAGCAGTACTAAGTGTGCACAGGATGGATAGATGAGTCTTGTCTTAAACCTGGGGTAGGGAGTTGTTTCCTTTAGTGAAGAAATGGATATTTTTATTGTGCTTTAGCTAAGTAGTGACACTTTACATGTGAGAATCGATGTGCAACATGAGAACAAGGCCTTGCAAAATCCTAGCATTCTCTTTCTTCCTATCTGCTGGACATGTGCAGAATTCTTAAAAAATATATTTGATTTGGTACCTGCATGTGTATTTTAAATTCCTCTTTGGACGTGTGTGCAAATGGTTGTTAGAAACGTCCCACGCCTTTTGTAAATGTGATTAAAATGTGATGGAATAAAAAAGATTAAAAAGTGTTTAAAGAGCCCATCTTGGGCTGCATTATTGTATAGTCTCTTATTTTAAAATGCAAATTGTCTCTTTATTAGTACAGCAACTTCTTTTTGAGGCTCTGTACTGAAAAATCATATTTATTTTCTTGTAGCTAATTATTATTTTCAGAACACTTGTGGTCTGAAATATTTGTATTGTACACTAATGATGAGGGTATAGAACAAATTTGTTTCTACATTTCTGTCTTAAATAACTATACAAACTTATTTTATTTAAAAGACTTTTATCCATATGGTGCTTTTCCCTCAAGCAAAAAGATTTTATTCTATTTTCCTTTTAGGAAGGAGGCGCAGCTGGATGAAGAGGGACAGTTTCTGGTCAGAATAATTTACGATGATTCCAAAACCTATGACCTTGTTGCAGCTGCGAGCAAGGTCCTTAGTAAGTAATGCAGATATCTTCTTTTCCCATTCATCACAAAAAAAGCTAATATCCTCTTGCCCCCCAAATCTGTGTAGCAGACAGGAATAGGATTTAGCACAGGGGAAGTGAAAATGGAGTATTGGTCAGAGAATGTTTTTTAAATCTTAGGAGAGAGAATTGTATTTCTTTTATTTCTCTAAGAAAGTCTTATTCCTTTTATTGCTTGAAGTTTTTTTATTATTTCCAAAGTATTCGATTTTAAACTGGAGAAATATACCTCATCCACACAACATGGACAGTGTAACAAGCAGTTGGGAAGTAACAGCATCCTGCTGCAACTGCCTTCCAATACACCCAAGATTCAACAACTGCTGCAAGAGCAGTGAATGAATGAATGAATGGATAAATGAATGGATGAATCCTTGATCTCTGCTGAAGAACAGTGCTGAGTCACAGAAATGCTTGTGGCATGGACACATTTCATTTAGTTGCATATCAGCCATTGATTTAGGATGCATTCATTTTCAATCATTGCAGCTCTGGTCTGGAATTTGAAAGGTAGAATTATGCCCATCAGCATTATTTTATCTGCAGACCCAAGTGCGGTATGAAATTGTTCTGCATCAGTAATTAGCCAAGAATCTATAAGACTGATGACTGTAGTAATGTTGAATTGGAGCAGCTGATGTGCTTTCATGCTATTGTAAATTGGAATTAACTCTGCTGAGGCGAGCACTACTAACAACCAAGTTCCTGTATTTTCAAGAAGTGATTCATTTTTCTGTATCAAAATGTAAATGCTATACATGTATGAAATGTACAATGCAGTGAAGTAATAATAGTAATTGGTAAATCTTAGTGATATTCCTGTATTGGATACTCATAATTTGCCATATGAACCCTGAATATTGCTTTGTTCTTGGACTACTGGATCTGGGTAATTTCTAGGTACTGTCTTCCTTGTTTATGAATGCAAGAGTAAAGAAATAAGTAAGTGCATGAAATATAGTGTTTGGACTGAATCATATTTTCCTGTTTTTACTAGATTTAAATGCTGGGGAAATTCTTCAAATGTTTGGGAAGATGTTTTTTGTGTTTTGTCAAGAATCTGGTTATGATACAATTCTACGTGTCTTGGGCTCAAACGTCAGAGAGTTCTTGCAGGTAAGAATTTTGTGCAAAATTGTTTCAGATACCAGACAGAATTGTGGCCTAGTCAACAGAAATTTAATTTGAAATTCTAAAGAGCAATTTGGAACAGGAGTATTCATATGCAACAGATTGCAGGGGTGGTCTGTGTTAGGTGGACTTACCTTATTTATCGTAACAGAAAATGTTATCTTCAGTTTTATGATATTTCTTCTATTATCTCTGACTAGTTATAGATACTGGATATTTCTAATAGTACGTTATGTACAGAGCTAGGGCTCATAACAGCTTATCTCTTAAGATGTTATCCTCCATCCATGAACTGAGGGTGGGATACTGCAGAACAGTGTGATACTGCACTATAAAGACAAGCAAAATGAAAATGATTCTTTAATAGCATGGAAGAAATCTAGGGTCTTCTCTAGAGTGTTATTTCTAGGTGTAGAAAAATGACCTTTTTTGTCACCTGAAAGATTGTTCACTTCTGTAAGCACTTGGTATTTAAGATTTGTGATCTACATCACTCTTGGAGAGAACTGTGTACTGTAATGAGGTTAAAAGAATTGAACTGGACAGTGCCCAAAAGCTGACTATCAAAACTTCTGATTTTCTCTGAATATATAGCAGCCTCTTGTCATCTGTACCCTTAAAATCTCTCCAGCATTAATGGGAAAAGCAGAATCATCGTTTCCTGGATTCCTTGAACATTTACTTGTGTGTCTCACTGCCCCAAAATCTGGATCATTGCAGAGCATCCTAGATGCAGTCAACCCAGACTTCTTGTACAAATCCCATGAACTGTAGTTGCTGGGCAGACAGGGTATGTGGATGTTCCAACATGTGCATATCACTATGGGATGTGACATCCTTTATATTTCATAGCCTCATTCACAGGCTGCTCTCAAAGCAAGCCTTCAGATAAAAGTAATTTCTAAAGATAACTCATGCACTGAAGTTGTGGCTAAGGTTGAGCAAGAATAGGGGAGGAAAAAGGAGGTGTAGCTGGCCCATTGCATCATCACTTTGGTTACTCATGTATGGGCCAGAAATACAGATTCTATTTGTTTTCCCTCACGTCCTTTTCCATATAATATACTTCTCTTTTCATTCCTTACCACATGTGCTGGTGAAAGGACTGGACATGGTTGTTATACACACCAAACATTTATAAAAGTGGAAACAGCTTACATTTATATTCTTCTAATGGCAACATTTTAAGTTGCTTTGTTTGAATTCAGTGTTAACAGGTGACATTGGCTATTATATACTTCTCTAAATGTTAACAGGACTAATGTATTAGTAGATGTGCCAGAAGTGTACTTTTTAGCTTTTTATTGCAATGGAAAATCAACATCAGCTGTAATTTATTACTTTTGCATCTTCCAGCAGTCATATTAGGTCAGGAAACTACTTTATATACCCATTACAAAAACAGCAGCAGGTTGGGTTTAATGTCCCAAACTTTTCTCAGATTCTTAAACTACATAATAGAGTTCCAAAAGGTGCTTCTTGAAATGTATACTGAGTCCAGGATATATTCAAAATAATTGAGAACTACAGCTTTTTAAAATATATGAAAATAAATCTCACATTTATGTTCCATTTCCTTTGACATCGCAAGAAAATTTAGTTTATTCATAGTTGAAACCCAGGTACTTCAAGCTTCATGAAAGAGGAAAATAAAAAGGGCAACTAAATCAAATATTTATGTGAAAAACACAAGCATGGAAAATTTGCAAATCATATTGAAAGACACTGTGCCAAAGAGAAGCAGTGTGAAAAGAGGTACCTCCTAAGAAACCCAAAGTGTGCCATTATGTTCAGTTTAGTAGCTTTCTATTGAATGAAAATCAAAGTGGTTAGTTCTCTCATTTAAGGAATTGTTTACATGGCTATTTAGATTTTCATGATTGCAGTGCATTAAAATTCAAGGGATTAACTCCTCTTTTAGATAAGTTTCCAGGTGCTGTGCACCCCACAGCACTGAACAGCATATCTTTGTATTTCATATTCCAACCACAACTCTCACTTTTAGGCAGACCAGGATCATTCAGTATGATTGCTTGTTCTTGCTTGGAGAGTCCCTTGTGTTTCCCCATGGAGCTGATCACTGTTCCTTATAGCTCTAGAATTGTTCTTTGGTCCCAGCACAAGCTCTGGCATACATCTGAGTAGTCTAGGAGCCAGGAATTTGAGAATAATCTGTGCCTGACCTCACCTCTGGCTCACAGCAGGTGAACATACAAGAAAAAAACCATTTGTTCTTTCAGAATGTGCAATATCAATTTAGAATGGATCAAACACAACAAAAAAATAGGAGTAGGAGTAACCATGACAGTATCTAGATCTAGGAGTGACTTCAGCTCCATGATCTGAAAGAACATGTCTACTCCTTGACTATGTGTCAGAGGAAGGTTTTGAATACAGTGAGCTGTTAACTCCCCCACTCTGGAAGACCAGAGAGTAAAACCTGAAGGACATATCACATGGACTTCACCTGTGACACTGCTTTGACAAAGTCAGCAGTAAAGGAGTAGAAGGGTGGCAAAAGTAATTTTGCAGAATGGGGCTGCTGCCAGTTGTTTGTCACACTTGTGCCAGACTTAAATGTTAATACTTAGCCAGCCATTTTACAAAAATTCTGTCCTTGACATTAGCTATTCCTTGTTTGAAATTCTTCAGCTGGTGAATGTGTAACTGAAAGATTATCATCTTTTCCCGTGTATCTCCCTTAGAGTTTTTCTCCAAAAGGTCAATTTATCCCAGCTGTTTCTGAGGCATATGTAGTGAAACTGCAGCTCTGCATCCTGTTAAGGACCTGGCAATGTTTCAGAGCCAGTCATCTCTCGTGCTCTTTTTTCATCCACACTCTTTCACAGCAGTCTCCTCCAATTTCATTGTCTTGAACCCTGCAAAGTTCTTACAGCATTTCCCTTCAAGCATTATGTTTTTTGTCAATGCCCACTAACAGCTGGAATGAATTGACACCCAGTTTGTTGCCTCTTCATGTTCTAATTTGGAGATGTTGATATAGCAACAAAAACATGAATTTGAAACATGCTAAAAAACTGAAGGAGGAAATTCCAGGTTAAGTGCATCCCACAGAATTCATTCCTAGGACTGTCATTTTGTCTGGAGATCTCCAGGAGAAAAGGCAGCTGTTCAAGCACTTCACAGCTGACATGAAATCAAGTTCAGTATGCTTCCACAAATCCGATGATTGAGAGATGCTCATGAAAGGTGGAGAATTTCCCAGACGGCACATTGAAAATATTTTCACTTCACTTCCTGTGTTGGCAGAAAACAATTTGCAAAGCCTGGTGGTAGCAGTCATTTGCAGTGCAGTGAGAGAAGAACATTTAAAATATGCAGTAATATTCTGGACTTAAGATGTAAAGAGTTGTATGAATTTTACAACATAAATAAAAAATCATGGATTGCAATTCTATCCTGCAAACTAGGTTGCTCTATGTTAAATGTTCAGTAAATAGCAACTTGGAGCCTTGATAATTGCTTCACAATCAAAGTTGAATCTAGTGTTGTGTTTTAAGTGTGATTTTGATCTCACTGTTCTCTTTAGTGTCCTTATTAGGTATGCCTATCATTTTACAACTTAGCTTTCCTCTCCAGATCACAATTTGTCTGGTTAAAATTTAAAGTTCAATACTTGAGGTGTCTGGGACAGTAGCAGGAAAAGAAAAAAAGATCTCTTCCCTTTCTTGAACAACTTTTTCTGATAAATTATTACAGCAGCTGTGATATTTCTGTTTATTCTGTGGAGTTTTTCAATTATTGTCAAAAGAAAGGATATATTTGAGTTTCGTCTTTCAAGCATTTAAATCCTTACTTTAAAATTTGTACTTTGTCAGGCTCTGTAAACTTGATTGTTATGGTGTCAGACCTAGGCTTTGTCATGGATAATAAGGACAAAGATATATGTTTATTCAGACATGCTTGTTTGTATTTGGCTCCTGAATTAATATTTGAAAAGGAGATTATAGAGACTAGAAATGGAAGGAATGAAACTGGATGAGGTACCAGACTGAGAAACCCACAGAAGGACTTAAATCATCTGAATGTTTCAAAATACAACATAATCAAGTAGGGCTTCTTACTATCAGGAGTAATTTATAATAGTCCTCATTTTTATGCCATTCACTGTTCAAATGTTGCCATGGTAGAGAGAACATTTTGGGCTACCTGAAAAGCCTGCTGTGATGACAGTTCTACAGAGAATAAGGCAAATGTGTAGAAATATGAGCAGTAGGAGAAAGGAGATGTTCAGATTGGACAAAATATATGCTTACTTTCTTCATGAATAGTAAGTGAATGCCTTATAATCATATTTTTAATTTCTTCTTCCAGAACCTGGATGCTTTGCACGACCACCTCGCTACTATTTACCCGGGTATGCGAGCCCCTTCCTTTAGATGCACTGACGCCGAGAAGGGGAAGGGGCTCATTCTGCATTACTATTCAGAAAGAGAAGGTCTGCAGGATATTGTCATTGGAATCATCAAAACAGTAGCTCAACAGATCCATGGTACAGAAATAGATATGAAGGTAATGTCTGAAGCAATATACTCATGGAAAATTTATGTCAGTAGGAAAAAAACAAGAAAATCAAAAGTGAAGTGATGGCAAACAGTAATTTTCACTGTTGCTGTCTTCTGTGAAGAAGTGGCATCAGTACTGACTCTCAGGAAGAGCCATCATCATTTGTGTTGCTTGAAGGACACATCAGCCATGTGCTGAGAAGGCCAGCTCTAACTGGCAGGCAGACCCGATTGGGAACAGTACGGAACAATATTCAGAAAAGGATTGTAAAGAGGGCATGTAAAGAAATTAGATACTGGCTCATTTGGGGTACTTGTTTCCCCCTTTATTTTATGTTTAGTGTTTATTTCCTACTGTTTACTGTGTTCTCTGAGAACATGGACATTTCCTCTTTGTCCTGGATTCTCTGTGTGCAGACTGTGAGGCTGATGAGCATTGATGAGGCCTGGGTGGCAAGCAGTGTTTTCCTCCCAGCCAGCATGCCATGTTCTTCCAAGAAAAAAGATATGTTTGTGGATTTCTTGCTGTTATTGCATGGAAGTGTGACTGGATATGCACCTAGAGCACCAGAAGTGAAAAAATGTTCCTCAGTGACAGAGTTTATGTAATGACATGTTTGCTCAGTTGCTTGTGAAATGGGAAAGAGGCTTCTGCTTTGCCCATACAGAGCAATAGAAAGATTTAATTGATCAGGTCTTGCATATGTAATAGTATAAAATCAGAGTTTGGTCCAAGTTGTAGATATATGTGGAGGGAGAAACAAAAAATGAAAGCTTTTTTCTATTAGAAATATTGCAATTGATATAAAATTTTTTTCATCTAGTAGAAAAGAATCTAAGCAGGTACATCAATCATTCTTTGGGTTTTTTAAATATTCCCTAGTCATACTACATTTCTAGCACAGTTTCATTGTATGCTTGCTGAGAAAATTCTTTCATTATTTTATCCCAAAAACATGATCTTGCTCAGGTAAGAGATTTGCAAGCAATCCGATGACAAAGATATTTGTACTGCTCTATCGGAGTATTTCCCGTTTAGGTTTCCTGTTCCAAGCTAGCTCAGGTTTATTGTAGATGTCTAGTTGTGTATAGTGTGGTGATAGAATTGTGTCCTTGTTTAGATTGTATTTTGTAGAAAACCACAGTTCAAACTTTTGCAGCAGATGTTAATAATCAGATACAGAAGGATACAACAGAATCAAAACAATCCTCTTTTTAGATCCCTGTTTAGTTGAAGTGTTGAGACAGACAAGGTGGACTGTGTTGGAAAGTTGGCTGCAAAAAGGCTGAAGCTGTCACTTGACAACTATTCCTTTTGGTAGCACAGGCAGCTTAAGCAGTCCCTGTTCTTTCAGTGCTCAGGTTGTCCTACAGCAGCTTCTTCAGCTGTGCTTTCCAGCTGGTGTCAAGTTATAAAATAAACTATACTGAGGAAATGAACTGGGTTCAAAACAACAGGAGGTTTTTTTTGATTTTTTTTTACCTTCATGTATTCCTTTACATGGTTTAGTGTTCTGTCTCTCAGAGGTCCACACAGAAGCAAAAGTGTTCCATGGGGCAGAGGAGAAATCTGGGTTGTCCAAAGCAGCTTGCAGCACAAACTTTTGATGAACTGTCTGCTCAATCTGAAGGTTACTTTGCTGAGAAAATTGTATTAATATCCATCTAAAATGTCTCACAAATAATATATGTTCTAAAGAGGTTTAAATATTTGTTATGTATTTACTTCTTATTTTAATTTGACTTTTTTAGGCTTTTCTGGAAATTTTACTTTTGTATTATAAGTAAATAGATATTTAATAGTATTAGTCAAACATACTGTAAATGAATGCAAAGTCTAATTTAAATCTACACTATTCTTCTAGACTGTCTTGAGGTAGAAGCACATCATAGGTGCCTAAAAAATAGTATTAACCTCTAAACTGAGGAAAGTGTGTATTGTCTTATTTTGTCTGTTATCCCAGTTTTAACTTTTTCTCTGTTAGAAAGTCACGTACCCTTAACCCTGAACTTTTTAATGTCTCTCCTGATTAACAAGCCCTATGTCTTGACATCTCTAGGATATTACACACTGCTGTACTCCACAGGTACTCAGAAACTTCAGTGGTAGATAAGGAGAGAATTTATTCTGTAACGTGAGAGTGCTGAAATTTGCAGCTTATCCATAGACAATGAAAGTCTTCCTCCATTACTCTACAGGTCAGATATTAATCATGAATGGTATGGAGTGAAGGTTTCAAAGTAAAGTCTAGCATTGTAATAACTAGGTAGCTTTACTGTTCAAAATATTGAGAATAGNCCTGTTTAGTTGAAGTGTTGAGACAGACAAGGTGGACTGTGTTGGAAAGTTGGCTGCAAAAAGGCTGAAGCTGTCACTTGACAACTATTCCTTTTGGTAGCACAGGCAGCTTAAGCAGTCCCTGTTCTTTCAGTGCTCAGGTTGTCCTACAGCAGCTTCTTCAGCTGTGCTTTCCAGCTGGTGTCAAGTTATAAAATAAACTATACTGAGGAAATGAACTGGGTTCAAAACAACAGGAGGTTTTTTTTGATTTTTTTTTACCTTCATGTATTCCTTTACATGGTTTAGTGTTCTGTCTCTCAGAGGTCCACACAGAAGCAAAAGTGTTCCATGGGGCAGAGGAGAAATCTGGGTTGTCCAAAGCAGCTTGCAGCACAAACTTTTGATGAACTGTCTGCTCAATCTGAAGGTTACTTTGCTGAGAAAATTGTATTAATATCCATCTAAAATGTCTCACAAATAATATATGTTCTAAAGAGGTTTAAATATTTGTTATGTATTTACTTCTTATTTTAATTTGACTTTTTTAGGCTTTTCTGGAAATTTTACTTTTGTATTATAAGTAAATAGATATTTAATAGTATTAGTCAAACATACTGTAAATGAATGCAAAGTCTAATTTAAATCTACACTATTCTTCTAGACTGTCTTGAGGTAGAAGCACATCATAGGTGCCTAAAAAATAGTATTAACCTCTAAACTGAGGAAAGTGTGTATTGTCTTATTTTGTCTGTTATCCCAGTTTTAACTTTTTCTCTGTTAGAAAGTCACGTACCCTTAACCCTGAACTTTTTAATGTCTCTCCTGATTAACAAGCCCTATGTCTTGACATCTCTAGGATATTACACACTGCTGTACTCCACAGGTACTCAGAAACTTCAGTGGTAGATAAGGAGAGAATTTATTCTGTAACGTGAGAGTGCTGAAATTTGCAGCTTATCCATAGACAATGAAAGTCTTCCTCCATTACTCTACAGGTCAGATATTAATCATGAATGGTATGGAGTGAAGGTTTCAAAGTAAAGTCTAGCATTGTAATAACTAGGTAGCTTTACTGTTCAAAATATTGAGAATAGGAGAAAAAATAGACCAACTTCTTTCATATCCATTCTTTGCCTCATAATTTAGTAAATTAATGCTTTTATGTTTTAGTCTGTTAGCAATGCATTGTTTGAAATAGCACAGTACAGAAAACAATGGAATTGCTTTTAATTCCTTCAGTTTTTGTGGACCAATCAGTGCCTCTACTGTAAAATGTTTGGTTTGGACCTCAGTTAGAATTTTGCTTAAGGAAGAATGAGGGTTTTTTTGAATCTGATAAAAACCTCAGTGCCTAGCCCAGAGTTTCCAATGTTATTGCAGGAGTCATCTTCTGACTTGCAAAAAGAGATTCCTGAGTTGGCCTTTCAAATTTCTTTATCCAAATGATTTACATAACAGTCCAACACAGGACTGACTTAGTAAGTTCTGCAGTTCTCTTTATATTAGTACAATGTTGCTATCTGCAATTTGATGTTTAATACTTACATTATCTACTTTTCTTCTCCATCTGTTTTGAACAAAGGCTTATATAAATCTGCTTGAGAGAATACATGCTTCTAAGTCTGTATTTTCATGAAACTTTGTTTGAATCTGTCTAATATATTACAAGTCTCTGTAAAGGTGGCTGGTTTTGTTTCATTAAGTGGTTAGATTTTGTTTCATGGGTTACAGAATGGCTGAGGTTGGAAGGGACCTCTGGAGGTCATTTTGTTCAACCTCAACTGCTCATGCCCAGCCACCTAGGGCCAGTTGTTCTGGGCCATGCTCAGACATCTTTCAGCTTTCTCTAGGGATGGAGACTCTGCAAATTCTTTGGACAGCAGGTGCCAGTGCTCCATCTCTCTCACAGTAGAAAAGTGTTTCCTGATGTTCAGACAGCACCTCCTCTGTTTGTTTGTGCCCATTGCCTCTTGTCCTGGCATTGGACACCACTGGAGAGAGCCTAGCTCCATCTTTTCTTCAGCCTCCCTTCAGGTATTTGTGTGCATGGATGAGATCCTGCTGAGCCATCTGTTCTCCAGGCTGAGCAGTGCTGGCTGTCGCAGCCTTTCCTCTTCTGAGAGATGCTCCAGTGCCTTGATCATCTTAGCAGCCCTCCCTAGAGGGAGTGGGCTTTGGCTTCTATCTCTCTTGTACTGAGGAGCCCACAGCTGGACACAGCACTCCCAGTGTGGCCTTTCCAGTGCTGAGGAGAGGGGAAGGATCACCTTCCTCAACCTGCAGAGAAAACCAGCTAATGATCACAAGAGGAAACTAAATATTAAGAAAAATATTGTTCTTGTTTTGTCCTACATTGTTTCTTTGGGTGGAGAAATAGCTAAATAGAAAAAAAAAAGTTTAAATTTTATCACCTTTCTTCAGTATCACACAGAAGAATTTTGTGTATATATATATATATATATAAAACCATACGTAATCTTCTGAAATAAAGTAGGGCTTCCTTTTTCCAGAGTGGTGTCCTTCAGGAAATGTGCATTCTCTTTTAACACCTTGAGTGTGTGTGTGCAGAAGGAAAGGGGGGATGGGGGGGGAAAGTGTAGTTTTGTTTCTGTTAGATGATAGCACTGAAAGGAAACCAATTTGTTTTGAACTTGGATTCAAAATTCCAGTTGAATAGTTCAGGAAAGCCCAAGTTGACATTAATTGATTAATTAGTTCAAATCCAATTTGCCTTGTCTTCTCTGATACAGTAATCAATTTTTAGCAAATAGAGCTAAGACTATATCATTTTTTGCAGCAGATATTGTCTCAAAAATTGTTGCTGACTTTGTGTATGCACTAAGAATGTTCATATTCTACGAGTCTCAGTAAGAGAACTAAAAAATAATCGCAATGCTGGTGACAAACTTTGCCACGAGATCTCTGTTAGCAGCCTACTGGCTATGCCTTCTCTTGCTTCACTTGTCAGAGGTTGTTTGTATATAAATGAGGGTGACCTGTGAAGGTGAAGTCAGGACAGGGATTCCCTCAAGGCTACTAATGATATGGGTCAGCAAAGAATGTCGTACATAATCCAGCAAAGCCCAAAAATCTGTTTGGAGAGCAGACTTTTGCAGTTCTGTTATTTGAGAGCAGACTATCAAAATCTTTTACATAGGGAAGATGTTTTGCAATGTAAAATGAGAAAAGAACAGGGGAAGTTCTTGACAAGATGGTTATTTCAGGCTTACTAATGGCAATGTAAAAGAACAAAGTGAAGATGTGACCAGCTGGAGAGCTGATCTAAAAACTACTTGGGTACTTGTCATGGAAGACGAGCAGTACCAGTCCACACATTAAAATGCTAACTGTGTGTGAAGATAAGTCAGTCATGGAGCATGATCAGCCTCTAATTTTGGCACTGGGACAGCTGTAAACTTCACTATCTCCAGGCACAGTGGTTTGGTGAAGTGAGACAGTCTGCACTGAAACCAGCTGCCAGGGGAAGATATCCCCGTGGTTCTATTATTGGGTATACAAAACTGAAAGTGGTGCCATTTCCACAGTGAACTCCTTAGTCTGGGGATCATTCTGAAACAGCTTCAGTGAACTTTGTTAAGCAGCATTGCACAGTCAGTTTTGATCAGAAGAAATCAAAAATTTCATCCTGTATTGACCTTTAAAGGGCAAAAACCACGTTTTTGTATTAATTTTCACAATCTCATCAAAAAAAGAGCCCTGTCCAAGGACATTCTATCCTGCCATGCTGAAATACGAGTGTATCCTGGGGATATGCTCAGATCTACAGAACTGAGTATTGTAGACACATCAGTGACAGTTTAACAGATAGCATGTGCTCATTATATATTCTGTATCACAGCAATACTTCTTGATTGAATATCTTGTGCGAAGCTCACCTAATACATTGAATCACACTCATTTTAAAATAAATTTTCTCTGAATTGTCATTCCCTGAAATATTGGTATGACTTTTCATTTGATTAGGCAAGGACAAACTCTGAAGCTACATCTCCTGGAAGGCACAGGCAGGTTAGCAGTTAGATGTTATATATTCTCTTTGAAACCAAGAGAATGATTTCTCCCTTCAGTTTTAACTGCAGTTACTATGGTGATTGAGCTCTTAGACATTGTGAACTGATGTCACTTCACCAGCTAAGACTGCAGGGGGAGGAAGAATTAGACTTGATTGCTGCCTTTGTTGCTTTGTGACTGAACTTTGATTTGTCAAGCATTTATCAGAGGCTTCTTCAACAATATTTAAATGATACTGAAATTGTGTGGCTTGCAAACTTTGCTTGCAGAATGAAACAGTAGGTAAGTTCTATTCTACTTAAGCTTAGCATAGTATCTGGGGCAAGTCCTTATGCCAGACAAATATCTGGCCAATAAGGTTGGATCTATAGGTGCAAGGGTAAAGGAACAGAATTTAACATCTTACATTAACAGTCAAAAGTGCTTATTTTAAATTTGCTGACAATGTGGATGACGTAATGAGATAGGAAGATTAGGTAGTTCATAAGTTGTGTGAGCAGAAAGACATAATGAAATTGCATATCCATTGGGAAGTTAATTAGGGATGCATCAGTGGATTTCCTAGCCTGGAGAGGGGTATGATTAAAGCATCTGTTAATAAGTGTCTGTGCATGAATGATCAGAATAAAATTGCATAAACCAGCCATGTCCACAGCATATCATGTTTACCAGGAATGTGCAGCTGGCACTGTATCTGTCTTTAGGTCTGACACATGTCCATGTGTTTGGCCCGGTGTTCATTTGCTGCACTCACATTTTGCACTAATGCAGCAAGCATTTCTATATGCCCTGGAGTCTGGTCAAAAATAGTGTTTCAAATGAACTTGAAGATGCTTGGGAAATTTGCAGCTTTTCACTGTTACTGCACAGTTCTAATCTATAAAGGTTTGGAAAATAGCACAACATGTGTGAGGACTGACTTTGTCACTGTATGAGCTTGTAGGATCTGCAGAGGGTCATGGCTCAAACTAGCTAGTTGTCTTGAAGCATGTAGCAGTTCTATTTTTATAGGTGATTTTTTAAATCTAAACCTGAGTTTTGTATACTGATGCATCATTCATTTCTAATAAATGAAATAAAATGGGAAGTTATTATAAACAACCTGTTAAGTGCTGGATTGTAGCAGAAACATGTCTGCAAATAACAGAATACTAGTGTGCAGTGAGTAAGAGGGCTATAAGGAGATAATATCTCTGGAAAGTGATGTGTTGTTAATATGAACATTTCCTTAAAAATTGTTAGCTTCTTTAAAATCAGCTTTGCTGAATTAAGAAGGTTTTCATCCAAAATATGCAGGGTTTTTTTCCATTTGTGCCAAGAGCAACACTTTGAAGTAAGATCCAAGACAAGAAATGATCTGGAAGCGTAGATCAGTTCTAGAGATAAGTCTTCACAATTTGAAAAATGTTTCTGTGAGTAATCTCAGCTATCTCTGGCCACAATAACAGTACTATTAAAATAAAACCTGTGGGAGTGTGCATAAGTGATAGAAAGTAAGAACTAAGACTCTTAACCGCATTCTGATAATCTTCAATATGACCATAGTCTCTCACAATTTCAAGGATAATGATTTAAATTCCTCTTTAAATACTGAATTCAGAGGAAAACTAGGTGTTCATCTACTATGTTTTATTCTCCTAGACAAACCCACTTAATGTGTTTTCCTCAGATGACCACCATTTATTTTTTCTGAGGCTTACCCCTTATTAGGTCATAATTTCCCGTTTATCTTTGTCACACGCTGGCGTGTGGGTTACCAGTACAGTTTCTTGAGGCAGTTAGGTTTTATCATCATCAACATTTGAATTTATTTGTACATCCAGCTTTGAGTACCTGCATTAGCTGGTAAATTTAGTAGGCTGGTCTTTCTCTAAGTTACTTACATAAGCAATAGAAAGAGAAGAATAATGCAGCACACAGCTAAAGAGCGCCTAAATTGGGCTCTTTCTCTAAACTGTCCTCCAGAAAAAGCTTCTCTTTCCTTTAAATGAGCAGTCAATTTGTAGATCAAAGAACACTGCCACCTTAAATTAAACGTCATTTAACAATAAAATACTGTTTTGTTGTTTTACACTCCCCCATAATAAAGGCATCAGCATCAGCACTCCCTAGCCCATCAAGTACTATTTTTGGCAGTTTTGGAGAACAAATACTTAATAAACTTAACATCTTAGGGATCAGTTGCAGTGTTTGTGCATATCTGTTATGTTTTCAAATTGTAACTGTTAATCTCTGTGGTTAAGACTATCCGTAAAAGGCAAAATCAGGATGCTTTAGAGTTTTTAAGAAATCTTTTTTTTTTACTTCAGTGACTTTAGAATCAGACTCAACATGAAAGTAGAATCAGGTGGAACATGTTCCAGAAAATCGCTGCTAAACAATACCATGTAAATAGAATTGTTCTTTTTCAATCATTAAGTTGAATTAAATTTGAAAAGAGGTGAATTTGGCTTCTCAGGGTAAATGATGTTATTCTACTAGTTATTAGCTTAAATTATATTGTCATACATGACTCTCACTGCAAGCAAAATAATCCCTCTTTACAGTTTTTACTAACTTTGAGTAAAATTACTGAAGAGTGTAATGCTGTGTTAAGGACACCTTTTTGATATTCCACTGCTGTAGAGAATTCTAGTTTTCCTGTCATTTCCTTTAACATGGAATGTTAAAGGAGAAGATTGTAATTGCTTTTAGTTTTGTCTGTTGGCTCTGATCTTGCAGTCTGCTGGAATGTGTAAGGACTGTATATCCTAACATCTGCTCCATCCACTTTCCTTCTTGCTGTCATTGACATGCCCACCCTCTTAGCACTATTTAGTCATCACTAAACAGTCAGCACTGTTTGTTGTTGTGTTATAGGCCTTGCAAACAGCTTTGATCAAAATAAAGGTTCAAGGGTCCGTGTGAATCAAGAGTCACACAGGTTCATTTTAGGGGAAGGGGCCACTCTGTTTTCTGGCAAGTACCAGTAAAAGCAAGCACAACCTGAACCTTGACCCCTCATTTCAGAATTTGCATTTCACTCAGGCTTAATAAATTGTATTTCAGTGATCTTCAATATGTTGCTCTTGAAGGGAGTGATTGTGGCTAAGCAAAGGCATAATTATTCACCTGGAATTACAAATACTATGAAATCAGAAATTCTTATTAGAATACAGTATTTTTCAAGATGTGACTCTAATTCTTGTATTTATCTTTCTCCTCTAAATACATTCCTGTCTCTGTAGTAGCATTCCAGTTACTAATGAGTAGCAGAGTTTTCAGTTTTTCATTTTCTCTTAATTTCTCTAGGTTATTCAACAGAGAAATGAAGAGTGTGACCACATTCAATTTTTAATTGAAGAGAAAGAGTCTAAGGAAGAGGACTACTATGAGGACCTCGACAGATTTGAAGAAAATGGTACCCAAGAGTCTCGCATCAGTCCCTACACTTTCTGCAAGGCATTTCCTTTTCACATCATATTTGACAGAGATCTGGTGGTCACACAATGTGGCAATGCTATATACAGAGTCCTTCCACAGGTTAGATGATTCTTATGCATGGATAGCCATAGAAAATTCAGAGTGATAGATGGTTCACAGGTTAATTATAAAGATGAATAAAATAGATTTAGGATTCTCTGTCTAAACAGCATTACAGTGTAAGTGTATAATATTTACTAAATTGTGCTTCTCTTGTTAGAAAAAGGACTTGAAAATAGCCTAATTCTACAACAGCTTTGTTCCTTATGATCATGTCCATATGCAGTAAGAGAATCATTTAAAAACCTTGTGATTCAATGGAGAGATGAATAAAGTATATATTTTCTTCCATTCAGTATTATCAGCTAAGAAAATGAAATATAATTGCTCTATGTATATTTTTATTGTAAAGCATAACAGTCGGGGTTTTTTTTCTTTTTTCTGTTTTTTAATATTCTAGCTGCAGCCAGGAAATTGCAGTCTGTTGTCAGTTTTCTCCTTGGTCCGGCCTCATATTGATATTAGCTTCCATGGGATCCTCTCCCATATCAATACAGTCTTCGTACTGAGGACTAAGGTAACTAGAGAATATTTTCTCAGCTTTTCTTTAAGGAAGTGTGCTTTGGAGAGATAAGAAGTGCAGAAAGCTCAGAAGTTTTCAGAGAAAGTTCTCTGTAGTATGCTCAGACGTTTTTGAGTCTTAAGCCCAGAGAGGGTCACAGGTGTGAATTTGTGAGTAGCTGTTAAGCAGAATGTTTTATAGGAATGGTGAAGTAAATGCACTTCATGTCTGNTTGGCTTCTATCTCTCTTGTACTGAGGAGCCCACAGCTGGACACAGCACTCCCAGTGTGGCCTTTCCAGTGCTGAGGAGAGGGGAAGGATCACCTTCCTCAACCTGCAGAGAAAACCAGCTAATGATCACAAGAGGAAACTAAATATTAAGAAAAATATTGTTCTTGTTTTGTCCTACATTGTTTCTTTGGGTGGAGAAATAGCTAAATAGAAAAAAAAAAGTTTAAATTTTATCACCTTTCTTCAGTATCACACAGAAGAATTTTGTGTATATATATATATATATATAAAACCATACGTAATCTTCTGAAATAAAGTAGGGCTTCCTTTTTCCAGAGTGGTGTCCTTCAGGAAATGTGCATTCTCTTTTAACACCTTGAGTGTGTGTGTGCAGAAGGAAAGGGGGGATGGGGGGGGAAAGTGTAGTTTTGTTTCTGTTAGATGATAGCACTGAAAGGAAACCAATTTGTTTTGAACTTGGATTCAAAATTCCAGTTGAATAGTTCAGGAAAGCCCAAGTTGACATTAATTGATTAATTAGTTCAAATCCAATTTGCCTTGTCTTCTCTGATACAGTAATCAATTTTTAGCAAATAGAGCTAAGACTATATCATTTTTTGCAGCAGATATTGTCTCAAAAATTGTTGCTGACTTTGTGTATGCACTAAGAATGTTCATATTCTACGAGTCTCAGTAAGAGAACTAAAAAATAATCGCAATGCTGGTGACAAACTTTGCCACGAGATCTCTGTTAGCAGCCTACTGGCTATGCCTTCTCTTGCTTCACTTGTCAGAGGTTGTTTGTATATAAATGAGGGTGACCTGTGAAGGTGAAGTCAGGACAGGGATTCCCTCAAGGCTACTAATGATATGGGTCAGCAAAGAATGTCGTACATAATCCAGCAAAGCCCAAAAATCTGTTTGGAGAGCAGACTTTTGCAGTTCTGTTATTTGAGAGCAGACTATCAAAATCTTTTACATAGGGAAGATGTTTTGCAATGTAAAATGAGAAAAGAACAGGGGAAGTTCTTGACAAGATGGTTATTTCAGGCTTACTAATGGCAATGTAAAAGAACAAAGTGAAGATGTGACCAGCTGGAGAGCTGATCTAAAAACTACTTGGGTACTTGTCATGGAAGACGAGCAGTACCAGTCCACACATTAAAATGCTAACTGTGTGTGAAGATAAGTCAGTCATGGAGCATGATCAGCCTCTAATTTTGGCACTGGGACAGCTGTAAACTTCACTATCTCCAGGCACAGTGGTTTGGTGAAGTGAGACAGTCTGCACTGAAACCAGCTGCCAGGGGAAGATATCCCCGTGGTTCTATTATTGGGTATACAAAACTGAAAGTGGTGCCATTTCCACAGTGAACTCCTTAGTCTGGGGATCATTCTGAAACAGCTTCAGTGAACTTTGTTAAGCAGCATTGCACAGTCAGTTTTGATCAGAAGAAATCAAAAATTTCATCCTGTATTGACCTTTAAAGGGCAAAAAACACGTTTTTGTATTAATTTTCACAATCTCATCAAAAAAAGAGCCCTGTCCAAGGACATTCTATCCTGCCATGCTGAAATACGAGTATATCCTGGGGATATGCTCAGATCTACAGAACTGAGTATTGTAGACACATCAGTGACAGTTTAACAGATAGCATGTGCTCATTATATATTCTGTATCACAGCAATACTTCTTGATTGAATATCTTGTGCGAAGCTCACCTAATACATTGAATCACACTCATTTTAAAATAAATTTTCTCTGAATTGTCATTCCCTGAAATATTGGTATGACTTTTCATTTGATTAGGCAAGGACAAACTCTGAAGCTACATCTCCTGGAAGGCACAGGCAGGTTAGCAGTTAGATGTTATATATTCTCTTTGAAACCAAGAGAATGATTTCTCCCTTCAGTTTTAACTGCAGTTACTATGGTGATTGAGCTCTTAGACATTGTGAACTGATGTCACTTCACCAGCTAAGACTGCAGGGGGAGGAAGAATTAGACTTGATTGCTGCCTTTGTTGCTTTGTGACTGAACTTTGATTTGTCAAGCATTTATCAGAGGCTTCTTCAACAATATTTAAATGATACTGAAATTGTGTGGCTTGCAAACTTTGCTTGCAGAATGAAACAGTAGGTAAGTTCTATTCTACTTAAGCTTAGCATAGTATCTGGGGCAAGTCCTTATGCCAGACAAATATCTGGCCAATAAGGTTGGATCTATAGGTGCAAGGGTAAAGGAACAGAATTTAACATCTTACATTAACAGTCAAAAGTGCTTATTTTAAATTTGCTGACAATGTGGATGACGTAATGAGATAGGAAGATTAGGTAGTTCATAAGTTGTGTGAGCAGAAAGACATAATGAAATTGCATATCCATTGGGAAGTTAATTAGGGATGCATCAGTGGATTTCCTAGCCTGGAGAGGGGTATGATTAAAGCATCTGTTAATAAGTGTCTGTACATGAATGATCAGAATAAAATTGCATAAACCAGCCATGTCCACAGCATATCATGTTTACCAGGAATGTGCAGCTGGCACTGTATCTGTCTTTAGGTCTGACACATGTCCATGTGTTTGGCCCGGTGTTCATTTGCTGCACTCACATTTTGCACTAATGCAGCAAGCATTTCTATATGCCCTGGAGTCTGGTCAAAAATAGTGTTTCAAATGAACTTGAAGATGCTTGGGAAATTTGCAGCTTTTCACTGTTACTGCACAGTTCTAATCTATAAAGGTTTGGAAAATAGCACAACATGTGTGAGGACTGACTTTGTCACTGTATGAGCTTGTAGGATCTGCAGAGGGTCATGGCTCAAACTAGCTAGTTGTCTTGAAGCATGTAGCAGTTCTATTTTTATAGGTGATTTTTTAAATCTAAACCTGAGTTTTGTATACTGATGCATCATTCATTTCTAATAAATGAAATAAAATGGGAAGTTATTATAAACAACCTGTTAAGTGCTGGATTGTAGCAGAAACATGTCTGCAAATAACAGAATACTAGTGTGCAGTGAGTAAGAGGGCTATAAGGAGATAATATCTCTGGAAAGTGATGTGTTGTTAATATGAACATTTCCTTAAAAATTGTTAGCTTCTTTAAAATCAGCTTTGCTGAATTAAGAAGGTTTTCATCCAAAATATGCAGGGTTTTTTTCCATTTGTGCCAAGAGCAACACTTTGAAGTAAGATCCAAGACAAGAAATGATCTGGAAGCGTAGATCAGTTCTAGAGATAAGTCTTCACAATTTGAAAAATGTTTCTGTGAGTAATCTCAGCTATCTCTGGCCACAATAACAGTACTATTAAAATAAAACCTGTGGGAGTGTGCATAAGTGATAGAAAGTAAGAACTAAGACTCTTAACCGCATTCTGATAATCTTCAATATGACCATAGTCTCTCACAATTTCAAGGATAATGATTTAAATTCCTCTTTAAATACTGAATTCAGAGGAAAACTAGGTGTTCATCTACTATGTTTTATTCTCCTAGACAAACCCACTTAATGTGTTTTCCTCAGATGACCACCATTTATTTTTTCTGAGGCTTACCCCTTATTAGGTCATAATTTCCCGTTTATCTTTGTCACACGCTGGCGTGTGGCTTACCAGTACAGTTTCTTGAGGCAGTTAGGTTTTATCATCATCAACATTTGAATTTATTTGTACATCCAGCTTTGAGTACCTGCGTTAGCTGGTAAATTTAGTAGGCTGGTCTTTCTCTAAGTTACTTACATAAGCAATAGAAAGAGAAGAATAATGCAGCACACAGCTAAAGAGCGCCTAAATTGGGCTCTTTCTCTAAACTGTCCTCCAGAAAAAGCTTCTCTTTCCTTTAAATGAGCAGTCAATTTGTAGATCAAAGAACACTGCCACCTTAAATTAAACGTCATTTAACAATAAAATACTGTTTTGTTGTTTTACACTCCCCCATAATAAAGGCATCAGCATCAGCACTCCCTAGCCCATCAAGTACTATTTTTGGCAGTTTTGGAGAACAAATACTTAATAAACTTAACATCTTAGGGATCAGTTGCAGTGTTTGTGCATATCTGTTATGTTTTCAAATTGTAACTGTTAATCTCTGTGGTTAAGACTATCCGTAAAAGGCAAAATCAGGATGCTTTAGAGTTTTTAAGAAATCTTTTTTTTTTACTTCAGTGACTTTAGAATCAGACTCAACATGAAAGTAGAATCAGGTGGAACATGTTCCAGAAAATCGCTGCTAAACAATACCATGTAAATAGAATTGTTCTTTTTCAATCATTAAGTTGAATTAAATTTGAAAAGAGGTGAATTTGGCTTCTCAGGGTAAATGATGTTATTCTACTAGTTATTAGCTTAAATTATATTGTCATACATGACTCTCACTGCAAGCAAAATAATCCCTCTTTACAGTTTTTACTAACTTTGAGTAAAATTACTGAAGAGTGTAATGCTGTGTTAAGGACACCTTTTTGATATTCCACTGCTGTAGAGAATTCTAGTTTTCCTGTCATTTCCTTTAACATGGAATGTTAAAGGAGAAGATTGTAATTGCTTTTAGTTTTGTCTGTTGGCTCTGATCTTGCAGTCTGCTGGAATGTGTAAGGACTGTATATCCTAACATCTGCTCCATCCACTTTCCTTCTTGCTGTCATTGACATGCCCACCCTCTTAGCACTATTTAGTCATCACTAAACAGTCAGCACTGTTTGTTGTTGTGTTATAGGCCTTGCAAACAGCTTTGATCAAAATAAAGGTTCAAGGGTCCGTGTGAATCAAGAGTCACACAGGTTCATTTTAGGGGAAGGGGCCACTCTGTTTTCTGGCAAGTACCAGTAAAAGCAAGCACAACCTGAACCTTGACCCCTCATTTCAGAATTTGCATTTCACTCAGGCTTAATAAATTGTATTTCAGTGATCTTCAATATGTTGCTCTTGAAGGGAGTGATTGTGGCTAAGCAAAGGCATAATTATTCACCTGGAATTACAAATACTATGAAATCAGAAATTCTTATTAGAATACAGTATTTTTCAAGATGTGACTCTAATTCTTGTATTTATCTTTCTCCTCTAAATACATTCCTGTCTCTGTAGTAGCATTCCAGTTACTAATGAGTAGCAGAGTTTTCAGTTTTTCATTTTCTCTTAATTTCTCTAGGTTATTCAACAGAGAAATGAAGAGTGTGACCACATTCAATTTTTAATTGAAGAGAAAGAGTCTAAGGAAGAGGACTACTATGAGGACCTCGACAGATTTGAAGAAAATGGTACCCAAGAGTCTCGCATCAGTCCCTACACTTTCTGCAAGGCATTTCCTTTTCACATCATATTTGACAGAGATCTGGTGGTCACACAATGTGGCAATGCTATATACAGAGTCCTTCCACAGGTTAGATGATTCTTATGCATGGATAGCCATAGAAAATTCAGAGTGATAGATGGTTCACAGGTTAATTATAAAGATGAATAAAATAGATTTAGGATTCTCTGTCTAAACAGCATTACAGTGTAAGTGTATAATATTTACTAAATTGTGCTTCTCTTGTTAGAAAAAGGACTTGAAAATAGCCTAATTCTACAACAGCTTTGTTCCTTATGATCATGTCCATATGCAGTAAGAGAATCATTTAAAAACCTTGTGATTCAATGGAGAGATGAATAAAGTATATATTTTCTTCCATTCAGTATTATCAGCTAAGAAAATGAAATATAATTGCTCTATGTATATTTTTATTGTAAAGCATAACAGTCGGGGTTTTTTTTCTTTTTTCTGTTTTTTAATATTCTAGCTGCAGCCAGGAAATTGCAGTCTGTTGTCAGTTTTCTCCTTGGTCCGGCCTCATATTGATATTAGCTTCCATGGGATCCTCTCCCATATCAATACAGTCTTCGTACTGAGGACTAAGGTAACTAGAGAATATTTTCTCAGCTTTTCTTTAAGGAAGTGTGCTTTGGAGAGATAAGAAGTGCAGAAAGCTCAGAAGTTTTCAGAGAAAATTCTCTGTAGTATGCTCAGACGTTTTTGAGTCTTAAGCCCAGAGAGGGTCACAGGTGTGAATTTGTGAGTAGCTGTTAAGCAGAATGTTTTATAGGAATGGTGAAGTAAATGCACTTCATGTCTGATGCTTTCTCTGCAAGGAGCCAGTCTAGTTTATGATGTATCAAAGCAAATGTAGGAAGGTAATTACATTTGATTTTGCTCATAAGAGCATGGGAGACAAATATGAAATGTGTTCTTGCTTGGACCCGTATGTTCATACAAAGGTCTGTGTCCTTTTCACTAAAGAGGGCAGGAGATGAGGTGGGTGATACGAACCAATCTGGTGTATAGAGTAACCCCTACTAGATCAAGAAGCTTGTTTATTTAAAGAAAACAGCCTGAGAGAAACCAGGATGATTTCTCAGAGATGGTCCCAGGCTCAGATAGAACTTCACAGGCAATACTATTGTCAAGGCTAGTGTTAAGCAATTATGTGGAAGAAAATGAGGAGTTACAAACACGAATGTAAAGAAACATACCATGCTTTGTGTCTTCAAGGTAGGAAATTGTAATATTAAAATACAGACAGTGCGTGGTATTCAAATGAGAAATTAATCAGGGTTTAATGTAAGCTGTAAGTCTATTCCAAATATTGTGACTGCCTTCGTAGTGAATGCACTTACATACTAATGCCAGGCCTGGTGCATAATACACCATTGCCCTTACACAATGGTGGCTTTTCATCACCAGGAGGGGCTGTTGGATGTGGAAAAGTTGGAGTGTGAAGATGAACTGACTGGCACAGAAATCAGCTGCTTACGCCTGAAAGGACAAATGATCTACTTGCCTGAAGCAGACAGCATTCTCTTTCTTTGTTCACCAAGGTACTTTAAACCTAGAGAGTTCTGTAATATTCATTTTCATTTCACAATTACTAGTTTTAAGAACAGTTATGAGATTAGTACTGCAGAGACTAATTGGTTTGAGTATTGATTTAATTGGTTTTGATGTGTTTATACTAAAAGAGGTAGGAGCATTTAAACATTTGAACTTGACTGATTATAAAATACTCAATATAAATATTGGCTTGCTCTGGCCCGGTTTGTACAAATGGTTATTCCTCATATTCCTTTTTTTTTTTGCAAGTTTTATCCTTTGTTTTTTACTCAGAGGATGCTAAGAAATGTGACAATGATTTGGTTTTCTATGTGGATTCATGGATTTTTGCAGTTGTTTTAATGTAATAGATGGGTGATAAAGAAGTGGTTGGAATGGAGGATTGGGTGGAAAGGTTCTTTAGCCAAGAGCATGTTAAACTAACACATCGAATTACAGTTATGATACATTAATCTCCTGTGTAAAAGGGAGAGAGTGGATGATGAAAAAGCAGAGAGCCTACCTTTACATAATCTCACTTTGTGTGCTGAAGTACATACGTTTGATATATTCATGGAACTCTTCATGAGAATTCTGTATTTTAATGCAAAAATCAAAAGCCATGGGTTAAAATGAGCGATCACAAATAAGGTGTTTTGTAGAAGGGGTGTGTTGTACAGCTCATCACAAGTTCAGAAGCTTCATCTTTCTACTGTTATTCAGCAGACTCTTCTGTTTATTTGAGTTTTAAATGCTCCTTCGGCAAGTTTAATTTTACCCATATTATTGTATATTTCTCTGCTTTGCAGTGTGATGAACTTGGATGATTTAACCAGGAGGGGTTTATATCTGAGTGATATTCCATTGCACGATGCTACCCGTGATCTGGTTCTTTTGGGAGAGCAGTTCCGAGAGGAATATAAACTGACCCAGGAGCTTGAGATCCTCACAGACAGGCTGCAGCACACACTGCGTGCGCTGGAAGATGAAAAGAAAAAGACAGACACGTAAGAACCAAATCCTGATTTTGAGTTGAAACACACTCAGAGCAATGTAGTATTTATAGCTACCTTCTTTAAAGAATAACAGAATCTTGTAAGGAATATCAGAGATAATCAGGACTGGTAATTTTGGAGTCAAGAAAGAACATTTAATAGGGTATTTCTTTATTTAGATTGTCAAATGTCACCCACAGTCTAGGCCGTTATATGCCTAGACGTTTTGATGGCTCCCTCCCTGACAAGAAAAGTTATAAAAATGAGCTGACAATTAATTTTTGTTTGTGAATTACCTAAAATTTTGGAAACTTACATGCAGTCACTGTAGTGAAGGTGAATTTGATGAATGCCCAAGTGCTGTTATTTGACAGAGTCCAGTAAACCAACTTTTGTCTTTCTGGCACAGGATAATAGAACAGAAAAACGTATCTTACAAACCTTGAAAACAGTTTGTGTAAAGCTGAAATTTTGCAATAGCTTAATGCTATGAATTTGATTTAATTCTGACTTGTAGAAATGAATTTGGGTTTATCCAGATATATGTACAAAAAAATAACACATAACAGTAAGTGTGCATTGGGCTCCAAATCCAGTTCTATAGATAACTATAAAGTCAAATTCAAATGTCATTAGTCTATGGCATTTCAGCTCAATAATGACTTGCAAATTAAACAGAAGTTTGTGTGAAAAGTAGCCTGGAGTTCATGATTGACTCTTACTTATAAAACACAGTCCCATCTCTGTATTAATTCTATTGACAGATACGTTTTTTCTGTAATAGGGTAATGGAAATTATTTTAAAAATACTTGAAAGGGCTGGACAGGAGAACCAGAGAAAATAAAGCCTAATAAGTATTTTTCTCTTCATTCCTGTTGGCTTGCTTTATAAAGTCATTTTATCTTCAGGAATTCTAGCCTTCATGGCAGCTGCTGGAACAGATAGTGTCATTTACTGGATGATGTGCCAAAACTATTAACTAATTATAACTCAAGTAGTGAACTTGCCAAAAAATGCAACTCATGAGGATTTGTGCAGGAGGCTGTGTACAAAATGCTGTTCAAGATTTATGAAGCAGTCAGAGATCTTCAGGAGGCAAATGGACCTTAAGATAGCAGTTAGAAAGTTGAAGGAAGACACAAGAGAATAGGGTGAATTTCTGTGTGTGTGATTGGATTTTATTTGCATAATTTATAATATGAATAAGTTTTAATATATCATATAGACAATTAAAAAAAGACACTCTAGACCCCAAAAGCAGCATGCTCAACAGAGAGGAGGCATTTAGAAATGCATTAATTGGTCAGAGATGGAAACCTGGTTTATCTCTTCATGGTCTTTTTTGCAGTCTTTTTTGCTTCTGTGAGCAAAACCATATATCCTATATGAGCTGAGGATGCAGCAGAAAGAAGTAAAAATGATCCAAGGCACTATTAACAAATCATGTCAGAAGAATTAGTAATACATGTCTCATTTTGTTGATAATTTAGATGTCTTAATGTGTTTGAAATGGTATGCTGATGTAGATCAGTTCCTGTTTTCCAAATAACATATTCTTCAGTAAACACCTTTTCTGTTGCTTGTTGATGGTGGGAGTGTGTTATAAACCCTGTGGGGGTTTAGGAAGTTAATATATGAAGGGTGCTGCTGTAAACATCTTTGTCCACCTTCTCTCTGTTTCGCTTTTCCTTTCTTTCCTTACCTGTGTAGGTTACTGTACTCTGTTCTGCCACCCTCAGTGGCAAATGAGCTGAGACACAAGCGTCCTGTTCCAGCCAAGCGCTATGACAATGTCACCATTCTTTTCAGTGGCATTGTGGGATTCAATGCCTTTTGTAGTAAACATGCCTCTGGAGAGGGAGCCATGAAAATTGTCAATCTTTTAAATGATCTTTATACAAGATTTGATATTCTGACTGATTCACGAAGGAATCCATTTGTTTATAAGGTAAGCATAAGATTTTTAAATCTGTTTAAACAGTATCTAATCTGTTACTTTTCCACAATTGACTGTGGTGTCAGTCTTTTCCAGTCTTTTCTTGGATTTTAGGCTTTTTAAAACAGACTTATATTCTCAGTGTGAACTGTGTTACCTGATATTAGATAGCTGCAGAAGAGTATGTTGGTTATCTTTAAATGTCTGAAAGAACATGAAGTGCTAAGTTCTCATCACGATTTCTGCGGTCACCCATCAGGTGGACATATATGTACTTCCACATTTAGCAGATGTGAACTTACACAAGCCATTTGTGGTTCTTCTGAACTTGTGCTTTAGGTTTTTCAGTTCTATTCTCATCTTCTAGTGGCAAATTATAACTTATTATTCAGTTACTCAATGTGAATTTCATTCCTTCATCAGGAGTGAGGCGTAGTTGCAAATGTGGCTGGTAGCAGGCATGTACAGAGATAGATACATATACATCCCATATATAAGTACATGTGTTTGCTTGTGTGTTTATATCTATGAAGTTCATTCCTAGGTTTTGCTAAAACTGAATTTTATGCCCTGTACCATGTGAATCAAGGGTGTGAGTCAGAACAAACATAGAGCTCAGTTCCATTCAGAAGACGCCAGAAGAGAGACTCAGGTTTACACAATCACAGTGTCGTTGTGAGTTGTTACATTGTGGGTTTACAATAAATCCTCTTCAATAACAAGCAGAGATGACAGTAATTAGGGTGATTTGAATGAAAGGGAAGGGGAGCTATTTTAAAGTAGAAGCAGTCTTGAAGCATGATGTAGATCTTGATGTAGATCAATTCTAGTACTCTAAAAGCCATAATAATGAAGTAATTGAAAAATATCTATCTTGATAGGTGGAAACAGTTGGGGACAAGTATATGACAGTGAGTGGTCTACCAGAGCCTTGCATGCATCATGCACGATCTATCTGCCACCTGGCTTTGGATATGATGGAAATAGCAGGCCAAGTTCAAGTGGATGGTGAGCCTGTTCAGGTTAGTAAACGTGGGCATGAATGAAAACCCATTCTTTGATAGGATGATAATGTTTTGAAGTAAGATAATACTCTAGTCCCAGTCCATGCAAGCTTTGTTATCGTTAGGTTTTGAGACTGATATATACAAATAATATGAGAAGTCACATGTAGGTGTGACACGTGCAGCTTTCAGACCTTAAAATGCTTATTTTGCTTTAAAAGGTAAAGGACTCATTTAGGTCCACATCATTTATGTCTGTTTTCTGATAATTTCAGTATAATCAATTAATTACTATTGTGCATCAAGTACAATCTGTTGAGTCTTCAAGTCAAGGAGCAGAAAAATAATACTCTCTCCCTGGGATTTTTGATCATGCTTCAGATCCTCATGTCAGAATGAGAAATTATTGCATTAAAAAGAGAATTACAGTTCCGTAGACAGTTACAGCAATGATTACTGACACCCGTGTATATTAGTGGAATTTTACTCATTGTGGGACTTTCTGGAGATGTTATAGCACTGATCCAGAACTGGGCAAGCAGCATTGACTGTCCTCATCAGAAGGCTGTGAGCAGAAAATGATTAACGAGTGCAATGCATATTTCTGTTTACATGAATGCTGCTGTTCTATCACCTAGCTTAGAGCTGTGTACTTCACTTTATCATGGAGCAGAGCAGTGAGAAGGTTTGATTTGGGGCTTTACAGTAGCTGTAATGTGCTACAAGAATGAGCTTCTCCAAAACTCTGTCCTGTCTCTTGACCTTCTGAATACAAAATACCATGATTTTTCCTTTGAGAAACATCCTTTTTCTTGACCTGTGCCATCCTTTTTTGCACCTTTTGAGCACTCATTAAACACAGACCTGCAGCGTATGCCTCTCTGCCCACATCTTTTTTATTTTCACAGTACATAATAACAGCAGGGTGCGTGCTGGAAAATTACAGAGTTTGATTGTTCATGTGGAAGGCAGAGGCACAACACTGTACTAAAGTTAAAAAACAAAGAAGTGACAAAACCCACAAAATGCAAGGCTTTGAAGAAGCAGGAGTAGCACTTTGGAAAAATAAACTCTAGTTGATATAAGTGGCATGTTCCCTGTATTTAGTCAGAAGCATCAGATTAGTTACATTAATTTTGAATATTCAAACTTAGTTTTTTCTCTCTAAAGATAACCATAGGAATCCATACTGGTGAGGTAGTCACAGGCGTCATAGGTCAAAGGATGCCACGGTACTGTCTCTTTGGAAATACGGTCAATCTAACAAGCAGAACAGAAACTACTGGAGAAAAGGGAAAGATCAATGTCTCTGAGTATACTTACAGGTGAGTGAAGTATTGTTTTTATTGGTATTGACATCTTAAAATAAATCACTTTGTCAGCATATCATAAAAGTTTTTTTGGAGTTGAAAGTGACAGTCCTCCTGCAACCATTATTTAACTGTGTGAGTCCTCATGAAACTGTATGGCAAACTGCATTGTGATATCCAGTTATTGGTCTGCAAATATAATAGTGATGTAGAGATAGATTTGAATCTTTTGATAGTTTGCTCACATACATGTAGCACGTTTAATATTTAACATAGTGTGTGGCGTGCATGCAAAGTCCATTCATTTACATGTTTTCTCTTTCAATTTCAGGTGTCTTATGACTCCAGAAAATTCAGATCCTCAGTTCCACCTGGAGTACAGAGGTCCAGTTTCTATGAAGGGCAAAAAAGAGCCAATGCAGGTTTGGTTTTTGTCCAGAAAGAGTACAGAGACAGAGGTATGAGTAACTAGAGTGTAATTTTATGTTTTTTTCAAATGTAAGCATTAAAAATTTAATCTAAACCACGGAGATCCATTTACATTTGCAAAACTAAATGTTCATAGAAAAAGAATGAATAGTTTTGTGCAACACTCTTTCATTAACACATCTATTATCTTGACAGTACTTGAAAATCCTTGATTATTTGTCTTTACAGTTTGTGCAGTTCCTGAAAGAGTACTTTTGATTTCAAAAAGTCCTTGAGGGAATGCCAAGTGATTAAATATTTATATCTCCCTCTTACAGATTTCTGCACTGTACTAGATTTTGCAATATAGTGTCGATTTCTGCTTAGCTGACATGTCTGGTTATCAGCACTTCAAAATTTGCCATTTGCTTTCTTGCAGTGAGTGAAAAAATGTGCCTTCAAATATTTAGGCAACAACTATTTGCAAGCAGGTTCACACCTGATGTGTATGGTGGTCTCTTAAGCCCAGAGGGCACCCATTTGTTCAGAGTCTTGCATGGCAGAGGTCCCACTTTAGAAGTACACAGGGTGAAAACTGCTTCTTGTAAATGACATACCAGCTTAAGTCCTCTTCTCAGAATGAGGTAGGGTAAAGCTCTTCAAGCACTGAGGGACCTTTAAGCTTATGTCTCAGTTTCAGAATTCTGGGCATGTATTATCCAGAATGTCAGTAAAAGCCAATGAGATCTAGACTCAAAATGTGCTACAAACTTAGACAATGAGGTTACAGTATGCCAGCTGCTTTGCCATAGCTGAGCAGGTGCATACATTCCATTCTTTGTCAACAGGAAAAAAAAAAGATACAAGCAATTTACATAGCTTGAATTTTGCCCCAAAGTAATACGAAAAGAATGAGCTTTCAGCTAATGTATTTAATCTTAAAAACACCCTTGACTAAAATAATGAAAGTCATCAGTTACCTTGGCTGAAATAATTCTTGTAAGTCAGAGGAAATTAATTATGTGTCTGAACGCTCATGTAGTTCTGAAAATGTAATTCAGGCTGTTAAACTGTTTAGGCTTTTTAGGAGATCTAATCCAGATTTATTAACACTGATACCCAAGTATATGAATATTGACTTTTTAATGGTACCTCCCACTATTAACCCCCTGTACTTTAACTCTGCATTTTATATATATATATTTATATACATAATATATATAATATATATTACTTACAATTATATTCACTTTTGAGAACACTTTTCCATTCTTATCTTACAGTAAGATAACTACAATGTCACATGGCTACCATTATTTCAAGTCTATTGTTGTATTTAAAATATATTTTAATTAAACACCTTTCACTTTTTTCTGCATTATAAATGTCCTATCATTTGTAGCAAGGCACATTATAATTTAAAATGTAAATTTCAGAGAGGTACTGAGTCAGGTGGGTACTTTCCTTGTTTCAGCCTAACACATGTTTAATGTGAATATAAGGTTCAGGCAGTTTAAGACTTTCAGAGATATTGTGCAACAGCTGGTTTTGTTAATCCTCACAGCAGTCCTGAGAGACACTTGCTGATATTATTATCCAGTAATTGAGCTTTGTAGAGGGAGACATGGGGGCAGGAATAAACCTGACTGAGAAATATTGTGAGCCTGATTTTCAGGAGCACTTAAGACTTACAGTTTAAGCACACTCAAAAAGTCTTTCTAATTTTGTTTGGTTTTTTTAATTCTGAAATTCAGATATAGATGTAATTCTTAGAGACAGAAGGACTTCTCCCAAGACAGGAATCTCTTCTAAATTGTACTAAGTTTGGGAGCATAAGAGAATATAAAAATACATTGATGTGATAATGTGAACTGATAATCATTGTGTCAGAGGTGATTTTGAAAAGTGAAAAAATATATTCCTCTAACCTTTTGATTCTTTTTCACTCCCTGCAAAATGTCATCTGTCCATACACAAAAATGCACAGTTTTATTCCTTTAAGATTTTCTGAGCTATTTCTCCTGTGAAGGTACTCTTCATGGTTTTTTTCTGGCGCTTTATAGGCTGTGCATAATAGTTTTAATCCAAAAGCACAAATCAGATACTTTTTATGTTTGATCACTTTAAAGTAATCACTTTGCTTTATGCACACATGTAGTTTTGGTTTTCTTTCCAGGATTTTTTCAGAATGCTAATATATTATTGTGTGCAGTGCCATTTATTTCAGGGGGACTGTACATAACAATAAATAAGAGTATGTTTAAATATATTCAGAAACTATATGGTAAACTTCCACAAAGGTCACTCCAGAATATTGCACGAATTGGCATATAAAAGTAAGCATGAAAATATTTCTTAAATCATCCTGAAGATACTTCTGCTAATTATGCTTTTACTGTGATGTTTTCTACCTCCAATATCTTCAATCTGGGATCAATGCACATTAGTGATGTATTTTTCTTTTCATTATATCCATTGGAGAGTTATTAGCTCAGCATTTGCAAATCTATCAGCATAATATTTTACTCTGAAGACCAGTAATAAGGACGTGGTGAGGAAAAAGGACAAAATGTTTACAGATACCATAAGAGATGTGAAACCAAGGCTAAAAATACACTTTTTCTCTACTAGGACAGTAGAAAATGATAGGGCTAAAGCAGCTCAGCATGCCTCACAATTGATTCCTGAGTTGATATCTCTAATATCAGTCCCCATGAGCAGCAGTTACTTCTGAGAAAGACCTAATTTACAAGAATAAGTGTTGGTTTGGAGTGCTGCTCCTTCACCTTTTTTCTCTGATATCTCTGATATCCATGGATATCTCTGATATCCATGATATCAGTACAGCAATAAGTAGAATTGCATCAGAAATACACATAGAACAAAGCAACTGTGACCAATTATTCATTTTGCATCTGCTTGTTTGCATAAGATTAATTATTACTGTCTTCATTATTGTAACAGAGGCTCAGCTGAAGTTTCTCTTTCGAGAAACAGATTTGTTATAAAAAATAAATCTTGACAAAAGCCTCAGATGTATGACTGCAATTTTACTCCCTCTCCAGTTTTTGATATCTTTCTCTTCTGCCCTGTTCACACATCACTGGTGGGAACAAATTGGAAAATCTCAGGCAGAGCTGGTAGTTCACCAGGGCATGTAGGAATTGTTTCATTTCTACATACAATACATATGAAAGAAATACATGCGCTACCAATGCTTTTTTGTTTTTTTTTAATTTTTATTATTTACTGATACTGGTTGCAAGTTGTAAAATGTATTTTGTCACTGCGTTAACCCACCATGTTGTTGCTTCAAAGAAAATTCCTTACTTCTCAAATTCTGCTTGCATGCTCTCAAGGAAACAAAGCAAGATGTTTTCTGAGCTGAGGGAAGAGGAAGAGGACGCTGAATAGGGTGCAATACTGTCTCCAAATAGGGTGCCAGGCAGTAAGGTTATGTCATGGATGTTCTTTCACATTGTATCTCCCACTGCCATGTGGAATACCATTGTCTTTTGCCCTACTCCTGAAGTCATACTTACCATTTTTCTCTGGGCTTGCTTGCTAATTTTTTGTCCTTATTGTTTGATACTGTTATATCTCTGCTATGAGCATGTATTTCAAGTTTTCCTTTTTTTGATATGCGTTTTTGCATGTCAGTCATGTGACCATTCCTACCACCAGATAATATTGAACGAAACCATGTAGTATGCACGCCACAACTAACCACTTCAATCTGATGCTTCACATCTTCATCTTCATCTCTGAAGTACTGTGGTTATGTGAATTGATGACATTTCTTGAAAGATAGGTATTTCAGTTGATAGGCAGAACAATTAACCTATATTTATATAGGTTATAACTATAATAAAAAAACCAAACTAAAGCAGCATTACGAAAATTGTTGCATAAACGGTATCAGATTTAGTTCTGCTATTACCATGCTTCTCATTCATTTTGTGAATAACACTTGATGCTTTGTAAATTTCTGGTTAGAAAAAAGTTTCTCATTTGATATCATCCTGCATTTTCCCTTTGTGGACTCTGTAACCATCTTCTGTGTTGGAAGGGGGCAGCTGTTTTTCTGATACTGCCATTTGAAGCATGTGCCAATGTACTTCTACTGAAATGCTGTTCACTTACAATGTATTTCTCAATGATTTATATAAACTAAATTAAATTGTCATATTAATAATAGATTGCTGGACAATTTTAGACCACTTGTAGTGCATTTATTCTCATCTGATGTAGCCCCTGGAGTTGGAAGGCATGCTGCTGGGATATGGTTGCCTTTTGGTTTGGTCTCTCTAATTTCAGAAATGAAATTCCTTGAGAGGACCTGGTAATATTCTAGGCATCACGACATAATTAAGGGATGTAAAGCTTGGAAAGGGACATAGTGTGCTTCATCAGCTGATACAGTTAGTAAAAGTGGACAAGTTTTCAGATGCATAGACCTTCCATAACTTTAATATATAGCATTTTTATGTGAATAGTATCTGTTCTTATCTGACTGATGATTTCTGAATATTTGCATTATAAAATAGAATAGTGCAATTACTTTGTGTATAAAAATTGTCTATATCTAGTATACCTTATTAGCACAGAATATATATGTATAAATGTTTCATGTTAATGTGCAAAAGAAATTGCAATAAATTATTTTTTCCATGGACTTCTAGAAATCTTGTGATTGTATTTTGGTAGAAAACTTTTATTTCATTGTTTCATACAAAAGAAGTATTTTCTCCATTTAATAATTTGCAGTTCATATTTAAATAAATTTTTGAGTCATTGTTCCAATGTTTGCCAATGTCCAAGTGTCTCACATATTCAGGTTAATGGATCACATCCTCAAATTAAAGTAGTGTTCAAAATGTTGAGGTCAATGCTTCAAAAATAGCAGATGAGGTGACAAAAATGCATAAAACCTTCCTTTGAAACCCTTGGTCAATATTTAACAACCAAAAATTATTAGCTGTATGCTTTGAGCAGGATGTACATTAGCCACCAAAGCTTTAGGAATGAGAAATGAAGAGAGGAAACCACAGACTTTCTTCCCCATCTTCTCACTGCCGGACAGCAACACATCCCAACGCATCATCAGGGGTTGCCCTCTTCAGATAGGTACACAACAACAATTTGGATTGATCAAGTTGTTCAAGCTTACAAAAACTTTATGGTGACTCCTAAAGACATGGAATCTGTCATGGCTGTGGTTGTGTATTGCTATAATTTGTATGCAAACGGTTCTGAAGAAACTGAAGTTCTGTATCACACTTCAAGCTGATGGAAGATGGTGTGCCAGCCAGAACACTTAAATAATGCTCTGGGTTTATATTGTACCTTCTTAATAATTTCAAAATATTAAAGCTCCCATTAAGCTACTTTCTAACATAACCAGTTTATTAAAGCATGGAATAATAGCTCATATTGTGTTCATGTAAGAGCTTTTTTATCTCAGTACAATTTAGGCACTTAACCACTCCTGTTACTAAAACTGGTCTTCACTTAAATGCTGCATTCAACTACTAAATTTATAGTTTGGTTAAATATTACTCTCAGCTAACAGTTAGACACTTCTGTAGGTATTTAGTTCTTTTATGTGTGTTCTACTGCCTCTTTTATTTAACTGTAGTGATTTACTTTTTCAATAGAAGCTCTCTAGCTGAAACATGAGGCAGAGTAATTACCAAAGTCTGTTTCAAAGGTCTTTATAAATGGATGTATTTTATTCTGGTATTTTTTGTTAAAAAAAAACAAAAACAAAAAAACAAACCTGGAACAAGGAGAAAAAAGGGGAGATCAGCCATGAAATTGCAAATTATGGAATGCTTAGTTGTTTGCAATCTCCTGGATCTTATGCATTCCTTTGAAATCAGACAGGCAAGGGAAATTGATTTTTGGTGGTGTTTGTGCTTTGGCTGTGCAGGGGACTCTGACTCTACTGCTGTCTTAAATTGGGCACTGCAGCTGGCTTCCAAACTGCTGGTTCAGCCCTTGGTAGGAACAACCTCTGGGTACATAACTTCACGTTTGATTTTTTTTTAAAGAGAATGATGAACAGTGGATGAGATGCTCATTTGGATATCTGCTTACAGGATTATCACAAAAATGTCTTTACTGAAAGGGTAGTCAGGCACTGGAACAGGCTGCCCAGGGACGTGGTGGAATCACCCTGGAAGTGTTCAAAAGGCACGTAGGTGCAGCACTTGGGAATGTGGTTTAGCAGTGAACACAACAGTTCTAAGTTAACAGTTGGACTTTAGGGTCTTAGGAGTTGTTTCCAAACTGATTCTCTGTAAAGGACATCCTCCAGGAGGGACACACGAAGACAAAATGTGTCTTTGTATGAGAAACTAACCAATAAATTAATGTGAGATTTTTTTGTTAATCACTTGGTTCCAGTGTTTAAGGTGGTAGTGCAAATCATATCTGATTGGTTCCAAGCTCACTTCTGAAAGACAGTCATAGGCACAAGAAGGAAATAGGAAGGGATGTGCTAGCATCTGGTATGAATAAAAACTGGGTTGTGCTGGAGGCCCCAGAACCTTTGCTTTGAACAAACCTCTAGTAAAATCTAAAGCTAATAAATGAGCATGCTGCAGGCAGCACATATTGTGCACTACAATATACACTCTTGTACTCTGAAATGTCCATGGCCTTGTCAGTAACACCTGTCTCCATGGAGCAGAGCAAGGCCTGAGACATCTGTATCCTAAAATGTGTTTTTCTTTCACCATGTAGACATGTCAACACTTCACTGTATTGTCACATTGTCACAAACTGTAAA
>VXAX01001922.1:1205159-1269722 GCA_013399835.1 Leptocoma aspasia
AAAAAAAAAAAGTTTCATAGGTTTCATTCCCCTATCTATTCCCCTATCTATAGCTGCACATATAAGCCACTGGGTTTCTACTGTTCTTTAGATGTCTGTCTGACTTTGGGTGACAGTATGGAAAAACTGCAACAACACATGCTGTCTCTACGAATTCATTCTTTGTTATTATCAGGAAAAGGCTAATGTTCACTTTTCATCATAATCAACGGGTCTTTTTGCCAATATAACTGTTTTGGAGATAATGACAAGAGTGGAATGTGAAAACAATATTGTGATTATTATTCTGGGATGAAGATGTGTGATCTCTGTTATTAAGGTTTTGTCCCAGACCAGTCCCCATATCGAGCATTCAGATTGGCATTGTCTTTGTTACTGTTTTTTTCCAGAGATTATTGTGCACCTAGTACAGATTCAACACCACAGGACAACTGTGCTTTCAAGGGCAGTGTTTTTGTGTGCTGAGGATCTATCTGTTCATATGCTAGGCACCTCTGGCAGGAACCCTGCGTGCCTTTTTGTATTGTAGGTTCTCAGGGTCATTCTAGCCTTTCAAAACTGATTTTACACTTTGATAAATGTGCTGTCCTGTCTACTGCTCGAACAGTATGACTTGTGATTAAAATGACAGAACTTAGCTGAGCCCCAACAAAAGGCTGAAAATGTTCACAGTTCCTAGCTGGTGTTAATCATAATCCTGAACTGGAGACCAATTAAGCCAATAGTCCTTGAGCCTTTGTTTAAAAATAAAACCAAACTAAACCCCCCACAAAAACTACATGGCTGTAGTTTTCAGATGAGAAGTAAAACTCTTGAGTTCAGTATTGCTGCCTTCAGCCCCTATGTCAGTATGAGCATAGTGCTCTAATGAAGTGTATGAAAAATAAACCACCTTCATAAATCACACTGAAATATGCAGTGCATTAAGTGTGAAGAAATGCATATCTATTTCTTACAAGTCCTAAACCCTATGTGTAAGGTTCCTGGAAAGAAAAGGCAGCCTGTTCTGCCTTGTTATTTTGTGCAAGTCAACTTAATAAATGTAAGCTTTCCTACGCAAAGTGTTCAGAAACAACCTAATTTCAAGAAAACCACCCCATATAAGGAGGTTGAAGGGTAAGTATCCTTTTTTCCACAAAGGGCATAGTGAAGCATTCAGAGCTTCAACTACCTGTACAAGAAATCAAAGCCCTGCTTTCTTTCACATTATAGGTGTTTTTCTGGGCAATTTTGTGGTGATCTAGAGGATAAGAAACTTGTCCACAAAATAAGGATGCATGCCTTTTCACACAGCCTTTCCCACATCATCCTACCCTTCAGGCTTTATAGATGCATGTGTAAATACACACACACACACACATATTTGAGTGCTGCATGCTCTTGCATACAGTATCATGAGTGGTGTACAGACTGCAAAATCTAAAGTCAGCAGCTGTTGGAAGAACTTGCTTTCCTGAGGTACTCAATTCTTCAAAGGAAGACCATGGAAATAACTACTGTTTTGCTTTCATCACTGAAAGAAAAGAGAGATCAATTTTGTTCATACAGATAAATACTTAGTTTTGGAAGCAATTGCTTCCTTCCATTGCTCATTTTATAAGTCTGAAAGGAGAGACTATCTGGGCAAAAGTGCTGATTAAGGGTTAATGATAACATTTCTATCTCTGTGAGAGACTCAGTCTCAATTTTCACTTCAACCTTATTTTCCAAACCATGCTGCATAGCTGTCAAGGAACACTATCCATCCTTTTAGTTCATTGGTTTTATTTTTACTAAGTGCTGAATTTTCACCTTACCCTTGACTGCCCCTGGCACCCTGAAGAAAAATCAAAAGCCTTTCCCTTCTTGACTGCTAACTCTGCTTTGGACTTCAGAAGTCAGTCCAATATTTGTGGTTGCTTCATCTGTTACTGGTGCTATTGATGTTATCCAAAACCCATACATCATGTGGTTCATTACATTTTAGTTCAGGAATACACAATCAGGTGTTTTGTCTCTGATGGATGTATCAGTACTTTGTATTGTAACATCTCTCATGTGTAAAAGTAGGCAACATAAGCTACCATTTTAAATGAAGATATAATATTCCAACATGTAACATAACTCATGGTTACAATGGCATGGATCTTTGGTAACATTTTGGTAAGGATGATGTAACAACAGTGTTGTTACTTCAGTTCAAGAAAAGGAGTTCAACTTTGCCCAAGCAGTACCCACCATTCCTATAGCTACATTTACAGGAGGCTCTTAGCATCCTAGAAATAACTAAAGGTTTTTCCAACACAGGAGGTCATATTTGAAGAGGTAGTTTGTTTTAACCATTTAAGAACTACAGGCCAAAGATACTACAATGACAGCTCTTTCTAAACATCCGAATTCATGTATAGTTTCTCATACAAAGATTTTTGGGTCATTTCTGCTTGCATAACTGATTTTATTGCCCCCATGAATGTGGAGGCCCATGGCAAGTGTAACATTGCTGCAGAAAAACATTATCTGGTCTGTTAATTAATTGTTTGAAAGAGCTTGTCAGCACTTCAGGAGTGGCTTCTGTTGTAGAGTGCTTACTTCCCTGCTAGGAGTTTCTACTGACCAGCAGTATCACTCCTGATGCAGAGTAGTCCATTTTACATATCTCTTTCTGTTTCTTCTGTTCATTTTCTCTACAGCTCTCTGGTACATACACAGGAAAAGTTATATTGAGACAAGTACTGCTGAAAGTCACTCAGAATTGAAGACAGGAATTAAAAATACTTGCAAATCAGGAAAAAGTAATATATTATTTCCAGGCTGTTGCTCATACCTGGAGTATGCCAAAATTCCCTGCATCTGCTTCTATTCTGTTCTGCAGCCTTCGGATTACTTCCATTGTTAATTATGAGGATGTGGACAACTGGAGGGACTGATGTTAAAGACTCTTTGCTTCTTTCCCTCATCTGTTTCTGTAACAATTTCCTTTCCCTTTTATGCATTTCATTAATGCAGATTTGAACTTTGGTTTGCATTTATCAGAGCTGTTTTACTTGCTCAGTCTAGTTGAAAACATCTATAGGTCATTAGAGTTACTAACTGCAGTCACTAGGTCTGGTCGGAACATCTCCTGCTCCTAAACAAAAGAACATAAGCAGGAAAGCTCCCTGCTTGTGGAAAAACAAAAACCAGCTTTATTCTGGGTGATATGCAAGTGGGTGAATTCTATCAGTGCACAGCTTGGTGCAAAAAAATGAGTAGTAATCAGTGGAATAGGATTCTGAGTGGGAAATTAGGCTATGAAAGGAATAGTCCCCACCCACCAGCACACAGCTTAGTCGGGCAATAACTTTAGGCACTGCCATGGCTTTTTCAGCTGTGCTTCTTTCCTTCCTGCAGGGGCAGGTGGAGCAGATAATCAGGAGGGTGAAGAAAAAGAGATTTTTTTGCTTCCTGAGCACCAGGCCTCATTTGGGTTTCTGTCATTGTCTGGACACTTGCACAAGCAGCAGCATTTGGGATGCACCTGCCTTGCCCTGTAGCAGAGGCAGTGTGGCTCTGTGGATGAGGGGACAGGGACAAGGTGCTGGAGGCCCAGGTCCTTGCTGGGGACTTTATCTTCTGTCAGCATCCAAAGCAATAACAGTACCCAGCAATGTTGCTACTTTTCTATTTTTAACAAGAAAAAGAGGGACAGAATTTGGGCACTAACAGATTCTGTAAGCATGGCCAAAAGAATTGTTTTGGTTTATGGATCTGAGAGCTGCCTGCCATCTGTTTTCTGTTCTGCTGTCCTTCACCTCCTTAGGGCAAATACTCATCTTTTGATGCATGTGAACTATGCATTCATTTTAAAGTCCTGTATATGCTTTATTTAATTAATCTGCTCTTAGTAATACAAAACCAAATGCGTGCATTCAGAATACATGATAGAAATCCATTCCACTTATAGCTTTCTCAGCAGGAGAGCCATTCTGTTCAGCTAATTGCTGAACAATTTCAGAAATTAACCCTCTGCTGATTATTTGAAGGTAGAAAGCTTTTGAGTAACATAGTATTTATAAATCAAGACAGGGAGACTGAAAAAAAGTAGTCAAACTTTGTCCTTGATGTAACCCTCGAGAATTTTGCTAGCTTTAACCACTATTGCATAGAGTTTGTTGTTAGTGACATTCATATCGATAAGTAGCTGTTGCATATTTTCCTTACAGGGCATCCTAGGTCTGGTCTTGGTATCATGTAAATTACTGATCAGTTTGTGGACTTGTTTATATTCTTTATTAAGGCAAAAATATCAGGATTACACAGTTGAATTCAGAACTATATTTGTTGACTTCACACTTTGAGAATGTGATGAGTGTTTTAGTTAGGAGTTAACTAATGGAGCTGAAGAGCTGAATTCCATTGCTAGGTGCAAACTCAGTAGAAGATTATACCTTTAGAAGGTTTATTTCCTGTTTAGCATTATGAAAGACACAGAGGTTAAGAAAGCAAAAGTCTTTCCCTTAGCACAGCAACTGTTTGGATCCTCAGCCCTCCTGATTTTTCTCAAAGATATGAACTAAACTATCACGAGAAATAATCTCTTCCTCAAGTGGAAGCTACCCCATCCTCTTCTCTAAAGAGATGGTTTTCACCCTTGGATGTATCTTTGGAATTGAATACCGTTACTAATTTGCTAATAATGTTCTTGATTTTCAGACAGAGTTTTCTGGCAGAAGTTTCTTATTGGCTTATTGCGCTGAAAATCTCCCATGGAGTCTGCAGAAACTTGCAATGCCAGCCAGTGAGAATTCAGCTGTGTGTCAGCAATAAAGAATAAATAGATTGTCTCCAAATATAGATGTAAACCTCATAATGCAGTATTTGCTAGTGTCACCAGCAGAGCTTATGTGGGTAAGTATTTGCTGGAGCAAACTCTAAGAGGTCATCAAAACAACTGGGTGACAGGAAGTTGTGCTTCCCTTCTTCATACACCAGGTGCAAAACATGCTTGCCTTCACAAGGGAGGCTCAGGAAGGGTCACGTCTATCACATCACAATGCTTTTGTTGTTCTCTGCTTACTATTAAGGCCATTTGTTTTGAGACATCTAAACTTTCTGTGCAAGGAGTAAGAATGAGAGAAAAGGTAGTTGCCGTTGCCTACCTAACCACACTTTCTTATCTGACCGTGTAAAGTGGCATCCCAAACACACAGGTGCTTTGAATTGAGGAGCAGACCAGGTGCCTTACAGTTTTCTAAAGCTGAAGGACCTTTGAGCAGGGTCTGCATTTTGTGAGGTAATTCACATAGCAGAGTCCTTGTCTGAACTGGAATACTGGAAAATAAAGAACAAGGAGCAACCTACGCTTCAGGACAAATGAATTCTCTAAAATCTGGTGCTGTACTGCACACTATGACTTCACTTTCCTCAGGTATTTTTTTTAGAATTCTGTATTAGGACTAGAATTAGGTCTCTTAGTAACAGCATTGCCTTTTTTAAAATTTTTTTCTCCTACTTGTTACTGTTTGTTTGACTTCCATGTTTAAACAGTGAGCAGCTTCTTATAATTAGTTTTAAAACAGACTTTTGTGATGTTTCTCCAGTCAAATAGGGCTTTTTTTCTCATACCTGGTTTGTTTCATGTGGGGCATTGTTTGCCATTATTATTCATACATTGCTTAGGTGTTTGGACTGAAACAACCCCAGAAAATTCAGTTTATTGAGATTGCAGGAGAAGATTAAGATGTGATGCAGCACTTCAAGACTAGAGCATGTACAGTCTATAAGTGACTTGTATATTTACATGGGCATGGTCTGAAGTTGTTTAGCTTTTTAAGGTTGGAAAATTTCTGCTGAACTCTGGATTGAAGTGTGTAACAAGTAATAAGAGTCCTATGCAGTGGGGCTAGAAACATTTAGGTGTAATTCAAAATTACAAATGTTGCAGGCCAGGTGACCAACAGGAAAATATTCCTGGGCTGGTCCTGTTAGCCAGGATGTGCAGTAGGCCTTCTAAGTATTTTTTCTTTGCAGCTACTGTACACAAAGACCTGTTGGTTACCCCAGGAAAAGGGGTTATATTAAAATTCTTAGCTAAAGTTACTGGGAGTATCAGTTATGGAAACTGCATAAAGAATTGAGTCATTGTTGTGGGAGGCATATGGGTTGAGTTGAAAAACACCAGAAGAAAATTTTCATTTTTAATGAACTGTTTTTGCATGTTCTGTGGTATGTGTGCAGCCCTGACAAACCCACGTTTTTTACAGCTTATGCACAAAGGCATTCCTTGTTGTAACTGTTCCTATTTCTTATCTTCAGCTGATTCACAGTATGTGAGGGATACATCAGGAATGGCCAAGTGTGTAACCATCAATCCTGCTTTGCACACATATTTCTATTTAAGACTCCTATGCTGACTCTTAAATAGATAGAAGTAGATAAGGGAACCCAATGCTGTGCTCAGATTGAGACCCACAGGGGACACCACTTGTGTTTAGTGTTCATCTCTTTAACTCAAAATGACTGGCTAAGGGGAGAGTGGCTTTGAAAGTGTCACAAAGTAGGCAGGAATGCTAACAATTGTAATGTTAGTTATCATCCCTTCCATTAAGGGCCTTGAAGTGTACTGGAAATGCTACTAAATTTTCTTAGGCTCAGGGTTATTTCTTTGAAAGTAACCCCCAAGAATTAGCAAGGCAAAACTAGATATGCACTTAACCAGGCTTCCTGTTGCAAAGTGACATGTTTCTCTGCAGATAGAAGCATTTTAGTATTTCACTCGGGAAAGAATACTTACCTTGTGTGAACCTCTCCTAGTTTTGTGGAAGTAGTCCTGATCCCAAAAGATGCTAAAAAATAACCAAAACCCACAAAACTCCCACCACCTTGGGCATTTCTGTCCTGAGACAAGAGATAGGTGGGGATTCTCTGTTTAAACATCGTGTGTGTAGTGGGAAGAGCCATTTGGAAGTTCTTGTGTTCTAAAGAAGCTTTCCTTCTTGTGGTGACTGCTTTTAGTGAGGAGTCAGCAGAGGTGAGCATCTCCTGCTGGATAAAGGGACAGAGTGCAAGAGGGTTAACAGTGCAGGATGGCCATAAGCAACATGAATGAGATGTGATGCTAACCCTGGATCTGCAGCAGTATCCTCGCCATACAGAATTTATCATTTATAACCCTGTCATGTTTCAACGTTGCACTAAGTAATTAGTATGGTATGGAGTTGGAGATATTTCCTGTATCCTGAGTTTATTAAGCACACCAACTGCCAACACAAAAATGTGTTTAACTCTGGATACAGTTAGTATGACAAGATGTACTGATGTTTATAGCCTAATAAGGGATATTCACTTCTGTGTACAGAAGTATGAAGTTCTGGAAACACTTTGTACTTTGAGAGACAGTGTGAGTGAAACACTATGGTTTATGTTGGTCTGGGAGTTTTTAGAATTGCATGATGATGTTTGGATTTCCAAAATACTGAGCAACTGCGAGGCAATGTTTATTTGTAAGAAACTTGGCTGTTTCATGCTGCCATGAGGTACTGCTCAGGTGAGGAGGAGTTATTTTCTGAAGTTTTGCCAGCACCACATTCACACACAGTGCAAACACTTGTATTTGGGCTAGGGTGTAGGCACAGCTAACTACCTTTTTCAGTGATTGTATAGGGAAATACTCCACCCCCCCCCCCGCCCCGCCCCCCAATATTTTCAGCTTAAAGAATTGGTGAGGATAATTATGTTACCTTAACCAACACTTTATTAAGCATCATTAGATCAGCTGGCTTGTATAAGCTCATTAAAAAATGCTTTGATCAGCTTATTTTGATGCAGAGTGGAGATGGCTGTATACTTTTGTTTGTTTTTCTCAGAAGTCAGTCTAAACATAGTGCTGCAAAGATGATGTCTCTTAGTCTAGATAATAGCAGGTTTGCCAGCAGCTCCTTTGAAATACTTGCCCAGCTGATATGTCATTAACCAGGGGGAAACAATCTGACTTTAGTTAGACTGAGAAATTCTACAATAGATGCTGAGAAATCAACTGTGCAAGAGAAGCCTTGTGAACAGCAGCCTAAGGTAAGTGGGGCATCTACTGGTGAAACGTTGCAGTGATTCATCTACTCCATGAAAGTCTGCTCCAAATCCTTCTGTACAGGCCATTCTCACATTCTACATTTTGCTTTGCCAAATAAGCAAGTGCCAGACCGGTTTCCTGAACTCTTTGGAAAAAAAATGCAATTTCTTCTTGAGTAATTCCTTACTTTCTGTCACTCCTTTAGAGAGGTCTACCATGCAATAGTAGTCTCATGAGACAGTTAGAAGAAGGGAAATGAGCTAAAGAAACTTGTCAAAAGGTGTGATTCATGTCTTTCGCTATCTCTAACCTTCTCCCACCCTAGTCTCTCATGGCAAGTTCTCTAATAGTTTATTAAGTCTGTCTTCCTTGTACCAGGAGCTCTGACACTCTGACCAACTGCCCAGAGGTTGAAAATGAATACTAAAGAAATGAAACAATACTCTATGAAAAATACCTATAAAATTCATAAGTGAATGCAACAGTACTCTATAAAACCCAGAGCTCCCAAACACAGGTCATTATTCACATAACTAAATTGTCTCCCTCTGTTCTTCAGAAAATGTATGCAACAGTGTGAGATTCTCTACAGCATTGAATAAAGTTAAATGACTTCTGCAGAATGCATTTAAAAATGTAATTTAAATTTTTTACAAAATTCTATGTTGCATCTCTTTTTGCACATTAGACAAGGACTTGGGAGAAGCCCAAGGGGGCTTTTCCAATCATGTAAACTAATTTCATTGTTAGGACTACCATTTTAGAATCAATTAGTATGGGAAAAGCTTGCCAGTATGTTTACTTGGAGCATGGATGTGCACTTGTGAAAAGGAAAATGGAATAAATAAGCGGCAAAGTAGTGCTAAACTAGGAGGTGATCTGTTCAAATAGCTTGTTAAAATAGCTTGTTTCTGCTGTCCTTATAGATACGACATTGTCACCCATTCAGTAAAGCCAGACATTTCCTTAACACTTTTTAAAATTCTATTGCCATAATAGAGGGGTAGTCATACATCAAAATACAAAAGCACCCTTACTTCTGCTCTGCTGCACAGCACACTTGCTAAATTTAGCTGTGCTGGGGAATCAATTGCTTTATATAATCTTATCACAAACCATTGCTGAAAAAAGACCATCTGAGCCTGTCACTTAACCTTGGGCAAAACAAGTCTTTGTGCTTTCTTCAGAGCTCCTTCTGCCATGTGTGTTAAAAGAATCTGTAACCAAGCCGTGATTTCAGCTGTCCTTGTCCAAAGTCAGTGGAGTAAGCAAAAGTCATTTTAGTCTTGTTAAACAAAGCAAAGGTTCCAGTACATTCCCTTTCTGGGGACTGGTGCTTTTTTTGGCTGATTTTTTTTGCATGTTCTGTGCTTCATTTCACAAGAACCCTTGGACAGAAACACTACCAGTTTTGTTTCCTTTAGTCCTTACTCTTTTATTTAGCCCTTATTAGTCCTCTTTTATTTAGCCCTTATTAATAGAAGCAAACAAAAGAAATCATTGTGATTGATAGCTACAAAACACTTTGATCTCTGAAATACAAGGTATGCTTGATTACTATGTTTAAACTGCATGTTTTTCTTTTTCTCCAGAAGCCAGATAATACCTGGTTCTTACTTCCAAACGTATAATTTCTTTTGGCTTAAGAATTCCACAGTTAGAAACTGTTTGAGGCTGGGAGAAGTCTTTGGAGGAATATTGCAGTATGTTTACTCTGTTCTTTCCATTCTTCCTCTGTGTTGCCTAATGCATACCGTAGACGGTGGGGTTAGAATGACCTTTTTATAGGGCTGCTGAGCCAAATGTGCCTGTGCTTGCTAATAGTGAGGGGGAAACGTCCCAGCAGAAGAGGAGTGACCAATAAATAAGAATTGAGAAAAAAAATCTTTGAGTTATGCTGAAGGGTAGAGGACAAAAATCAAGGCATCTCTTTCTAGGTAGCAAAAACATTTACTGTGTTTCCTGAATTGCAAATCCTAGGGCTTATGTTGAAGGGAAGCTGCTGCCAATAATTGCCAAATGGTAGCATTTTCATTACTTTATGCCTGACCTTAAGGACTTGGCTCTTCAGTAAATACACTTATTACTTTGCTTAATCACTGCAGTCTTCTTAAAAAAACATAAGACTAACCCCCTACTGCTCTATAGGCCCCAACAGATGCAGGAAATCACAGAAGCTTTTCTGAACACTTGTAAAGAAATAAATGCTCAGGAAGCCTGAATCAGCACCAAAGCCACAAAAATCTTACTCTGACTCGTATTTAATAAGACTTAGATGAAGCCTTTAGCCTTTATTATCTTTCATGACATTAAACACTGAACTTGACCCATTTTGCCCACTTGCCATCCACATGGATGCCCTCTGGTTCTCTATAGTAGCTGGCAGACGAGATTTTTTTAATGTGTTTCAGACAGATAGTACTGTAAATTTTATTTCTATTAGGCACATTCCTAATTGCTCTAGGTGAAGCTACCATATTCTTCACTGGAATATGTTACAATGATAACCTACTAGAAGAGTTGTTAATAAGGAACCTGCATTTTAAGAATAGCAATGCTCCATATTTATGGTAGTCAAGAAATTTCTGTGAGATTATTTGGCATGTGTATTATTTCTTATCACTCAAAACACAGAAGATAAAAACTGGGTCATAAATGCTAAATTGTGTCATATGTCAGAATCACTTGCTGTGCTATTTAAAAAAATTAATTGATTAAAAGAAAAGTTAAAGATTGCATTTTTCTTTATATGAGACAGAAAGTGAGACTTTGTGAAATGCACTCTTTAAAGTTATTTAGCACAGTTAAATAGTTTTAGGGAATAGAAGGGACAACAAGGAGTGCAGAGAAGGGAGCAATGTAAAATATTACTGTCTCCTTTGTATCTTAAAGAGAAAGGGAATTCATAAAACCAGTTAGTTCTGGACTTCTACAAGCCACTAACATTCTTGTATTCCCCTCTTTTTTTCCTTATGTGTTGTTTGGTTCTGGGATGGATTGTTCCATTGAGGCATTTCAGGAGCTTTCAAAAGAAGAAAGATGCACATCCAACAGAAGTTAGTAAAAATATACTCTAGCAGTTCTATGATTGTAATCATACTGGCACCACAAAACAATCCAAGCTGGCCACCTACTTCGGCTGTAATAGAAGGAAATAAACATATGTCATCCGAAGCATCTGGTTTAGTCTAGCAAGCAAACAAAACCCTGCCAGGCTCAAGTGTTACATAAATGCAATATACACAATCCATCACTTTAGGAAAACAGAATTAATAGTCTTAAGGAAGTTTACTGAGGAAGACTAATGTGTTTTTGAAAATTCTAAATAAAGCAAGTACAACACAAGACATCCTACTGTGAAACAGTTACTTAAAATATTTACTACTTCTATGCCTTTTTAGCTGTTCCCTTGCTTCTCATCCCCTTGTTCTTCCTCTCCTCTCCAAATCCCCAAAGTGTCACTGTTCTTACAGTCCTGTCTGTGATAGAACCATAAAGTAGTGCTAAACTTAATTCTTACTCTCAGCTGCTGTCCATATCACAGCTTCTTTAATGGAATTACAGGAGACAGTATCAAAAATGACCACGAGACAGACATGATTATTACTATTATAGTACAAAAATTAAGACTTCTTGTTCAGAAGTCCGCATAGTTTTTTATTCCGGAGGTGAGAGAATTTAAAAAATAGGAGTTTTTGTTGTCTGGTGGTTTTTTTTTTAATTATTATTTTATTATTTTTAGATTAATTCTTAATCAATTATAAATATTAAATATTTGCTTACCAAGTAACTCAGAGATAGTCAAGGCCTTCTGCTGCCGTGTTACTTTGTAGCTCAGATCATGATATTTAATCTCAATACGCACAAGGTTTTGCCTAATGACAAATACATAGAGTTTACTTGAGCCAGTCAGGAGTGCTGTTCACTTTTACCAACATCTGTCAGCGTGGTCTGATTTCAGGGAGAGGGATGGTATCTTTAATGAAAAATTACATGAGTTTTTTCAAAATCAGTTACATGAGAGAAGGAGAAAACGCAAAGTCCTAATAACAACAGCAGTTTAGCAGGAGAAGATCTTCCTGCTGTGTTGAAAAGGTAGCTCCAGATCTGTACTGTGGGATAGACTCATATTTTTTCAGGGTCACTGAGAGAAACCTGAGTGGAAATGTCAAGCAAAGTGTAGCCTACCACTCCTTATTATGTGCAACTGCATATTTAATTGTGCTTATTTCAGTTGGCATGTTTGTGCAGAGCTGTGCTAGTCCTAAACTTGGATGTTCAGTTCTACCCTCTGCTAGTAGCCTCACTTACCTAGCTATATTCCTGCCTGCTGCAAAAGTGGAAGAGTAGGTAAATCTCAGCTGGAGCAAGACCTGTGTCATGACCGAGTGAAGAGCTCCTCTTTATGCTATCTTGTCTACAGAAAGACTCTGCCTAAGTCTTAAATTGAATATAAAAATAATGGGTTTGGAAGAAAACAGACACGAAAACTGACTGCACACGTGATGTCAATGGCTCAATGTCCAAGTAGAGTATTTGGACCAGCACTGTTTAATATCTTTTTAGTGAGATGGACAGTGGCACTGAGAGCTCTTTCAGCAAGTTTGTTGATGACACCAGCCTCTGTGGTGTGACTGACATGCTGGAGGGAAGGGATGCCATCCAGAGGGACCTGGATAGGCTTGAGAGGTGAGCCTCACATAGTTCAGCAAGGCCAGGTGCTAAGTACTGAACCTGGATCAGGGCAAGCACAAGCACAAGTACAGGTTGAATGGAGAATAGAATGAGAGCAGCCCTAAGTGGAGGGACTTGGGGTGTTCATTGAGGAGAAGCTCAACACAAACCAGCAATGTGCACTTGCAGCCCTCAGAGCCAGCCTGGACTGCATTGAAGGAAGGGTGACCAGAACATCGAGGGAAGGTCCACAAGAGTGAAGTAGAGGAGCAGAATGGAACACCTGGAGTGTTTTGTCCAGCTCTGGGGGTCTCATCATAAGAAGTATGTAGAGAGAGTCCAGAGGAGGCCACGAATATGATCAGAGGGCTGGAGCACCTCACCTATGAGGACAGGGTGAGAGACTTGCGGCTGTTCAGTCTGGAGAAGAGAAGAGAAGCCTCTGGAGAGAAATTATAGCAGCTTTTCAGTACCTAAAGGGGGCTTACAAAAAACACAGAGAGGGACTTTTTACAAGGACATGTAGGGATAGGACAAGGGGGAATAGTTTTAAACTGAAACAGGATAGGTTTGGGTTAGATACTGGGAAGAAAGTCTTTACTGTGAGGGGGGTGAGGCACTGGAACAGGTTGCCCAGTGAAGTTGTGGATGCCCCATCCCTGGCAGTGTTCAAGGCCAGGTTGGATGGGGCTTTGAGCAACCTGGTGTAGACGGTGGTATCTCTGCCCACAGGGGTTGGAACCAGATGATCGTTAAGGTCCCTTCCAACCCAAACTCTTCTATGATTCTTTAGAAGTGTTAACAGCTACAGGTTTTGACAGTGACAATGAGCTCATTGACAATATTCATGAAAATGAAGTATTTTCTATACAAAATCATCACTTTTATCTCTTTGAGTGATAATCCTAAAATTCAGGTAGCGCTAATGTATAAAAATAATCTTATTCTCCCAGATTCTGTTAGTAAGGCTCCTGCCCTTGTAATGGATTTGCTAGCAGAACTATCCAATAAATATTTAACTTTTTCCTCATAACATCTTCAGAAATAATTACATCTCTATGTTTTATAGATTGAAATGTGTACTCATTATTATGCTGGCAGGATTCCTATTGGTTAAGGCCTGGTTACAGGGGAATTTCCTGTATGTTCCCTTGCTTAATTGAATAATTACTGAGTTGCGCATTATGTTTACAGACAATAAAATAATCAGCAAAGATAAAATGTCCTCAAGGGATTAATATTGTTTGTATATAACAACAGGTTTAATTTTCATGATGTTCATTTGTAACAGACTTTTTAATAGGGCCTGTAGATCCAGGACAAGAGGTAATGGTTGTAAACTAAGAGAGGGTGGATTCAGACTAGGTTATGAGGAAGGCAGTTTTACAACAAGGGTGGTGAAGCACTGGAACGGGTTGCCCTGAGAGGTGGTGAACGACCCATGCCTGGAAACATTCAAGGTCAGGTTAGACTGGGCTCTGAGCAACCTGATGTAGATGATGATGTCCCTGCTCATTACAGGGGAGTTGGACTAGTTGACCATTAAAAGTCCCATCCAACCCAGCCATTTTGTGATTTGTATAATTCCTGTGCATGTATAAACATTTTCAAGCATTTGCAGACTGATGGCTTCAAAAGTGAAAACTAAAGTCACTGAGACAATGAAACTCATAGATATTTCATTAATGAAATTTTCTACAGTTATTTACAAACATACTTTGATGTTGTATATACTGAATTCATGTAGTACCATCCTTAATACTTGTACTGCTGACATCTTTGGCTATGAGAAAGAGGACACAATTCAGTGTATGAAACTGTACTAAATTTTCTTTGACAAATAGATCATATCTTTCTAGCAAAAAAAATCTGGAAGTAATTCAATTTTTTTATGTATAATGCTTCTGTTTGTGAGGAAGTCTGGCATCAATTATAACAGTAAGGCACGTATGGTGTATTAAAGCGTAAGGACACATGGCATCTCTGAATTTAAAAGGATGCAGATTAGGTCAGTGCAGTCTGCATACTGAGCAACACAGCTCTATGCATAACATAAGTCCTCTCACCTTTTCTTGCATAAAAGATGTAGTCATTACTATTCAGATGTTTTCACACTAGAAGGTATCTTCTGTTGGGTTGAGAGCTACCTCTTTTTTCTGTGTAGTGCTTTCAGTCACACACAACCACCTTGTTTCACTCTTCTGCTACCTCGTGAGAATTAATGTGGTGCCAAAGATTTTCTAAATAACTTTTATAGTATAAATGGTATTAGGGAATTCTACTTACAGTAGAAAATAATATTAAATCTGTGGCATTGCTGCTACAATAAAACCCAGGTCTTCAGTACTTACAAAGAACTTCCTTTGGGAATAGGCTGAAAGGAGAAAAATTTTATACAGCATCTATTTGTGTTTTTCATTGCCTTAATTTGTGAAAGTGTGAAGATTTGTCTTCTCTACTGAATTGATTGTGAATAGGTTTGATAACCCTGCTTTTTTTAATTCCTAATTGAAACAGTGATCAAAAAACTTTGTCATAAGAGATTAGTAACAGAGAAGGTAATTGAGAATATTACTTTGTAATTGCATTATCTATCCTTTGATATATGTATCTAAGTATATTATATGCATATATATGTATCTATGTGTATAATACATACATACATCAATATAGATATGAATATGTATAAATCTTAACCAGTTTTGTCCAAGAGATTATATTATCTCACAGACAATAATAATAATGCCACATATAAAATATCTTTTTAAGGACATATTTTCATCATACGCTCTGCTAGCATGGTTAAAAGGAATTGATAATTTATTTGTTAGACAAGGTGTTAAGCAAGATTACCTGATGTATTCTGGGCTTTTCTTCAGTTTTGTAGAAAAATATTTTATGGCTTTTTCTCCTCCAAAGTTTGAATAGGTGACAGTGGTAGGATAATCTGTTTCTTCACATGGGGCAGGGCAAGTGGAATTGTGTGTTCCTGCTGTGCATAATCCCTTTATCTCTATATCATCTGAAATTTCAGAAGAAATAATGTATATAATATTTCTAAAAAAGTACACAGTTTAAAAACTTGAAAAAATACTTACTAAATTACTTTTAATTGTCTTTGATAAATGTGTGGATTAATTATCCCAAGAAAAGTGGATACTTACCAGTATTGAAGGATCAAATAAGTATTTGCAACTGTCATTTGAGAAACTGGTGCTGAGATATTTTTCTTACTTTTTTCCAAAGAAATACAACACCTCTAAGTATTTCTGCCTTCATTGGGGCTTTATGTGCTTATTATTTCCCACTGACAGTTAAACAAAAAGACGACACAAGACTTCCATGTTCTCTGCTAGCTTTTAAATTAAATACTTAGGTATATATCCTTGGTCTTGATGCCTTATTGCCTGCCCAGCTCATTTCAGTGCACAGAAACAGCTTCCAGAGCAATTCCAATTGCAGCTATCATCTGGTAACTATAAAAACCTTGGTAAGCTAAGTTCACTTTACCTTAACCTCTGCCTGCCATTTGATAATTGGGCTCAAGACAACTAAGAAGGCTTAAGGAAAGCTTTGTCTTTTCGAATACTGAATAGAAGTCATAAAATTCTGCAGGTCTGGCTGCCATGGAAGTGGGCACCCATTCATCTTAACAAGGAATGACAGAAAGAATTACAGAAAATAATCATTACAGAAATATGGGAAAGCTAGAGGGAAACAATGTGGGTGAAAAATTGTAAGGCACAAATATTTCCTAAATCATAAGCCATCACTGTGAGATGAGTACTGCGATGTCCTGCTTGTGATGCTCTATTTGTCCTGTTTGCAGGGTGGCAGAGGTTGTGTCTGTTCGCTCTGCTTGTGGGCTTCTCACATTTGCAAAGCACAGAGGAGATATCTCAGCCTGTTAGCTGATGATTTGAAATACTCTCCAGGGATTCTGGGGTTGTGGATTTTATTCTGGAGAGGCGGCAGCCTTAGAGCTGCTAAAATAATGCTCTTAGTAGGTCCTGCAGATACTGGATAAGTGTGCTGTTACTTGAGATTTTGTTATCAGATGTTTTACCTCTCTGACACTGTCAAAGCAGTCAGCCCCTAATATGAGATCCCGGGGACCATACATCTACAAACCTTCTGGGATCCAGCTCTGCATCCTGTCCATCCTTCAGAGGAATTTGGGGTCATTTTTGCTTATTGCTCTGTGGTTTCTTTGTGACATTCGGTCACTGAATATCTATTAAGTACAATAATATACATCTTCCCTCAGTACCGGCTTTTAAAGATTGTGGTTATATAAGAATGTGAATTTAGTGGAATCCATTTTAAAATAGCTACAGGAAAAAAAAAGTAATTGTTCACAGTAGTAAATCTCGCCTGAATGTTGCACACACCTTATCAAAACACTCCCCCCCAGCAACTTCTGAGTCTACTAATCACTCAGACAGAGTCACATTACACAATAGAAACCAAAGCAATTTAAAAAGAAAGCTTTCTGAAGTTCATGAAAAGTTACTTCTCAGATTACCATTTTAGGTATATTCCAGTCTGTTGTAGTAACTTACAAATTTCATACCCACTGTGTACAGATTATTTGTTTATGGAAAAGAATTGCCTTTCAAGTGCTTTCAAAATTTATAATTTGCTTTTAAAAATATAAAACCTTAAAGCCAGTGATTTTTGTTTTACTTGTTAAGAAACCCGTCATTACTATACTGTTCACTCTTCTTGCACAAAGAACACAACGTTGGATCTAGAAGGATACCATGAAGATGTGAAAATGCTAGCCAGAGGCTTGGTAATTGAAAACAGATTAGTTGGATGTTCTTCCATTTTAAACCATTTCTGATTGCTGAAATGTATTTTTTGTGTGGTTTGTTTGTTTTTTAATGGGCATATATTTCATGCTCTGTCTGGGTTCTGTTTTCAGAATATTAAATGAATTGGGATGTACTCCATTTCAGATTACTTTCAGTATTTTGGTTTAATTGATAGATATTGTCTGCTTTTTGGAATTGGCTTGGAAAACATGAATAGGAAGTTATTACTTACAGACTGCTGGATAAACACATTTGTAAAACTTCAGCAAGTCGCATTCTGTTCCATTTCCTAAAAATAAATAAAAATATTTAGGAACCTCAATTACCCATCTAACTCTTAGCTCTGTTTGTACTAAACTGAAATGTAGTGTCATCAAAGCCTTCTCACCACTTCATGTTAATGATTACACAACTGAGAAATCAATTCAGTTGGGCACAGTGCAGTTGCCAACATCAGGAGGGGTACAGGCTGAAGAGATACAACAGACCAAGCCAGGAGGCTGCTGTTGGAGCAAACACCTTCAGTATTTGTACCAGCCTGAACTGCCTTTAAGTTTGTGGCTCACTCTTCATGTTAGTTCGCTAAAGACAGGAATTTCTGCTTTTCCGAGTGGAAATGAAAAAAAAAAACAAGGTAGATTTGATATGAGATTACATCTCATGTGTTTCTGCAGAAATTTTGAAATTCATGCAGGAGTTTTTTGGAGACCTAGGGGGGTAAGATAGTATGCTGAGCTAGAGCAAAATTTTCAGATTTCAGATGGCCTCCGTTTCACCCCATTTTAAATTTTTTTTCCATCACATGGAAATGCTATGCAGCAGTTTAGCACACAGTTCCAGAAGGCATTGCTCTCCTTTAGCTAACTGTCCTTGTATAAGGTTGTATAAAGCTGTCACCCCAGGCATGGGATACCCAGACTTAATTGCCTTGGCAACTCCTTTTCCATGACAGTTTGCAGAAGACTGCCAACCTCCTTTCCCAGGGATTCTCAAACAAACAGGCTAGACATTACACATTAGTGGGTCTACTTTAGGAAGAGCAATCTGCCTTGCTTGAGCACATTTTAAAAATACAATGAGTCAGAAAGTACAAGCTTTCTTGTTGCTTTTCTTGTGACCTAGTGGCTTTCTTGCCCACCAGTTGTGAAAAAAGAGGTGCAAGAGCAGAGATCTGGGTTCTAGCTCTTGCTTTAGGTGACAGTATTGTCGTTAATGCTGAAAAGGTGAGAGAGTTCAGTGTTGCTGCTTTATATTTCTAAAGTGATTAAGAAGCCTGGGTACTTTAGGGGGGTATTACAGCATGCACCCGGTGCTCCACATTTGAGGCTGATTAGAAGGCTCCATACAGCTTTTTGGCTTTTCCAGAGCCTTTGCTGCTGCCAGGCTCTTTCCCTGGCTTGGGTAGGAGTCCTGAGATTCTGTCTTCAAGCAAGCTCATCTACAAGTTCAGTAAATTGCCTGGATTACCATGTGAAAATGTATGCCTTCTTATGGATTTAGTTCCAGCTCCTTAGGAAGTCAGGTTGAAGACTACAGACCTGTCTCACACTCCTGAGGCATAATTGTTTCTTTCTATTTTTTGGACTGTACTCTAAGAATAGACAATGACCCAGATGCTAGATCTAGACTTGACCAAATATCTTGCTTGTTTCCCTGGAATTTTAATTAATATCAGCTGGAGATTTCCCTCGAATATGTGCTCTATCTCCTTGGATATTCAATAACATGTGAGGTCTTCCAGGAAGATGATCAGTGTGTGGTATGATGACACTCCTGAGAAATACCTGGAAAAATGAATGGCAAACAGCCACACCAGTCTTGTATGTACCGGGCTTTGCATTCCAGCAAACATCCATTAGTACTATAAATCTTGTGGTACTGAAGCTTTATATCAGGCTTGCACTCTCCCCATGGGTATTCTTGGATAATTGACTGTAGAGTAATAATAACAACAAAAGATATATTTTTTTGGGTCTGTTTTAAACGTTGGTATTTCTTTTTCACATTTTAAAGTGCTGCAGGAAGTCTGTTGAAAACATAATCTGTAACATTATGATTTAATTAGAGGAAATTACAGTTCATGCTCTTGGGATTAAAAATTCATCTCCTCTCTCTCACAGCAAAAGTAGGGTCTGATCAGACAGCTTAGTGTAAAATGGTACTCCGCTTTGCTTGGATTCTGCTAGGAATGCGACACTTCCTTATTTGTATCAGAATGTGTTGATAGGGAAATTCTGTGTTGTCCTTTTATCATTATCTCTTAATGAGGCTGTAAAGTTACAGGAAAGAAAGGCTGGCTTTGATTGAGACAAATTGGGAAAACGAGTGATATCCTTCCCCAGACAGCAGTAATTTCATTTGTGTCTGGAGCAAATGTTATTTTTTGGAGTAACTAAGGCATAAAAAATATTTTATATTCCAAAATGTCTAATTCATTGTGGGATGTCACCGTGAGTTAGGGACAGCAAAGAAGGTGACATTTTGACTCCATAGCATTTCAGAAGGCATGAAGCAAAGTTTATTAGAAACTACACACTTTTTATAGACAGGATCATTCACCTAGGACCTGATTGGTCCTCAGCAACACCTCTCACACCATTGGTTAATTAGGAACAACACCTTCTTGTAAACAACTTTCTATAAACATCACGTCCAGCATGCACAACATGTTCACAGCTGCAGAGATTAAGGATTGTTTTAATTCTTTCTCTGGGTTTTCTCACACTTCCCCAGGACGACGCCTGGGAAAGTTATCTGTTTCTCTCTGTGACCAGAGAGTCAGCACCCCACAGTGCTTCAGAAGAGAATTAGAGAGAGTAAAAAACACTACTTCCAGTCCATGGGGAAAGTCCTTACCTTCAGCTGGCGGATTGCGACCTGTGCGTGCATCCCCACTGGTGTCAGTAAACCTAAACCATCAAAACGTGGAAGCTCTTGGGGTGAATGGATGACGAAAGTTATTCCAGCATCAGTATAACCAAGAGCAGGTTCGTCAGTGAATTTGTCCTGATACAAAAAGAATTGTTTAAAGTAGTTTTGGCTTTGCTCACCATCGGAACTTTTAGCTATATTTATTGTGGTAGTATGCTATTTAGTAATATTTTTGGCAATTTACAGAAAAGTATAGAAGCAAACTGACTTGAGTTTCTTTTGTGCGTTACCTCTGTGGGTTTCCTTCCAGTTCCTATAAACTTTTAACCTTTTTATTCATTTTGGCATTCTCCAATTTTAAATACAAGAAGTCATAGATGAGCATTTACTCATAACTTGGAGATTTGTTCCTTTTACTTGCAACTATCCATCACATTTCACTAAACTTTCCATTATTCTCTTCAGAACCTTTCACTCCTGACTCATAATTCCTAGAGAGCAAAAGTCAATGTCTAAGTAATTTATCAGTCTGTTAGTTTTCTTCCCCGTTCTCACAAGGTGATATTCCCTGTATTCTGCTTTTTGTTGGTCAGAGACAATTCTAATGTCAGAAACAATTTGCAGTGCAAAGACCAGGTCTTGGCTGGCATAGAGCTCCTGCAGATGCTGTAACTGGAATTTGGTGCTCCTTAGAAACTGGCACCAGGTGACCTTCCCCTACTGGGCCTTTTATTAAAATGAACCACTTGTATAAAATAAAATCACTCTTCTGATGACATGTTTCAGTTGTGGGTGAACAGTGCATGTATGTGCTCACTCACAGCCTTCTCCCCCTTAGATGGGGACAGAGTCAATAATAATTCTGTCTTTTTAAATCTGTATTTGGGTCTTTCCTTTGAAATACCCTCTCATTTGGAATAGTCCTGATTTTTAATTTCGTGCATGAAATTCTGGAGGTCTGTGTAAACCCAATCAAACAAAAATCCCAAACAAAACAAAAACCCTCAACTAATTTATAAGTTAGTACTTATGATGATTCATTTCTTATAATCCTTAGGATATCTGTACCTGCTGGACGTCAAAAAGCAAATGTAAGCCTCTTCCAGACAAACTCACTCTTCTTGCTGAAAGATCATTGTGATTAAAAGTAAAGCAGTTTCCATATTCAGTGAAAACGTGTTCAAAATCCTTCAATAAAAGAAAATAGGGAAGACTGAAATGAAAGAACACTTCCAGTTTCCTTAGATAATTACAATGCAAGAGAGGGACTACTGGAGTTGTTGGGTTATTTAGTTTTATTTTTTCCTCCAAAGTGCTCAATATTACAATCAGAAAAGTGGTAACTGATGAAATATTCAAAAGGATTTCAACTGTTTCTAGAAAATTAATTTTAAAGGAGAAATTTCTCATTGTTTATTAAAACTTATGAGCTGCTCAGAATAATTTAAGGAGGCCCTGTGTTATTTCTATACATGTTACAGTATATAGAAATTATATATTCAAAAATAACTTTTAAGTTTTTTTTCCATTAGCTGCTTAGTGAAGACTGTTTCAAAACTAGATGTCATATTACATATGAAGGTACAATATTTGCATTTTTTCCCGAAACTACCTCATAATTTAACTGACTGCAGTTAAATGCAGTTTGTGACTGCATCTCACTGCTTCAGTTTTAGTTCTTAGCACTGGTGTCTTCCAGTTAAGAGTAGTCTCTAGTGCCTAATTTTAGAAACTATAGCATATCTAAAGGTTATATTAAACTGAAAGGATATAGACCCAACTTCTTTGTTCACGTTTCCTGTTTAAGTTGGTAATTCCTTTACAGAAGAATTGACATAAAAATGGGATGATCATGTTTTTGGCTGTTGTCCCAAATTCCCAAAGATGGGCTCTTTTCATTTCAATATTTAAAATTCCTGTGGACTCTGCATATAGTTACCCCGGTTGTCTATATGCTTGACCTCAAGAACACAACTACAGAATCATGTCATGCAAAAAACTTCATTCAAAGTGTCCTTCATTGTAGGCCACTGATGGAAAAGGTTGTTATATACAGCCTGGAGGTATGACAGCTTTCAAAGGCTGCTGTCTGTGCAGAAGGGGCATTAGGCAGAGAGCAATTTAAACTGAAATCCATCTTACAGCTCAGAGTCCAGCAGGCTGCCTCTGTAGTCAGTGGGAGAATTGAGACCCTTGGGGTAATTTAGAGCAGGACTTTTGTTCTCTATTGTCTGACTGTAAAGGAACATAGGGGAGCAGCTGGCATGTTTAGATGTCTTAAATTGAGTACAAGAATATATCCCCTTCCTCTCTGTGCTACTATTTTAATAAAATAAATATATTTACCTGTGGGTAACATGGCTTTCCAAAAAAATCACATTCTAGCAATGTGCTGCTGTTCAGATAAAACCCATTTTTCCTTGTAAAGTCTTTGATGCTGAAGTTCTGGTTCCCAAGAAGGAAATCATTTAACTCCTGGGAATATTTATCTTCCATAGCAATTTTTTGGAGAATTGCAGATGCAATGTTCCAAATTAAAAAAATTACTTTGAGGTTGCTCACAGCATGAGCTTGAAACCTGTCAGTGAGAAGGAGAAAGAATTGCTTGGGATTCTGTAGTTACAGGACTGATCTCAAGGCTGCTCTTGGCAAAACTGTGACACAATTTGCTGCCTGCTCACAAGCTATAAGTGATTCTTGCCCAAGATTCTTGCCCAGGTTGCAGTTTGATGTCTACAACATGAATAAACAATATAGTCGCTATCTCTAGGAATGTATCTTCCACATCTGGAAACAGAAAATAGACATCGTCCCATAGCTATTCTGGTCAGTCATATAGGAAGCATTTCTGTTATGTGTGATTGTTTATTAAACATTAAAAACCAAATCCCCTGAGTAGATTAACCATTCGCATAAGCCAACAACCAGATTTGTAGAACCGATGACAAGTTGAACAATTGCATTTACATGTGGGAAACTAGCTGAGAGGAGCTATCCCTTTCAGAGAAAAAGCTGTCTTCCTTAATTTGGAAAGTTGAATTCTAAGCACATTTGCAGTAGTCTCATGTACCTGCTTTACTGAGGCACTACACCCCACTGTAGACAGTGCTAGGTGGCACTGAGGTTCCCATGAGCTGGTGGCACGGTGGTTTAAATCAAAGGTGATATTTACTCTTTGAATCCACTTGAAAAGTCTAAAAAACGTAAAGAGACTGGTGGTGCTTTTCTTATGTACAGCATTGAAGTTCTTTATTGAAGTAAAGTAAGGCTTTACAGAAGTTATAAGTTTGAAGAGAGAATAAGCACAAATGAAATTATAATGCCATGTTCTTTAGAACTGACATTTTATCTTATTTATAAATATGTATTAATGTAATATATTCGTGTAATAGATCTTAATGCCCCAATTTAAGGAAGATTAGTAGGAACAGCTCTTCACAACTGAATTTGAGTTAAAAAAAAAAAAGACAAAGGGAGTTCTTTGCCTCTTTGTCCTGCTAATGAAAAAACCCCAGTTAATAAAAACAGGAGGGGAGGATAAGCACAGTGTGACTGGCAGATGGATATGGCAGCAAACTGTTAGTTAGATGGAAAAACGCTGTGCTCAGTAGCTGACTCCTTACAGCGTGCTGCTGCTATAGTTACCAGAAGCGAGGCACGTTTATAACAGCCAGCCCACTGCAACCAGAGGGACTTCTGTCTGCAGTGCACGTTGCGTGGTATAACCCAGGGTAGCTTTCTGCAGGTAATGGAAAGGTGGCATGGACAGGCAGAAGGACTCCAGGTCTTTGAGACTTGGACTTCTGGTTGATTCTGCCAGCAAAAGGTAGAAAATAAGAAAACTCTACTAATTTTTGAGGAAAAAAATGTGGATAAACTTTCTGTGTTTCTAAAACTGTTCCTAAATTATATTTTTGCTCTATATTATTTTTGAAGTGGCTGCACTGAATGTTGGCCACTGTCTTCAAATGTAGAAATCTGTAGTGAAGTTCTTGCTCAGACACGTGATTTCCAAACAACCCAAATGCTTTTCTCCAGGAAAAACTCCAGACATCAGCTGGAGTTGTAAAGGCTGAGCACCTCTGAAAAAGGGGTATTTGTTTTAGCTATGATTTTTACCTTTGTATGAAGTTTCTATTTAAAATAATTTGCTAATCTTGTCTTTTATTTTTAACGTGAATGTGGCTGATGGCTTGTCCCTTAGTTACACTGGAAAGCAATACTCATACATAGAACACTACCACCAGAGTTGGTAGTGTTCCAACTATTCCAGCTTCTGCTTTGAAACTTAAAAATCATGTCATCTGAAGGAAGGGGAAGATTATAAAAGCAACCTCCATTTCTTTATTTTCATATTTTCATCTTCATTTAAGTACCATGTGGTGGTGTGGAAGACATGGCCCTCATAGCTTTATTTTCCTTGGTTTATGTGATTTGTCCAAACAAGTTGTGGAACCTGACTGCTTTCAGATAAAGATGTGTTGAGTCTCAAGAGCAAACAACAAACATAATTTTTACCTGTTCAAGTTGCAAAAGGTCACAGCGGGGAATTTGACTTTTTCCACATACTGAACCACCGCTGTAGTTGTTGTTGGCCAGCTGAAGTAGTAGATGATGCGACTGCAGATCTGCCAAGTAACAATGGCAAGGCAGCCTGTGACTATCAGCAGCCACAGGGCTCTGCGAGCCTTGCTCTGCCTGTGAACGATGTTATGCACGCCATGAAATGAAGTGGATGAGGCAAACTCCTCATGATATTTCCTTCTGTCTTCCAAATCTGGCAGCAGTTTTTTTATTAAACACAACCGTATCTTTTCCAGTATTCCTGAATATGGAACAAAGTTAAAATGTTAAAAAAATGAGCGTTTAACCATCACTTAGTAAAGGAATCCACATAATTCTGATAATGAAAAGTAAATGTAAATCTTCCCTTAAATAATTCTCTCTTTAAGTAATGAACTTGCTTCTGAGGATGGAAGAGTTGTGTGCTAAGAGATGAGCTCAGTGCTGCCCTGAGTACAAATTATATCTTGCAATATTTCAAGTCCACGAATGTTTAAGCACTTAAAAGATGTTAAGGTTTAAGAATTTAACAGAGTAGTTCCACTTCTGGGGGAAAGATAGGATTTTGACATACCTCAGGGGTCTAAAACCATAGATTGCTGTGAGCTTATGTGAAAAGTTAGATACCTCATTTTTACAGTAACAACCCAGTAAAGGACTGGTCCTTCACACATGCTCTGACAAATAATGTTTAAAGTGAATGATATGGAATGATATAAAAGTGAATTTCACTCTTTTCACTATTAAAATTTTCAGGATAAGACATGGAAGGTTGCAGATTTGAAAGAATATCTAATCTCATTTTCTTAGGTTCATACTTGTCTGATTCCATAACTTTGAAATGGAATGGGTTTAGTTTTCATTTGTGCCATGTTTTCCATAAACTGATATTAAAATAAACCAAACCAAACAATTTTTAAATCTAAGTTTAAGGACTATAAAAGTAATGAATGTAATCAATACCTGGAACTGCAGTAACTTTCTTATGCTTAATGCTGAATAATCTTTTGGACATGAATTCAAACATCATTTTCTCTCCCAAAATATCCAAATGAGAGAAACTTCATGAGACCTTTTTTGTACTTTGTCATAATTGGATCACTCTTTTTGCAAAGTGCTTCTTTTATGGATTACTATCCACTGCTTTATTTTGGCATTAAGTAAGTCCATAAGAACAGTAAATCAAAGAAAGTTTGTGAGACAGTTATTAATATCTGAAAATGTATTATTTAGATCAGCGTTTAACAGCAATTAAATGCTTCCCTTCTTCTGTTTTTAACCAAAAATTAGGTTTAATAGTTTGCATGTGTGGTAGGAAGAAAATACAGCCTTTTTAAGACTGACTTACTTGGGGCTATTACAGTTGGGCAAAGGAACAAAGGGATGTAAGAGTCGTCTGCCAGAGCCACATCAGCCACATCGTGACCACATCAGTACTCTGGGGCATTTCTTTGGTCCACAGTCTCTGGACCATGATAATAAAATCCCAGATGGTGCTGGATTTCAAAATGTTTCTGAGGGGAAAGAATTTACTTTATGTTGTTCTTTTAAGGTCTGTGTAAGATCTTTGATCAATGTTACATAATTTACTATGACCTCATTTTATCATCAGACAGTTTTCCACTACTGTTCAAACTGTTCAAAAGTTTCTCTCCTAGCTCTAGTGACTGTTGGAGCCCACTGCAAATCTGTTCAGCCATGTGTGGCTTTGTGCATCGTGCTGGAATGGAGAAGATTTCTGGTTTTGCTGTAGGCTTCTCTCTCACTAGCACGTGGGCAGTGGGATGAGTTCTTTGCCTGTTCCTGGAAAAAGAGCAGAGGGAGAAGTACATTCCTAACATGTCTGCATCTGCTGCCTGTAGACTCCAGCAATAGATCACAGGCAAGTCAGGTCCTTTTCTCCAAGGATAGTGCTGTGAGTGTTTATTTCTCCTGTATGCACTGTGCTAGTTATGAGAATGATAGCATGTCCTGGTATAAAAGTCCAGTGCCATCAAAAAACACTAGTTACCTTAATTAGCAGAGGTGAAACTTGGAATCTAACCAAACATGAAACTAAGCTGTATTTCAGCTCTTGTGCCTAGCTAGTACAGTAAGTAGTAGTAAGTAGAAATGATGTTTCGCCTGAGAAAAATATTAAAAGTTTTGCTTTTAATGTGTAGGATTATCTAATAATAGCATGCTGCTGCTTTCATTAGCACTACTTTGTAAATGTCTTAAAGAATCCTTACTCCCAGATTTCTTTAGAAAATGTTATTTAGCAATTGCCTAGTTAAAACTGTATTAGCTTTATTCTAAATACACAAAGGGACAATAGCTAAAGACTCTTTAAATTTCTGAAGTAGGCATACAAATTTTTTCTACAAGCTTTTTTGAGCTCTCCCTTCTTCGTTGTACCTTGAAAAGGTACATTATTGCCACTTTTGGACAAGATGAGAAATAACAAAGCTCTTGGTAAAGTACTCTAAAATACCTAGTCACATACCTTTGGCATCTGATTGAATGAATCTCCTGAGCTGGTCCATGAGGCCGTGCTTATTTCAGTAAGGAAGGAATGGTTAACAAGCTGCCTTACCACTGTGATCCCTGCTAGGCAATGGCTTTTATAGAACACTAAATGGGAAGTGATTCTTAATGACACATGGGACTGGGTAATTTACCTGCTGAGGTTGCTATGTTTTGCCTTTTATTAACACAGTGCAATGGTCTGCAATGTGAAGGAGAAGATAATTTTGATTACAGGATCAGATGTACACATTTATATATGTTTCAATTACTTATTATGCTTATAGTAGTACAAGTGCACTTGTGCATTGCATCACCTTAAAAATTTCTNGGCCAATTATCTTTGCTAAAATACTGTGCTATTCAGAACTGAATAGCTTCTCCTGAAGTAAATAAGGAACCCCCTCCTGGTCTGGGGGGTGGTAAATGTCTTTCACTAGGTTCCTACCAGGAACAGGATGACGTTCATCCACGCTTTGAATAGCTGTCTTCATAACCAGCTCCAGATTTCATGTTCTTGTGGACATTTCAGCAAGAAATACTCTTAAGAACTAACCCTGTAGGCAAGGTTGATTATACACGCAGGGTCAATCATTCCAGCAAGGCCTTATGCAAAAGTAGAGAGGCTGTTTTTTTGTTAATGTGCAAAGTTATCTTGTTTGAAATTTATTTCAAGAAAAGAGCTGAACATCTACTAAAAGTGAATAAAAATACTGGAAGATTCAAACCTGGGATGTACTTGATTAATGCTTTAAAAAAAAAATAAGAAAAAAGCCCCCTCGCATTCTCTTTCTGATGTCTTTATTTCTTTCCCTGTGTTAGTAATTGTCCCATTGGTCACCTACAGAGTTCTTGGGTTACCAGGTGTATCAGCTTGGCTCCTTGGTGCCTCACTGCCTGGTCTTTTCTTTCTTTCTGCTTGTTTGCTGTTCTCTGGCTGTGTTGTTAACGCTACAAGCAACAAGGTAAAGCACTGAACTCCATTTAATAATTGCTGGCTGACAAGATTCTGTACTCTACTTTTTGGAATTCCCAGCTCCATTTGTCACTGTTGCCTCACTGGTGGGACTCTCTACAAGGGCAAGCTTTGCACGGCACTTGTGCTGACTCAAGCAGGTTTTAAGACCTGTTTGTAACTCGAGCCCGACTGATGCTCTGTTGAGCAGTTTCTGAGCACTGCAGACCCATTGACTCCTATTAATGCAAACCACTGTAATTCACAGAACCCAGACAACACCTCTTGACCAGTTGCTTGAATTCATAAAACAAATAATGTCAATCTTTTATACTGTTGTGTGCATAGAATTAAGAAGTACAAACTGTAAGTTACTTGGCTGTCTATGCAGCAAGTGATTTGACTTACTTTTTTTTTAATTGTGTTGCTGCCTTACAAAGAGTATGCTTATGCAATACTTTAGATTAACAAGGCTTATGTTGTCCCCTTGTGTTTTACATAAGAAATGGATTTTGAAAATTTTCTTTATTTTATGGTTGTTTTATATTAATTCTTAAGCAAACACTAAGGGGCGAAGACCAACCCTCTTATGTTTGTTCATCCTTCCCAAATGGCTTGGACAAAACAGGTACCAGGTTGTAAATTGGTCACAGACAGCTTGCTCTGTCCACTCATTCCTAGCATACATATCTGGTGATTTAAACCACACATTCCTTAATAATTAATGCAGTAAAGATTAGGAAAACCAGCTGTTGACAGAGGTGGTCACTGGTTTTTTGCGTTCATGCATAATGCAAATTGTGTACTCAGATTATTATTTGAAGTTAGTCTTAAGTGCTGTTCAGTTCTTATGTTATGGTGCTAAGTTAAAAAATAGTGCTGCAGCCAGCATAACTACATAGCTATTTCCTGAGACAAATAGATAACATGTTTCTGATAAAGTTAATTCTTTATAGCCTAGTTGCAGCAAAATGTCTTCTGAGAATTCTTGTGGGTTGCTGAGATAAAATACATGCATACACAAGTATGTATTTGGTATATATTTAACTTTCATTGGACAATATTGTATTTTTTAGACTATGTTAAAATGTTTCTTTCCAATGCTTGTTACATTGCATGACCCTCTATAAGTGCTTTCTTGACATTAATGCTTCTGATATTTTGTCTCTCTTTTAATAGAAGCATCTCAAATATTATCTACTTTTAAGACAGAAGTAATGCATTTGCTAACATAGCAGACTACAACTACTTTTACTTAATTCATACAAGCATATTAGCAAAAAAAGGCAAAACAGAGGAAAAAACAATGTAGTGATCACCACCTGGATTGTTATAATGTATTGTCATTGCCATTTCATGGAACGCTGGTAACAATAGTACATGCAAGCATCTGCCTTGCTTCTTCCTTCGAGCATGTACTGAAAGTGGATTCAGCAATGGGGGACAGAAGGGGCTGCAGCAGGAGGTGCTCAAGCAGAGTTTGAGGATCCATTGAGTCTCTCTTTACATTGATGAGGAATCAGCTATGACTGGAGAAATTATGAGCTCTCATCATTGTTTTCTAATGCTTAAAGACAGTACTAGGATTTCCTTATTTTTTGTTCTCTTATGTCTGTGTTATCCTACCATAATTTAAACTGGTTACTCCTTTTCCCATCCTGTGGTGTATTGGAATTTGCATATTGCCCTTCCTTTTGAAAGGAAAGGTATTTCTCACTTTTCCATCCACAATCTTCTCTTAGTTCTACAGGTCAATTCTTTCCATCTGTCTTAAGGGGCCATATTTTCTATATCAAACATTCATTGTTCTTGCTATCCTCTTCTGAACTCTTTCCACATTGTCTTCATCTGTCTTGAAGAGTGGTGTCCAGGACATAATATAACAGATAAAGTCTTTCTGATGCTGGATAGAAATGAGGAATTCCATGCCATGTAGAAAGTTGCTATTTAAAAATTCCAGTATAAGATTTGCTCTAAAGAATTTCTTATTTGCAAGTTTGGTTATCGCAGCTGAAGTTCAGAAGTACTGCTGTTTGCATCACGGAAGCTGCACATTATTAATTTCAGTGCATTAAGGTAGTTTTCAATTCTAGCTCCTATCTGCCAGCATGCTATTAGGCTTTCCAGGCACAACCTATTCCACCACCCCAGCCTTTAATGATAATGCTGAATAGGATGAGATGAGCAAGTTTTTATCAACGTTTGTCCTAAACCAGCGCTTTGTACTTGCCAGACAGCTGTACCGACCATGGAGTAAACAGCAGCACGCACTGAGCCACGTGGAGGCATGGGAGTAGCTTATGGTTCCAGGTTTGTGCTTCACTGGACCTGACAGGTAACCAGGATTGGGGTGTTCAGGAAGGGAAAAACAGCCTACACTAAAGAATTGCACCCTGCAATGTGTGGCTGCAAAGCATTAGTAGAGGATAGGTTTGCCTTGGGACAACGCTGTGGAATGTGTGCAAGATATGTTGCTTCTCCTAAGGTTACAGTTCTGGCTGGCATTGATCCATTTACGTTGATGAAAGCAGGGTGTTTGGGCAATAGAAGTGAAAGAACTCCATTTTCTCCATACTTGGGGAATAATTATCAGTCAAAAATTATCAGTATGTGAAAGAAATACTGCTGCATTCTGCTGAGCCGCAAATGAGAGACAGTGCGGGGAAGACTGTGCTGGGATGTGTGAAACATAAATGGAAGTTAAAAGTATGCTGGGAAGTGATGGCACAGTTCTTTTTCTTTAAGAATTTGAACAAATGCAGTATTTAAAAAGAAAAAAAAAAATCTTTCCAGCACTATCTCATCTCTTTGTTTGTAGTTTACAAGACCTTGATCTCTGTTCCTCCCCCAGGTACAAATGTCTGATTGGATTATTAATATTGCATCAACTTTAAGCTTGTTTGTTTTAGCCTAGAGTCACCAAATTTTAGTTTTCTTAAAACTAACTGTTAATTCCAAGTGCTAGTTAGATAGTAAGTCCAGTTTGGAAAACTCACAAAACACTCACTTTAGCAGAAGACACATTCTCGTTCCAAGTTTACCTTCTGCTCTTCACTTTCCTTTTATGTGTCTTTATTTACTTATCTTTTGTTATTAAATTGGTTGATTTTTGTTCAATGCTGGCAGAGTAGCCAGCACAGTGAGGCTTAGGACACTGGGGGCTTCACCTCTACAATTTGAGTTGCACTTTGTCAACCAAAACAGTAGCTGCTGTACTGCATTTCACTATTATAGTTGTGTGTTTATCAAAATTATTTCATCACTATAATTTTATGAAACGATGCATAAAATTGCATAAAAATGCAACATCTGTATGTAGAAAAGATATTTTCCTTTTGAGTACTTCATCTCACAAAGGTCACAGCAGAATCTGCACAAATGCAGAACAGGATGACTGGGACTACAAAGGTATAGTGCACCCATTTCTCATTAGCCATGAATTAGTACCAATCAGAAATGAAAGTTAGTTGATTATTTGGCAGGAAGTTTGAAACTTGCACATGGAAATACTCCTTCACATGATATGTACATACAATGACTTATGGAACTCATTGCTGCAGGTTGTGGATTCACAGAACTCACAAAAAGTTTCTTAAATGCAAGGACACAGGTATCTTAGGAAGTCCTGGGCTATCAGAATTGGAAATTTACATGAATATTCTGGGGAAATTATTGCACTTTAAGCTTGCTTGTAAACTTGCTTTTTAGTTTGTTGGGAGGGGGTTTCTTTTGCTGATGGTGTTTTGTTTTGTTTTTTAATGTTTCTTTTGTTCTAATAGCTCTCTCCCGAGAAATCTTTTACTTTCTCTTTGAAACTTTTCAGTATGGCATGACCTACTTGGATCTTTGACTCACTGCAAGCATTGTTACATAGGTAGGAGCCATGTGTGCTGGGTAGCTCCTAGTCTGCAATTGTTGGACAAGAGTGTTGGGAAGCTTCAAGCGTCATTTGTTTGCAGTCAGAAGCTCTCTGAGCTCTTTCTTCAAGTTAGCAAACACTAGACAAACAAATTGATTTATAATGATTTTGTAATCAGAATGAGAGTTCAAGCAGTATAATGGGTACCACTGTCCAAACCACTTTTGTGTGTACTTTTTCTTCTCCATAAGTGATTTCATGCAGGAAAATTTGAGATTTGGCTTGGGTGAACAGGTCACTTCCAATTCTTTTTTTGGATTCATGACAGTACATAGAAGGTCAGTCTTACTTACCTGAACTCATCAGACCATAATGTTTCAGACAGAGAGCACCACAGTGAGAACATGCAAACTCTTGGCTCTGGCTGTATCCATAAATCATGCTGCAGGCCACCTCTGCCTTACACTGTCTCTGCTCTACAACCCTACTGCAGCCAGTCCAGCCACCCTACACCCACCTGGGGAAGGGGGGGTAAACACAAAGGAGGCCAGGGTGAATTAAGAAGGGTGCTTAACAATTCCCATGCTTAGTCATGAAGGCCATGACAGTTCTTTTGAAGGCCACAAAGAGCAGTTCTGGGAAGCTCTGGTGTTGGTTTTTTTGTTGGTTTTTTTTGTGGGTTTCTTTTTTTGTTTGTTTTTATTTTTTTTTTCTGCTGTATGTAACTGTTTGTCTTGTATTCAGCCCAGTCACAAAACAGAACATTCTCACTGTCTGCTGAAGGTTAGAGTTCTCTGTGATGAAAAGAAGGCTTTTTATCTGACTTTCACGCATTAAAAGTAAATAAACAAATAACTAAATAAAAGCTCAAAAGCACAAATGCTCTTGGTTTTCACAGCCTTGTTCAGTCATCTGCAGCATGAATAGCAAGTTATGTGTGTGGTTAGATCTGCTTCTTTGTGATTCTGAGTGTTCCACATGAAAAAGGGAAATGAAGGTACATTTTGAGAAAAAAGCAATACCATCATTTAAAATTAAGGTTATGTTTTGCTTTCAGATATATTCACATTGAACACCTTTTTTCATCAAGACTTGTTTATGATTATGCTAGTAGGCAGAGATGACAAAGTGGCTATAAGTCTCTGTCAGCATATAAAGGACACTCAAATAAAAATCAGGTCCCTACAGTGAGCCCCAAATTTGAAAAGCATGGCAGAAGCACATTTATTTCTAAGGGTGTCTGCAGCCATGCCAGAGTTCAAGGCTCTGAGCTGACCCAAACCTGAGGGTTCTTGTAAGCTGTGCTATCATCTACACTGCCAACAGACAGTTTCATTACCAGGTCATACAAGCCACTTAAATTATTTTACTACAAAGTTCATTACACCCTTTGAAGCCTTGCTGAGATCAGATGAAGGCAGCCAGTAAGAGGAATGAACCATCTGTATTGTCTGTGGTTTTATTTCAGGGGTTTTCAAGTCCTCATCAAGACATCTTTTTCCACCCGTCTTGGAGTTTGAGATCTATTGTAGTTGCAATGGTTAGAGAGCTGAATTCAGCTAGTGTGAGATTAAATTTTCTTAAATGAATGGATGCAAATTATTATCCATAATACTACCCAGTTTTTTAGGAATTGGTCAGTTTACAGCTTTGGGACCAATCAGCTATGAGGTCCTTAAACAAGGAGTTTGACATGTTGGAAACACTGGAAAAAACTTTCTAAATTGCTCTTATCTGGCCGATTTATTTGATTGACTGAAGCCTGTCTGTTGCTGAATTGGAAGGGGAGCTTGCAGGTGTTGGCTAGACAGTATCCCCAGCTAGATTTCAAGTGAGTTTGCTAACCCTGAGTGAATTAATGGTAGTATTACTTCCCAAATAGGGAGTTAATGTTTTGTTAAGTACTGAGTGTAAAAGGGCTCTGATACTTCAAAGTCCTTTGGGACTACTGGGTAGGCAATGTAAAGGTTGCCTGTCAGAGATCATTGCACCGGAAGTTTATTATTCTCTGTATTCCACAGAGGAAAATAAAGCTGCACAAGAAAACACACATTAACGTATTTTGTGAGGTTAAACGTTCAATACTTTCCAACTGTCCTTATTTTTACAAGTTTCTCATTCTTTCTTTCTTTGTGCCATGAGGAAAGATAACAGCTTGATTTCATTATGCAGGCTCAGTCTGGATGTTTCAGGTGAAGATATACAGGAATGACAAGATAAACCCTCTTTTTCTTTTGAGATATGTGGATGTGCAAGATTTCCACATTTGTAAATCAAACAGTTTGAGTGCAAATATGTGAAAAGTGGCTTTCAACATTTAATTTCTGATGTCTTCACTTTCATCTCCAGTTGTCCGCATCGCTGAGCACATGTGTAGGTGTGTGTAAGGAGAGGATTATTTTCTTCTGTCAGGTTTTACATTGTGAAGAAAGAACTCCTTGACCTTGCTTGGTGGGTTGCTTCAGGGAAGTCCTACATTTCTTGTGGCTCAACATAATTTTAAACTGATTTGTGTAAAGCCTGACAAATTACATCTGGCTGAAAAGGGTATCCATCCTATCACTTACATCCTACATCTACATTTTTTTATGAGCAAACTACTGTTAAGTGACAGGAACAGCTGAAATCACCACACAGACACCACTAGGCAGAATAAATCTTGCAGAGAGCAAATAATCCAGGGTCACAGAGGTCCTGTAGTTTTGTTTGCAGTGAAACTGAGCATTAACTTTTTTTTTTCAGAAAGGGCTGGCAGGCAGAAAAGAAGTGTATGCTAGTTACATGTTACTTCATTGTGTGTTAAGCTGATGACCAGAAAGAATTGAGTAACATTTGTCAATAAATGAGAGTGAAACTTTTGTGCAAGGAGATAAAATTAAGAAATTATTCTGGATTAAATACACAGAAAACCAGCATGACAGGTTCATGATGCTTTTAGTTCTTTACTTAATCTGTGTACATTTTTTGAAATTTTAGATATTCCTTGAAATATCTTTGAATAAGTACTATTCAGTCTTCCATAGAAACACATTTTTCCACTTCCCTCCACCCCTCTTTCCACTTTCCATGTGTCTGATTTTTTAAACTTAATAGTATCCTGATACAAAAGGCTGCAGGTTAAAAACCTACTTTAATAATTCCTGCATTCATTAAATATTGCCTTTTTATCACACACAGACCTCTCATTGACTTACACCTTACACACTGCACCTTACACCTGCGTCCAAAAAAGCAACTGGTGGAAACCTTGCAGTAAAAAGCACCAAAAGCTTGTGCCATAGGACAAAACAAGCATGCCATCCATTCATTTTTTAACTGGCAGAGAAAAACACAATCCTGGAGAGCCAACGCCACATGAACTTCCTGACCTTTGTGCTGTGATAGTTTCTGTAATTATTGAATAGTGGGGGTGGGCTGAGAGCTAAGGAGGGGAATTTGGGGGTTGGCCTTGGAAGTGAGATGAGGCTGCATATAAGGGAGCTGCAGCAGGTTTGGGAACACTAACAGGGTATTTTCCCCGGTGTGCAGCTCAGCAAGTTTTGGATCCTGAAATCATGAGCCACTGCCCCTTTGCGGGGAAGAATTACCTGTGAGTCCTTCCTCTCTCTGTTTTGCTCTATAAATTCAATTCAAATGATAAAGCGTTAGTGCAAAATATGAAATCTCATATTATCAACAAATAGCTGTAGCTGTAGCTATCATTTAGCTGTTGCTAAATGAGTAGAGATAATACAAGGGCTTGTCTGAGCACTTGTTATTTGATGAACTAAATGTGATGTTACCAGCTGTTACTGTGACAAGAGAGATTTCAGTTTTTATCATAAACCTGCTTTACTGGTTCTGTTTATCAAAATAAAGCATTGTTTGAATTGTAGATGCATCTGTTAGTAAAAAGGCAGGTATATTCATAATTCTTTAATTAAATAGTTTACACATTTACTTCATTTTCTTCTTAGATTTAATTTTAACAACCTATCTTTGGAAGATGAAAATTATGACAAATCTCAAGAAGGAATAAATAAAGCCAGCAAAGGTGGGCTTATGTATGGAGAATACCTACAAGTAAGTTTAAGGATTTCATATTTGCTGTCCTGGCTGCTCTTACGACTTGGGGCAGCACCTGTGATTGACACTTCTCCCAGCAGTCAGTCAGTCAGTCGCTAAGAGAGGTCTCCAGGTGTAAAAGGCACAGACTTCCCATCCCAACTGGGACCTGAAGGCAGACTGTGGGAAGACTTCTCAAGCTGCAAGGAATATGCATATTTTGGTGGGGTTGGTAGGGAATTATCCATGTTGGTAAGCCTAAACTTTGAAGTGACACACCACAAAAAGCTTTCTGTGGTCTGACAAAAATCACTTAGCAGTTTCTGCATGTCAGCAGGCTCTGTGCAATGTCCTAGAAAGTCCAGAATACTTGGCTGGAAGATCTATTTCAGAAATCTAGGGGGGGAACATTAAAAAATCCTGAAACAAAAACTGCAAAAGCCAGAAGTAATTAAGAAGTAAGTAAAAATAAAATACCATAGGTAATTAAAGAATCCAGAAGTTACTTTGATTTTTTTTTTCTGACAGCATGAACTGGAGTGAGGGGAATATTCTGTGCTTTTGAATTAAAGTAAGAGTATGTCAACTTTGATTCATTGACATACTCTTTAGAATGTTGCAAAGATTATTTGAAAACAGCTATGATTAGATTGTAAATTTGACTAAGAAAGAAATTTAGTAATGTCAGAAATGAAATTATTATTACTGCCTCAAATCAGAGCTCTTATGCTGATGATGTTGTATACTCATAATTTTACTACAGGAACTATGTTTTCATGGGACATGACAGTATAGATCTAAAACCTGGAAAACATGCTGGATATTTTATTTTCTCTATTTTTTTTTNAATTAGCTGTACGCAGTAAGACTACCATTGCTAATAGTAGAATTGCAAGTTTTACAGAACAGTTTTTACCTCTATTTTTAAGCTGGACAAAATACTGAATGCTCAAGAACTTGAGAGTGAGAAGAAAGGGAAAAAAATCCATGATGAGCATCTTTTCATTGTGACACACCAAGGTAAGTGAAGGAGTGCAGTGGTGGTCGGACAACATTTTTGCCACAGGGAGTTATTTGGTGCTGACACATTCAGTACACTATTTCTTTTCATTTTAGGCACTAGCACAGCAATATCTCTGTCTTTTATCTGTTTTTATATTTGCATATATTCATATATAAATTGTAAGGCAGTAACCAACTCTATGCTTGTGAAGCCATAAGTATAACCTTTGGATTTGGAAAACCAAGATATGGATGGTTCTATTCTTAGAGAAACTAAGGTGGTGAAAACCTTGGTGTCATCCAAGCAGCAAGCTGCTATGCAGATTACTGTAGGCAAATTTTGTGTGTTGTCTCGTGCCTTCCCTGAAACTTCAGTTTTAGCCATCTAGAATCTGTCTAGAAATCAGCACACCAGTTAGGCACCCCCTAATGCCCATATCTTCCTGTTTTTCAGACCCTGGCCTGATGATATTTTCTGTTATTGACAGAAAACACATAGATTGTAAACACATGTGGAATTAGATTTTATTGAAGTATCAGACCTGGGTTTTCTCTTTCCTCCTTTTGTAATGAACAATCTGCAGATCAAATATCTGATGTGTAAAAACATGCTTTAAAAAATTCTGTTATTAGTCTCAACTCTAGATTATTTTGGCCAATACTTTAGGTAAAGGACAGAACACTGTAACAAGTAATAAGTGTATGTGTCAGCATCTTCTTGCGCAGTGTCAATAGGCTATTAATTTCAGATCAACATGTAAGAATTTTTCTTTCTTGGTGCTAAGAAGAACAAAGTAACCTTGAATTTGATCCTAACAGTGTCTTTTTTGTTGTAGCATATGAACTTTGGTTTAAGCAGATTTTATGGGAAATGGACTCTGTGCGAGTGATCTTTCAAAATGGTCATGTAAGTTAAAAACAAATATTAATTTTGGGAAAATTCAGCCCTGATTTTCTCTTGCTTCCTGCCTCTCAGTCTGATACACTTGGGTTTACTAAAGCAACATGTGCTCTCTTTAGAAACAGCATCAAAAGACCAAATAAAATTTGGTTGAGTGGCTATTACATCCTGATAGTACAGATTTTTGATCAGCAAAATCTTATTTCATCCTGAAGTATGCCTTTTGTGTAGGTCACCTTCCAAGACCAATTTCATTGGCCAAAATGCTCTCATACTCTCTTGCTAGTTCTGGGTAACTGCAGAAACTTAAGATGGAAATATTCTATTGCAGAAAAAGCAGGCTCAGAGGCAAAACTGAAAAGCAGAAGGCTCGCAGGTATTTTTATATTGAAAAGTAATTTCTGCCTTCGTTCAGTTTCTGAAATCTACATACCATCTCCTTCCACCCAGTATCTCATTTTTGTGATTGTGTAATAGTAAATCCAACAGAGAAGCAATAATCCAAAGCAGTGTAATACTGTATGAGAATTTCTGAAAATTACAAATATAAGCAACTCTTTGCATTTGTCCAAAGCTAAACACACGTTATAACAGTAGGTAAGAATTGAAAACTCTTGAATTGATACTACATCCACAGAAAAATCTGACTGCATGCAGTTTGAGAAATACCTTGAGTACATCACTAGCATGTGTCTATGAAGCAAATTTGAAACTAGACCAGACTGAAAGAACCTTCTTTTCATAAGGTCCAAGAAAATGTTCTCTATTGTTCACTATATTCCTAATTTTATTGGCTTTTTAGTTTAATATTTTATATTATTTTAAATTATAACTGATCACAATCAGTTCTTAAGAAGAATAATTTTTCTTTTTTTTTTTTTTTTTTTTTTTTTTTTGGTGAAAAATGAAGCCTTGCTTGTAACCAGAATTTGAAATGTCAATGTTAAGGTCAAATACACAGTCAAGCAATTAGGGAACTGAGTATCATCTGCCATTTTTTGTAGTTTGATATTTCCTAGTTGCATACCCAGATTTTAGAGAGAAGTTTAATCCCATTGAAACTGAGAGGAATTTTAGCAGACTCCTCTGCAGGTAGAGTGTTTAATTTAGCGAAAAAAAGGACTTCTGTGTTTTCCCATTTTCCATTCTATTCCCAAATAGAAAAAATATTTTCTATTTCCCACCAGATGGAGTCTTTTCTCTTCTTCTCTGCTTGCTAATGCACATTTATGATGAACATGTTTTAGATGTGCTCTGATGATGTAGCTGTCAGATTATTTTGCTTCTCAACTTTTAAGTGATTTCCTTACCTGCCTTATGGCTTGTAAAATGGAACAAGAATAGAAATTATTCTAGAAGTAATTATAACAGAAAGTATATAATTTTCATATATATAATATTAAGTTACAATAGTATTGTAATTATTGGAAATTATAAATTATTTTTAGATTTTAATTTCTTTTACTTTTATTTTAGTCAAAAACATAGAAAAGAAAAAGAACCCCTGTATGATAGGCCTACCTGTAATGTGACATCAGTCAAAAAAAAACCTGGTCTCAATCTTTGAAAATTAGAGTTTCAGTTTTAAGTTAAAACCAGAGTGCTCTATTCCATATGAGATTCTGCCTCTATGGATTTCACATGGGAAGGAATTGGGAACTATAGTGATGTACAACAGTGAAAGACATGAAATAACTAGAGAAAACACCATTCTGGTTATGATCTTTATTTTTTTCTACAGGTAAGAGATGAGAGGAACATGCTGAAAGTTATTACTAGAATGAACAGAATTTCACTGATTCTGAAATTACTTGTGGAACAGTTCTCAGTTTTGGAAACTATGAGTGCATTGGACTTCTTTGATTTCAGGTAAAGGCTTATTATTCCTCCACGAGCTGGTAATTCCCATCCTTAGAACTGACTGTGAATTTTGCATGTGTGCTGGTGTCTCAGCAAGTTGAGAGCTCACCTTGGAGAGGCAAAGATGACATTAAAGTGCAAGGGTCAATTATGAAATTGACCCTGACTGTGAGTCCAGCATGTCCTGCAAAGAAGTACAAGTGAATTGTTGACACTTAGGCGTAGGGTGCTGCTGACTGGTTTCAGGGTCAAAAGTTAAAACAGCAGAAACAACAGAAATAGCTCCTGGCTCTGCTAGCAATTTAGTTGAAACTTGGCACTGTAGATTGAAGCCTTGTTCTATGGCAAATCATAGAAGTGCTTGGGGGAGAGACATGCACCCTCTCTAGATTATCAAACAGGTATTTCAGCTGTCTTGGTTTGCATGGTGTTGCCTTGGGTCTGCAGTACTGGAGGCTTCAGGTGGCTGAAGGAAGCATTGCTGTCCCTTGTTCTTTTTCCCCAGTAACTTCTGCTGTCCAGTAGCAGCTCAGTGTATTGCTGGGCTGGATGGTGGGTACCTCTTCTGCCTTCTGCTCAGGCTTTCTCTGGGATCCTTGGCTTGTCTCACCTCTCCTGTGGCATTTCTTTCTCTTCCCTCTCTACATCTAGGTCATCTACATCTAGGTCCTTCCACCACACTGTGTTACAGCTTTATCCACTGTCTTCCTTCCCTGTTCTTCTGCTTGTGTCACTTGTGCATATCTGTCTGCCTTGTGACCTCAGTGCCGTGCAGCATCCCATCCTTCTGTATTTTGGTACCCTTTCCCTTCTACCTTTTAATGTTCCCTATTGAAAAGAGCAGGAAACTATGATTTTTCCTCACTTGTTTGAATCTAGCATTACACTACAGCAGAGGAAATCCATGGGCTAATCATCCATTTTCATCCATACTTGCTTCAGCTTTTCAACCACATACTCATTTGATAAGTAAACATAAGATTAAATCAATGATGTGTCTCTGGTGTCAAATCTTGTACTTGCAATTCTAAATGCACTACAATTATCTAGCAATGTGGGATTTCAAGTTGCTTTTATTAGTAATTGTTTTTCAGCGTGGTCAGGTGATTTAACTCTTAAGATTCCCATTAATGAATCCCTCAAAAAAAACCACTGAAAGTTTTTTTGAGCATTATTCTACTCTACATAATAAGGCAATATACAATATTGCACATATATATTGAATGTATAGACATATATTATATGTAATAATATATAGGAATTATGCTGTGTATCAAGACTATTTAAAATGCATTCATTGGCATGTTATTGCTGTGAAAATTTTTGTAATAGCTTTTTGGGGTGCAGCTGCTTAGTGTATTTGGAAAGGAAATTATATGCACTAACACTGCCTCCTGTACATCACATGCACAAAGCTGCAGTTTTACACACACTTGCGTTTGCACTACGTGTGTATGCACAAACAATACAGAACTAGAAAATGAGATTATGTCATACGTACACTGTAATTGCATTTAAATTGGTTGGGTTTTTTTCTTTTTCCTAAATGCAGTAATATAAAAAAGTCCTCAGATAGCTATTTGATATTCTTCAGATGTGAAATATGGGAGGTTTTTAGAAAACAAGAGATCGCCCATCGTAAAATAACATCCTGCATTTTTGTATCCTCTTTTCTTCTGTTCTCAAAGATACTACCTAAGCCCAGCCTCAGGTTTTCAGAGCCTGCAGTTTCGCTTGCTAGAGAACAAGATTGGTGTTCCCCAAAGTCTGAGAGTCCCTTATAACAGAAGGCATTACCGTGATAACTTCAAGGGACAGGATCATGAACTACTGCTTCAATCAGAGCAAGAACCAACACTACTGCAACTTGTGGAGGTAACAATGTCTGTCTTGGACCTTGCTTCTTTACCCAATCTCCCAAGAATGTCCTTCATTAGTGTCAGCGACAAATTCTCCTACCCTAAGAGAAACAAGCGTGTTGGCAAATTCTCTGTCAATTGTGTTTTGGATTCTTGACAAATTTGGCATGACAGACAGCCAATAGTTAGTAAACCAACTGATTTCTCACAACATCTCCCTTTCATCTGAAAATTCTGGCTGTTAAACTGGTAAATTGCATTGTGGAAGTGTGAGCTAAGAATGTAAATGCACTGTTTCATTTGCATTGTTTTTCATGGCTATAAGCCCTTTTGGGAGGAAAACTAAAAATAGTCCCACCGTTAGTGATGGCTATTAGAGAGGTTGAAAACTATAGATGACTCTATGTCTTCCTTCTGAGACTTATCATTACTCTTATCCTATATATATGTGGAATAAGAATTGGTTTTCTGTAGTTTGTTTTAAAGATATCCTTAAACCGAGACAGCTTCTGTCTTCCAGCACTGGCCATGCAATCTGGAACCTGAGGGGGTTGGTATGGCACCATTATGCAGGTGTAAATCATCCACATGGACATGCTGAATTTAGCAATAAGCACTTCTACAGGATACTAAACCAGAACTCTAGTAGTAGAATTTATGTTGCTATAACTTGTAATTCTAGGATAACGCAGTTGCATTCTTATTATTTGAACATATTGTTATTCTTATTATTACTATTACTATTATGATTAAAGGCATGGCTGGAAAGAACTCCGGGACTTGATGCAGAAGAATTTGATTTCTGGGGACAATTTGAAGAGAATGTTTTAAAAGGCCTAGAAGAGGAATTTGCCTTGATACAGGTATATAGTTTACTCTTGAACTACCTATAAGCAAAGACATCTGGCAAAATGATATTCTGACATAAATTTAACTTTTGGCTTACTCAAAGTTTCTCACTTCACTTAATCTTCATCAGTCTTTGTCTGCAAGAAGCAGGAAAAAACTGCAAATTCTTCAGGAAATAGGAATATTTTTTAAATTCGACATCTAAGATGATTTAAAGCATAAAATACATGGATGATTTGGATTACAAAAGGGATGGATTAGTATCAATGGAAGGGCTGAAGTTGATTTTACTGAAACTACAACTTCACCATTCGTTAGTACTTGCATCTACAATCTGGAGTAAATATGAAGTTTGGGCCCCTGTGCTGTGGCTATGGAATGTCACTATTAACAGCCCCTTTCTGTTTAACAGTATATGGCAATTTGCTGCTATGTGATCATTTGAATTGCACTGGCAAATAGTCACCAGAAAATCCCTGACTATTTTAAGACCTGCAGCTTTAAATAACATTTTTTAATATTTTCATTTTTAATTAAAAAAATAATAAGAATTTATCAACTTCCTGACAATATCTGTTTATGACTTTCTAACTTATCTAAACTTTTTTATTTACAATTTTCTTGCCCACAGCTCTGCAAGGATGTAATTTTTTTTGCCTTGAAAACAAATAAATCAGACTTTGAACAAATTATGATTAAATTTTTTACGGCCTCTAGACCAAAAAATGTGGTAAATTTCCAGTTTGTTTGAATATTTATTTATCTTGAGTTATGTTGGAATCTATTTACTTGTACATTTCTCAGTAATTATACTTTTCAAAGGACAGTGACTCATGTATCTTATTTGAAAATACAGTTCTTACATCTAAGATTCAAACTTCAGATTATTTATTTAAATAGAAGTTCCAAAGTGAGTCATTCAAGTGCTTAATTTTCCCTGTTGAATTCTAAAGCTTTTCTTTGTTTTAAATACCAAAGGCCAAAGCAGAATCAGAAGAAAAGGATGACTTATTGTCTGAATTCCAAAAACAGAGAGACGTATTACTTTCATTATTTGATGAAAAACGCCACGAGCATCTGCTCAGTAAAGGTAGCTTTTATTACCATATATCAATATGCACTTTGTATGTTTTATATATATGTATATACATGTTATACGTATAACATAAATATGTTATTTATAGATGTTTGTTATAGCACTGACGTTGCAGGAGAATGAGCAACAAACTAAGGACACTTGTATTTTTGCAGGAGAGAGACGCCTGTCCTACAAAGCACTGAAGGGGGCCTTGATGATCTACTTCTACAGGTAATGCTGTAAGATGTGTCTTTGATGGTGACTGGCAGGAGGAGAGGTGAAGGTTAAGAACAGCAGCACAGGTTCAGTTAGGCTGGAATGGGCTCTGGAACCAATCTGTGCCAGCTCTCCACAGGAACCCTGGTTCAGGCCAGGTCAGACCAGGCTGCTCAGCGCCATGTCCAGCTGAGTTCTGAATATCTGCAAGGATGGAGGTTGCACAGCCCCTCTGGGCAGCCGGTCCTTGCTTGACCAGAAGCTGCTTCTCAGGTTGTAACTAGTAAATGCCTTGTTCTACCTGTCCTAGAAAGATCTGGAGTCCTCTTCCAAGTTCAAAAATAAAGGGGCAGATCAAGACTTACACAGCAGAAGCATTTCTTAAAGTATCTAGTGATATTCCAGTACCAATTTAGGAAAAGTATGCTTTAAGTCACTAAGCACTGGTGAAATGCAACTTTGAAAAATACAGCTTATGCTGAGAGGTCTCACTGTCTTCTCTTTCATTTTTCAAGGGAGGAGCCTCGTTTCCAGGTTCCCTTTCAGCTTCTTACCTCCCTTATGGATCTCGATGTGCTCATGACTAAATGGAGATGTAAGTCGGACTTTTTTGACTGTGACACTCCCTCTTCTAGGTGCAAATAAATTGTTCTGAGTTACATCCAGTCTTAGAATTGAGCTTTGGAGTTCATGCTTTAGGAATGACTTCTTTTGTTTGTACTTCAGCCAAGAGGAAAGATAAAGAGCTGCTCCTGTGATCATTAGATATGTGGGTATACCTACCACTTCTATGACCTGCTTTAAGTGTACTATCTTATTTAAGGGACAGGTATCTATTTTTCAATCTATCCCAAAAAGTCATAATGGCTTGTCTTTTTAGGCAAACATTCCTTCTGCCTCCTTCCCTATCTAGACATACATAAGTGAGTGTATAATTCTGTATTAACAGAGCATAGTAATGTGTAATAATTAGTGTGTTCATTCTGAATTAACAAGAATTTCATTCAAACAGTTTAATTAATTGACTGAAGAATGGCAGAATTAACTCCTGCATTGCTGAAGACCTAATAGCCTGTATCCCTGTAAAAATCTCTAAATGACCTTTAATAAGTGATACTCTTTAGTTATATCTAAATACTGAACACGTGCCATTTTCTCCTGTTGTATCATTTAGATAACCATGTCTGTTTGGTGCACAGAATGATTGGCAGCAAGGCTGGCACTGGAGGCTCATCAGGCTACCACTACTTGCGCTCAACAGTGAGGTACAAATAACATGTTTCCCTTGTTACTTGCAATAATGCAGTTCACAAATACTCTAGTGCTGGGAGACATATTTCAGATGGCTCACTGGAAGCCAAAGGACTGCTGGCTCTCTTCTGGGATTTTAGCATCTCCCCTTGGTTGTGGTACTTTTATTTATCAGTGACATATAAATTCTGAGTCTTCTAAGGCAAAAAGAACTCCTTTTGATCACTCACGCGAAGTGCCATCTGTAATTCTCAGTCAAGGCACTACAGTGCCTTGGCACTACAGTGACAGCAACAGGATTAACCCTGCATTGTCCAGTTTGTGTGCCAGCTAGCCCAAGTTAATGAGGTGACACAGGCTGGCAGTGAGCCCCAGCTACTGTGTAACTGAGCTTCTTCACTCCCTAGCATGACCTCTAACTGCACAACCTCCTTAAAAGAGGATTTTCTTTGAGTTTGCTCTCAAAGAGCCGTGAACCACCAAGTAGTGCTGTTAGCAACTACTATCACAACCAAGGGAACAGAGGGCAGAGTGGAAAGCAGATGGTTAGACTGATGTTGAGGATTGAATGTCCACCATCTTTTTTAGAAAGCTCTCCCACTCTCCCTAATGTCAGGTTAACATTATTGTTCCTAGATAAATTCTACTAGAGATCACACCCATGGACTGCATCTTCAGAAGAAAGATGTTACTATAGATCCCTATTAATCCCTAATCCCTTATGCCCTAGAAAGTTAGGACTGGATTCTTGTTCCGCAATATTCAGGAGGGTTAGTGCAAAGAATCTTGTTATTTGCATGAAAAGGAATGATTACTGAGGATTTAGAAATTATGACCTTCTATGCTGATGGAATTATTGTTCCAATTGTCTTTTTCAGTGACAGATACAAGGTGTTTGTGGATTTGTTCAATCTTTCAACATTTCTAGTGCCAAGACACTGGATACCAAAGATGAACCCAAGCATTCATAAATTCCTTTACACAGCAGAATACTGTGACAGCTCCTACTTCAGCAGTGAAGACTCTGACTAGCCTGCCTTTCTAGGCTGTTGCTGTAAAGAACTTCCTGACTTTCACCTTGAGTGGTGCTCCCAGCCGTTCCCACAGAGTGTGGGTGTGTAAATATGTATTTATGTATGACAGCTTTGTGAATAGTACAAAGAAATTAATTGCTTGTAGAAAAAATAAATCTGTATTGAGTTAGCCTATGTTAAGAGTAAAATGATACCTCAATTCAACCCAATGACCAATTTAACTCTTGGCTGGCTTCTTAAAGCCTACACCGAGAGAACGGGAGAAAATCACATGCAGTTATTATGCTCGTGACTTATTTGTACATATTTTTGTATTTGCTTGTTTGCCTAATGGCTGCCACTAATTTATGTCTAGTTGAGGATATAATCAGTTTCATCACCTTCAGAAGACTATTAGTTTCTGAGCTCTAGTGCAATTTCAAAAGGAATTTTGGGTTAAAAGTTTCAAAAGCTAGATTCAAAAAAATTAAGTCCTGAATCTATAGAAACCAAACCTGAACTTATAATACATCAAGAATCATGTTGCTATCTCTTTACATGTGAATGTAAATCCCTTACGTAGACATACCGTTAAAAATAGCAGATACAAGTACTTATTTTGCATTTCAAATAAAGCAGTATTAAACCTCATCTTTTGTTAAGTCTTCTTCTAAAGCAAACTATAAAATTCAAACAAGAGTATGACAGGCATTTAAAGTGATTTTTATTCAAACTGGTATACAATAAAAGGCAACTTTGGCTATAGAATATCGATAAAGCAGTGTCATCTTCTCATTAAATGGACTTTTGTCTTTTTAAGTGCTTCCTTTGGAAAGACACAAACACTGCAGGCTGGAATTTCTGGTAAGTTCTCTCTACCACAGCACTTCAGGTACTTATACCTGGCAGCAGAACCTCAAAAACACTGGAGGAAGGTCTGTGTTTCATATTGCTATGACTACATTACTCTTATCTGTGCCCATTAGGGACTTTGTTTTCCAGTTGTGGAAGTGTGCTATCTGTTGTTTGTAAGCCACTCAGGGAAGGCCAGACTATGCAACTCAGAGTACAGAAGACTTCACATGTTTTAAAACTGAAGTTTTCAGCCACATAAATTCAGTAAGTAGCAAAATCTGAAGTAAAAAACATCACACCTGGTCTTCCTTTCATTTAAAATATTAACAATTAGAAAGACTAAAACAGCAACACTTAACAATAGACAATTATAAATACTCATTGCATTTGTCATAGAAAGTTTATAAAAAACTAACCTAAAAACATGGTACAGTAATTTAGTGCAAAAATTACAGAATTGCTTCAATACTTTTCATAGTAGGCCTTCTTAAAAGATACAGGTAAAGCATTCCAGGTGAAAAATTCAGAGCATTTTAGAATTACATGTTTCATTGTGAGTTCTGGTTACATTTGCCCACAGCTGCAGTTTCACAGCTCAGCGAAGCTGGGAACACCTTTTATTACCAGCAAGTGACATCTCTGAATTCAATTAATGAGGGAAATTTAACACTCACTCTAAATATCACTCTGTATCTATATTACAGATATTCTGTAATTGCTGACTTTCTAAACTGTTACTCATGATTCTTCTTATATTCAAATAATTTCAAATATACTCTTATACTATTGATTTTTTGATCCAGATTCCTTCTTATTTGTCAAGATTTTTCTATGGAGTAGTATTCAACACCTGGATAAAGCTCACATTTGAGGCTTCAGTCCGTCTTTGTAGCTTCTATTTGTTCGCTCTGCAGCTGAGTCTTTTTACTCCATGAGAAATTTGACATTCAACACAAATTCCAAATAAAAACATCTTCAAAAACTTCAGCCAGGAGTTGCAGGAATTGCCCTTACAGCCATTTCTTATATTTGAAAATGGTGTTTTGAATTACATCTTCATATACAGTGTCTGTCCTCATGATACTTGTGGTCTTTGACCAGTCGTAGAGGCCCAGAGAAATTTCAAACAAATACTGCTGAAACTGTATCTGCTATACCTAAAAATGACATAAAATTTGGTTTTAATAAATACTGAAGTGGAGACTTCCCAGAATTCATATTCATATAATTGAATGATATTTATTTAAATNTTTGGATTAACTTCAATATGCAGATTTCTATAAGCGTTCTTGATGTTTGGTTTTTTTTCCTAAGGTTATTAAAATATTTAAAATTGATTTAAAATAGGTTTTAAATTGATTTTGAATTGATTTTAAATGTATTATTTTATATATGTTGTATATTTATATTTATTATTTATATATTTAAAATAATCCCCTCCACGCCATGACAGTAGGAATCCAGGGAATCATCTGCAACCCTTCTATTTCTTCCCTTGCCTGGCACTGTTTATAGTTGAAACCTAATCTACTCCTTCCTCTGCTTTTATGTTCAAAATTTTATATCATGGTGGTCTCAGAGCACCTCTAAATCAGAAGACAACATCTCTGTGGGAAAAGGAGCAACTACTGTCCTTTCCTGGATTGTTCTTGTGTGGTACACTACAGAAAATGCAAAAGATCCTGCTTTTTCAAAGAACAGGTTTTGAAAATAACATATCTGTTCTCCCTGCCATCTCTGTAATTGACTTGCTTTATCACTACTTCTCAATTTCTTTCCAAACTGTTTATACAACAACAGTAAGAACAAAGATTCAGTAACATGAGAAAGCTATGATTTGGATACATTGCTCTGATCTTTACTAAGTGCAGGCAAACTGAATACTGTCTATTCTTTATTGCACAAGACTTAGGTAATCTAACACCTTGTGCAATGACTGAGAGCTACTGTGAAACACACACGGAAGGGAAAGCCAATGGGTTACTCTAACACATAAAATTACAACAGATACACAACACTTCCTATCTAGTGGAAGCGTCCCACCAATTTGGCTCAGCAATCTGATGATAAACCAGAGTTTGACTTGCCTTACCTCCATATCTAGCAGAAACTAGGCATTTAATGCTACAGAAATCCCTCAAACACAAAGAAAAAAATCATGCAAACAATAATAGGGCAGGAGATCGAACTAGCACTAGAAAGATGTATCTCTGCCCTACAAGAAAAGCCATGAGCAGGGTACACAATTCCCAGGCAGATTCGCTTTTCATATTGGTTTGCTAAACTGAGCCCAGAGATAACGGCAGCCACCAGACAAGGACAGCAGCTGTTTTACCTACAGGGAGTACAGCGATGGCACCCACCTGGAACCATCACACATGGCTGGATATTTTACAATGCCATTAATTCTGCATGGTAAGGGACAACAGTACTTTGATTATTTGTTTTGTCTTATACAGCTTTGCCTTTACATGGTGCTTTTCAATCATTCTATGCAATCCATGGCTTGGTTGAACTAGCAACCACTTCATTTATTTATCCATCTGGACTCATTTAACCTCTTTTAAAGCATAGCAATGATTTGTACTGCCTCTCTGAGAATCCCATTATATCTTTATTATATTACTATGTATATTATATTATGATGATATTAATTTGTTATAGCCATTGAGAAACATATCCCAGCCCATGGCCTTTACCATTTACTTTTTGTCAGACTTACCACAGACATTGCCACCTATCTTAACACGAACGTAGCCATCTATTCCCCATGTTGGCCCCCAAGAGTTCTGTACAATCCAGTAAGGAATGCTACCTGGAAGAGACATTTCATGAACAAGAGACATGAGACTTGGGAAGCTTTAGTCTCCTAACACTCCATAGAGTTAATTAGCATTTCAGTATCTCAGAGTTTCAGATGGATTGATGGTACAGGCCAGTGAAACCTACTGCTGTTCACATAGACAACAGAGCTAATATTCTGGAATGGGAAGACTGGAATACGGGCTCTCCTAGCATAAAGACACACACAGCCATGGTCTTGACTTTACAATGGTCAAGTCCCACAGAACTGAAGAAAAAATGACAAAAATAGTTTTTCTTCTGGCTGATGTGAAGATGATGTGATCTTCACAGAACTTCCAGAACTGATGTGACATCAAACCCAACACCTTCCAACAGAAAACCAAGTTATGGATTTTAATCACTTATCCCACAACACGCAAATTGCAAGTAAAAGAAACCAACTGTGCTGAAGTTCAGCTGGTGGAAACACACCTGTTCTGTCAAAACCAGTGATAAGAACAGCATGGTTTGCTCTTCCACTGGAGCAGTGATATTGTATGATTCCACCGAGATAATCCTGCCAGCTAATGGCATCGACTGTCACTGCCAAAGGGCCCCAGCTGATAAGCATTCTCATCATTTCCTCTTCTTGACCACTGCAAAAGAAGTGAGTAAAAATACCAAGTTACTTAAGTTAGCACACTAAAGTGATTAGAGTGATTGTAATCTACTTGTTAAGAACAGTCTAAAAATCTAATAATTAAACTCTTTCCTCCAAGTTCTACATATGACATAACACACATCAGTAATTATGTATTTCATATACTACAACACAGTGATACAAATATAGGACACACAAACTATGGGACAGATGTAGATCCAAGCACATAATGCTATTAAAAAGCAGTAGGTTTCTAGGTCAAGCCAGTGGGCAGTGGAGAGCAATACATGCTGTTTGTACATCACTTTTCTCAATCAAAACCGGCTTTGAGCAAACCATTAGTCTGTATTAGAATTTCCCACTGCTTTTTAAACCTAGAGAAGTACCTCTTAATATAATAATACACTAAAGTATGTGTCTCAAACATATCAAAACACAGGACATTTCCACATTTATCATTAGCACCCTCATACAGTTTTATTTATCTGGAGCAGGAAATTTTCATCACAATGATACATTCATTAACTAAATTTGGCAAATACAGACTGGCAAAGATAGATTGATTTTGGTTACTTATACCTAGAAGTAACACAATTCCTAGTCAGAATAATACTTCTTGTCTTTATTCAGTAGCTGTACTGTACTGATAAAAATTAGAAATTAAGTTTCTTCACAACGAAACCTAAAAAGCTGAAGTTTTTACAGATTTCAGTTGACAAGACTGTTTCTAAAGTCATGGGCTGGAGAGGATGTGGGTAGATATGTAAATGCATGAATACTGAAGTAGTTGAATGCTTCCTAATTTTTTTCAATAAATTCTAGTTACTATTGGTAGGATTTACTGTTTCTGACAAAAGCAGTGTAATGTTCATATATTAAAAACTGTAACTGACTCTATGTTCCAGTTGGTAGCCAATTTAAAAGACCTAATTTCAAGACTCAAGCTTTCTCATTTGAACAGGCCTAATGATGGCAGTGTTGCGTGGATTCATTGTGGCAAGCCTTAAATCTCAAAGATGTTATGCATTAATCCTTCTCCAGCACACAGCTACAGAACTGATGCAATCAACCCCACAGCCTTTGCCTGGTCAATGCACTGTTCACCTTACTCCACGGTTGCTGAAAACAGAAGGAAAAGTATAGCAAAAGAAAAGAATGAATAATAGCTACCTGAAGTCATATGCAGCAAATCCTGTTATTGAAACTCCAAAATCTGAGCGCCCAAAATAATGGCACAGTCCTGTCTGAGCTTTAAAAGTGTATTCTGAATCTCTCACGAGTTTTACTTTTGTCTGCAAGAAGGTAATTGAGTAAGAATTTAATGCATTTGACTTTAACACTATGCATCTCAAAATGTATAGAGAATGACCACATAATCCACTCAAAATTCAGTGTGCACTGGGCAAGATTAGAAGTAAGAATGTCACATTGTGAAATAACTATTTACTATCTCTAGTTTCCTTGTTCCCTGAGCTTCAGAAGGGATTCAGAAATCTTTAAATAAGAAACAAAATTTAAAAGGCATCTCTGGTTTAAATTATCCTCATAAGCAATCCTGTCAATTTGAAGACACAGATATTCATTCAGTTCATTCATGAACTATTCATTCTCTTCAAATGACTTCCACACACAAAATTATATTCTCCTTGGGACAGTTCAAGAAGCACAAGTATCTCAAAAAGTTATATAAAATACTGCCAAGTCCAATTCTGTTCTTAGCATGTAATTCTCATGCTAGTACACGATGTATGCATCAGCCTTTCATATTTTTCGTGTCTTTTGCAGTACAGCATATTTATGACAGTGACTTCTTCAGCCTAATTCATTTGTAGTTCCTCTGCTGCCAAGTAAGAGGGAATTTTGCTTCAGAGGAATAAAGGTGAGTATCCTCTGTTGTTCTTGATATTCAAACTTAAACAAGTTATCTAGACTGTTATTTTATATTTTTGTAATTCAATCTGAGAGAGTACTTTTTATTTCAAAGATATTAAGCGTTTCTGTTTACCTATGTTATTAACACGCATTTTGAATTTTTAATGAAATGAAATGTGTTAGCGACAATGAAGGAACTTTGAATGTGTTTTCAATGTTTTGGTCTGCAAGGAAAACAAAGGTAAATACAGTTCATTTTATTCTGAGGTTTTCCACACACACTTGTACATAATTTTACAATGTTTGCAACAGAAACTACTGAAATTTGAAAACAGAAATGTCAAGATCCTTCCTTTTCCCCAGACGCTGATGCTTTAAATCCACAAAATGCCATATGCATAGGTGGCTCTGTTTACACTGGTACTGTATGCCTGCAAAGGAATTCAGGAACATTACTTTCAGCCGCTGTGGACTGATTTGTTACGTTCACAAGAACATGTATGGACCATACAGTTCCAACCAAATTTCAATTCTGCTTGAACTAATTCTCTCTTGGTTCCAAACTAAATAAGTAAGCACACATACATATACACAGACACATATGCATATGCATATATGTACACACACACACAGTTAAAAAAAAAACAAACCTGTACATTTCACCTTCCCCATCACTTTTTTCCAATAAATAAGAATGCTAATAGAGAAGCTGATGAAGCCTTTTGGGGTTTTTATAAAGAGTTTCAAACCTGGTTCAGCCAGCTCAAAGCGCTAACAGTGGATCCCCCGTTGCAGCCGTAGTTATTGTACGAGCAGTCAATCACTTGCTGCACACTGAGCTCTTCCAAGGTGTTTCTTTTAATTGCATAGGCAGACTCTATGCCACCTACAACGCTGAAAGCCCAGCAGCCTCCACACTGATAGAGACAAAAGGGAAATGGCAGAGAAAGCAAAAGTCAGCTTTGTTTTTTGAAGCCTCATATGAAAAAAGAGGCAAAAGAGTCTTCCAATGCTCTTCATTCAATACATCATCCTTGAACTCTGTTTTTAAGGGAATAATAAAGAAATGTTATCATCCATTTAAAATGCCCAACTGTTTTTCCCCCTCTATTTTCCTCTGAATGCTAGAAGTGCATTATGTGTGTCTTATTTTAAGGACTCCTTCCTGATGAATTTTTGTTCTTGACAATAGGTCTGAGGTGCTTTTACTGTGAGATATCTATTGTCCAAAAAAAAGTGGCCTCAGAATGAAGTTAGTTTTTAACCACATTAGTAAGTTTTTCTAGAATTTTGTAGAAACAGACTACAGTTTAAGAAATCGTAAAGAGAAATTAAACATAATAGAAAAAATCTTAGACAATAACAATCTATACTGCAATTCTAGGCTCTTGGAACTGTGACAATTCTAGGCTCTCTAGGAACTGTGACATTTAAAATAAGCAGCAGAATGTATGCCTCACAAGGTCCTATGTGCAGCATGGAAAGGAGACAGTGGGGATTGAACAGTTTGTTTCTTACCAGTGACCATAACCACTTTGGAATTAGCTGTAATTGTGTGGGGTCTGGTTACTTTCCTATCATGAATGTATCCCCTGAGGAATTCACTGGTAAAGATGTGGGTGTTGACCATCCAAGGGGATCCAGTCATGGGAGAAAAACCAACAGGAAAGGATCTACACCTCTCCAGGTGGGATGAGATCAAGTACTGAACTTACCTTGGTTCCTTCAGAAAAATACAAAATGCACATGGTGCAAAATGTTTGGAGATTCAGTTAACTAGATCAAAAAATATATTACACTTTCTAAATGCACAACTTCTACCCCTCATTCTTTTAAGTCCAATACTGCTTTGCATAAAATGCTACATGACTTTGTGTATGTTCAACTGGCCACTCTTGTGCCAGTGTTCCAAGGAGCCTTCAGGCAGAGCCGGTCCCTGCAAAACCTTCCCTGTGCTCTACAGCCTACCTGCTGAGAACTAGGAACAGAAAACACCAGGACTTACTGTCTGCTGATTTCTCACTTCTGCAATGACTTTCTTGTCCCTCCAGTCAAACTTCTTTGGCAGAGGCTTTTCCTTCCCCTTTGGCACTTTTATGTATCTGGGAAGTTTGTGAGGTATGCTTCTCAAGTAAATAGCTAAACACAGAACACAAACATCCTTAAATATATGAACAACAAAAAAATCCCACGAACTACTGCTTTACTAGAATTCAGAGGTAACTTTGATCTACAGTTACAACTGTGACATTGTATCTCATTCTAAAATCCATAGAAAATTCATGTATTTTAAAACAATCGTTATGCTCCAGAATGAATGCAAGTATTTCTACAGTTTCAGAAAGAACAGAAATACTCTATGTATGGAATATGGGTAGAAAGTGTGAAGATTTTCTGAAGCTGAACCATAACCATAACCACTCCATAAAACAAATTTTACTTGAAAATTTCCAAAACATTTTACTTAAAAAATATTTTGTTTTAGCCATGTACAAGGGGAAAATTAGAGGAGAATAAAGTAAGAATTCTGAAACACCGTCAAGTTGCTGGACTTTCCCTAAAAAATGTTGCTTAATTATTTAAAATTACAGCAAGACGTTAAATCCTCTGATGAACAGAAAATGTAATAATAGACATGAACAGCAAGAAGGGAAGGTATCAGAAAAGTTTTCTAGAAAAAAAAAAAATTAAGTATGTCATTGCTTGAGAAAGCTCCAGCTGTCATTATGCAGCCATGGACCTCCAAGCATTGTTTGGACTGTAGTCAATTTTGTGCTGGGGTAGGGAATATGAACTTACTGCAGAACCTTGTGTATCTTCCTTTTTCAAAAAGGAAGAACCTTGTGTATCTTCCTTTCTTCTGTTGCAACTGAAGAAAAGCTTTAAAGTGCAGTGAGAAGAAAGAAGGAAAACCAGAACTGCCTGAATACTAACACATAATCAGGCTGTGGGTAATTCAACCTTGTAAGACTACAGAACATGATTCTTGTATCCTCCGGAAGTACTTACAGTTTCGTACCAGCCATTGTAAATTAGCTGACTATCAGCATGGGAAGAATCTGTAAGTGTGAAAGACACAAGGTTCTGGGAAAGAATTAAAAAACAACAGAAAAGGCATTAGAAGAAACAAAAAAAAATGTACCTTTGAACTCTTCAGGAAACAGGTAAGAAAACTGATTTATTCCATAGACAGCAGTTGTATTATCCTTTGATGATGAATTCAATAATCTAATTCTTTTAGTGCTTTCCTGAAGCAATAAAAAAAAATAATTGTGGCATTATTAAGTTAGCAGCAGGGACAAAACTGGAAGAGCAGAAACAGGTTAGTAACAGTAAACATGAAATTAGAGAACTAGAGCTGTTCACCTCAAATTCATCCTGTATCCATAGCAATAGGAAAGCCATTACACTAATTTCAACTCCAACACATACCAAAAAAGCATTTGTTAAGTGCAAAAAACTGACATGAAATAGACAAAACAGGCACGCTGAGAACAAGTTGTGTCAAACTCATCTGATGTCCTTCTTTGATAGCACAACCTTGTGGCTGAGAGATATGCAAAAACGTCTTCAGATACGAGTTAACCCCATCACTTCACGAAGCGAAAGAACAGCATAACGACCTAGCGGCCTCCCCGGCTGCTCCCGGCGGCCCGATGTCGCTGGGCAGCCGCTCCGGCGGCCGGCGGGGACCCGCGGGGCTCGGTGTGACCCCGGTGTCCCGGCGCCACGGGAGCGGCGGCGGGGAGCGGCACCGGGCGGGCGCGTCCGGGACTGCGGGAGGGGAGCTCCGCCTGCCCCCGCCTCCCGGCCTCCATCGCCCGGCCCGCGGAGCCCGCAGCGGCCCCGCAGCGCGGATGGCGAGGGAGGCGCGGGCCGGGACACCTACCCGCAGAGCCGCCGCCGCTCCTTCCTGCTCCTCCCGCAGCCGGGTGCCCGCGGGCGCCGGGAGGGCGGCACTGCCCGGCCGCAGCAGGCACAGGAGCAGCGCTGGCACCGCCATCGCCAACCGTGTCATGGCGCGGTGGGCCCGGGCACGCACTCCCACCCCCGGAGCTGAGGCCCGTGGGGCTCCGAGCGCGAAAGGCGCTGGACCCGCCTTCCTTCCCAGCCCGCGGCCCGAGGCTGAGCCCGCTGCCGCTCCCGCGGGGCCGGCGGGCGGGGCGGGGACAGGCGGGGCATCAAGGAGTGCCCGCCCGGCACCGCCGCTCCCGCACGGGGCTGGGAGAGCCCTGCGGCTCCTTCCCACGGGGGCTGTTCGGGAGTGTCGCCGAGCCTGAGCTGTGTTTGAGTGCTCAGCGGCGCCTGGGCAAAGCCGTGTTTCCAGCGGTGTTTTCCATGCGGGAGACGCGCGCCAGCCGCGCAGAGGAGGGGCGAAGGGATGTGCTGAGCGTTCAGGTATCTGCCAGGTTATAAATCCGTGCAAACCCTTCTCCGAGTGGAGAGTTGGTTAGTGCCTGCAAGCTGGGCTGCCAGTAGGAGAGGGAAGCAGCAGGAACGCAGGTTACAGGCTTTAGCAAGGGAAGGCACGGGTGGGCAGAGCAGAGCTGCCCGGTGCTGCACGGCCGGTGCCCGCAGCCCCTGCGTCCCGGTGAGACAGCTTGTGCTGAAAGAACACACGGAGAGAAACCATGACTTTCCTCAGACTGGTCATGCTGGTACTTGAGTAAGCAGGTCAGTGTTCAGCGTTTAAAGGCTCCATTAGGCCGCTACGAGTTAATAGCGCCCTCTTAGTTAATTTCCATCACCAGGCATTTTTACGTAGTGCCTATAAATAGGATATTTATATGTTTTAAACCTGGTGTACGTTTCAATTCTCTCTGCTGCTTTCCCCCCCACGTACCCTCTCGTTAACACAGGTGAAAGCACAGGTGCCCTGTCCTGTGGTGCTAGCAGCACACCTGGTAGCGCTGTGCTTGGGGGACAAACGTGTGGGGATCACAAACACGATCCAGCTTTGCCTTTGCCCTCCCCCCATGGAATGGCTGTTGGGAGATTGGCTGAACTGCCACCGGTTTTGTTACAAGGAAGGCTATTTATGGCTTACAGGCAGTGTATGGAAGAGCTTGTTAGCACGGCAGGTTTTATTGGTTATTCTGATACGGTTTTTCACTGTAAACCCAGGACTGGCGTTGGAGATGTTATTACAATTTATTACAGACTCGTATTGACAGGCTGAGGTCTGGGACTAGCATAGGGACTGAATAGGATGACATAAGAACTGAATGGTGAAATATTTTTAAGGATGGTTTGAACCTCAGCAGCCAGATTCTGAGGCAAATTCCGTCGAATTGTGACTGAGCACTGAGGCCCTGGTGAGAAGTGAAGGGTGTAGTGTCCAGCAGGAGTGTCAAAGGACAGCTTGCTGTGGTCACCAGAGCTTTGGATGAACGGGTTGTGGGAGGAACAGAAGCCTTAATGCAACATGGTTTTATTCTCTATGGTACAGGAATGGAACAGGAAAGAAGTTACTTTGCCAGGTAGCATAAGCAACAGAGAGATGCTGAAATTATGCTTTTTAAATACATACTTTTCATTAAAAATTTGAGATTTTCCATCAGTCTAACATGATCAATTTTCTCTAAATTGGCCTGCTGCCCTTGAAATCTGTTGTGTCGGGACTATGATTATCTCAAGCTGATTACTTTTTCTTATTTTTAATAAGAATTTTAAGCAAGCCAACCTAGGTTTAATAGAACAAAGAGATAAACTTTCAGCTGTTTCTCAGTTATTATTTCTATAGATTATGCCTTTTTCCAACAGAAGTAATCTTGACAGGAGAAGCTGTTTAGTTTTATATGTAGACATCAAGGGTTACTTTTCCCGTGAAACACATGGGGGCAGCAAAGGACTTCTGAAGTGTAGTTGCAAACCACACAGCTTTCATTTTAATTTTAATTGAAATAAATAATCCCCAAACAAACAAGCAAAAAAAACCACCCTCCTATTTTGGGAAAATAGATGTCTCTCGGATTGATTTGCATTAAAAATTCTGTATAGTATAGGAAGAGGAAAAGGTTTGTTTCCCCTGGATTTGTCCTCTGTGTATTAAATAGATGGTTCAATATATCTTGTTCAGATGGAGAGATTGTAAGAGAAGCCAGTCTCTCCTCTGGTGGCTGGCTCAGGGGAAAGAAAATATAACAAACAGCCAAAGGTAGGTGACTGACAGGCAAAGTGTTTCAGAAGGTTAAATAAAACCTTCTGAAAAATAATTCCACTGAATTATTTCAGTGGAAAAATAATTCCTCTGAAATACCTACAATGCCATAAAAATATTTCGTGCCTGTGCTCAGATGAACAAAATCCCACCAAAGTACACAGAGAGCTCAGTCTACAGGCATGCAGTCCCTGCTCTGCTTTGAATTACTCCAGTATAAATTTAGCCTCCTTCATTAAGATAAAAGAAAATATACTTGTAAAAATAATATCAGAATAAGGCGTATAAAAAGAATAGGGTATAGAGGTGTTTGGTGGTTGTGTTGTTTTAGGTTTTTTGTTTGGTTGAGGTTTTTCTTAAAGACTTTATTGACACAATTCTTATTGGTTCATTGACGCAGGTAAGCCATATATTAGTTACACTAGTCATAACAGAGAGATAATGAAAATATTTTTATGCCTTTTTTTTCCTCCCAGAAACTCTGACTTAGAATTTTATAATTGTAAATAATTTAAAAAATATATATTTTAGTGAAATTTTACGTATCTCTATTCCATTCTGGCTATTCGTTAGAAGTATTTGATGAGCTGAAACAATGCATACTAAGGGAAGAAGCAATGATGAATATGTATTTAGGAATCTCTAAACTCATTGTAAGATGTTTTCTTTAAATGAGGATATTCCTTTATTAAGATAATTTGTTTCACATCAGCTGCAAAACACCATTTCTAAAATTTCTCACAGCACTGTTATTAGTGGGTGGGTTTTATAGTATTACAGGTTCAGATTGAAAGAGCATGTTAATATTTACTAGTCAGGGTTTTTTTTTCCTCTAGTGATTTTTGCTTAGCTGTTTGAAATAATTAAATCTGGTTGGACAGCCTAGCTTCAGTGTCCCTGGCCTCTATGTTTATAATTAGCATAGCAAACAGGACAAAATACAAGAAATTACTTCTGAGTTGGAGACAGGTGTGCCAAGAATGGGTGTTGCTGCTCCTAAGGGCATTAATGAGATGTATTAATGGACCTTCAGGTAGGAGTATTGCCTTTATAGCACTTGGGGAGGTATTTACTTAGCAGCAGTTTGGATTCCCATTTCAGGCACATAAGATGTATAACAAATGGCAAATAAATCCATTTGTGTTGTGTGGTCTTCAGCCTCAGAGAGAAATTGTCTAAATCCAGCAGATGGAGCTAAGTGCCCTTTCTTAAAAAGGCTTGTGGGGGAAAATTGTGTTCAAGGATTTGCTTATTTTAAGACCTTGCAGAGGTGTTGCTAATACATTTGCACTGGTAACAATTATTAAATGTAAGCAAAGCAAGTGAGAATTGCAATCTTGGGATGAAATCTATTCCTGTGAGGGTAAATGAGTGGTGTTGATGTAGCCAATGTTCAGATGTTATCTTTTCTGAGCCCAAAGGTAGACTTTTTAAAATTTGTGAGAAGCAAAGAGATTTACATATGGGAGCTCTTGGGTTTGCAGGAATAACCAAACGGTGCCAGAGGCTGCCTTAGGTAGATCATGACAAACATCTGTGTTGACCATGAAATCTCTCCTGGTAGAATGATCTTCCTTTGCAAATACTGAAATAACTGTAGGATCTGCTTCTCAAACCTGACTTGTCTGTATCTCAGCTGAATATCCTAAACACCATTAAGTCTCTAGCTCCTTTAAAAAGGTTTTTCTTCAATCTTGTCAGTAAAGGATGAATTATGAATGCAGAAGGCTGGCAGTGGAGCTAATAATTCAAAATCAAACAGCAAATCAAAAAATAAAAATGCAGAAAGGAGCAACACCTGTTCTGAGTGAGAATGAAGTAAGAAGTCTTGTCAGTTTTAGGGATCTGAGAATTGGTTTTTCTCTGAGAAATCTGATTTGCTGATATTCTGATTTTCTGTCTTCATTGCCAGTCCCACTTGCCAGTGTCTACAAATTCACATTAAATATTCTCAGCTGAGAAAATTTCTCATATCCAGGTCATTCTAGTCTTACGTTATTGTTGGCTTTTTGCTTGTTTGTTTTGGTCTTTTTAATATTTAATTATCTCCAGAAAGTGGGTTAAGTGGTCCGCTTTTCAGGAAGAATTTCAGGCAATATTTGGTGCAGCCTGGCTTAAGGGCACAAGTATTAATAAACATTTTTTCCATCAAACTTTTTGACCATGGGATGTGGACAAAGGGCTTATATGTAGAAGTAATGCTGTTTTACTGAGTCTACTGTGCAGATTTCTGTAAATGCTCCCGTTAATCTGTTTGTATATTCTTCATGAATTCATCATCAGTGTCTTTGTTGGTAGAGGAATCCAGAAAGAGATTAAGAGGGCTTTCAAAATTCACCTTGTTGTGGTGTAAATTTTGAAAGGAGAAACAGAATTACGAAAAAAAGCACCATTTAGAAATCAAGGTATTTCTATCCTACATAGATTTTTGTTCTCCTTTTTGGAGGATCTGCTTGCTGACTTTCTCCATGGGTGATTATAATTCAAAAATGCTGTTGATTCATCCCAACCTTATATTCTTTCTGTTTCATTATTCTTTCTGTTTCATATGCAATACCTTCCTCTTTTGTTTTACTGTGGAACTTAAAAGAACGGATTTTACAGTCACATTGATGTGAATCAGCTGTGACTTACTGCTGTGATTATAATATTATTGAAGTTATACTTTGTCCCTGTAGTGCTTTTTATCCATAGAACTCCAATGCCCTTTGTGGGAAGGTCAGCAATGTAAAACCAATGTCAAATTTGCACCTCAGGCATGAGGTCTGTGTCCATGACTAACATGTGCACAGAAATAGAGGGTCTGTTTTACATCAGCGGTTGAGTTTTTAACTGTGTGAAGTTTTGCTGGAAGGTTAACTTGTTTTGTTGCTTTAGACTTTGACCTAAAAGGCTTTCATGGAAGAGGAGTGACAGTCCTGCCTTCCCTGCTGCTGCTTGTGTGAAATGCACCTCCACATTGCCACTGTTTCCATACATGCTGCTAAAGAGGATGAGCTTTTCTGAAGTCTTGGAGCTCTGACATGCTAGGGAGGGTATTAGGACCCAGGTGCCTGTTGAAAATGGGAGGATTAGTATGCAGGAAAATAGATTTAGAGAAAGAGGTATAGGACTATGCCCTTGTTCACCTCTTTTGTTGCCACAGGAAGCACAAAACCTGCCATGGTTGTCATCTTCAGTCTGCATCTATGGCCAGTATAAGAGTGCCATGTTATTATCCTGGTATTTTAATCACAGGATGGATGAGATTGGAAGGAGGCACTGGCAGTCATCTAGTTCAGCCTCGCTGCTCAAGCAGGGTCCCCTAGACCATATTTACTGAGGATTGTGTCCAGATGACTTTGAATACCTCTGTGGAAGGAGACTCCATGAACTCTCCAGGCAATCTGTCCCAGTGCTCAGTCAGTAAAGTTTTTCCTCATTTCAGGTGAAACTTCCTGTGCATCAGTTTCTGCCCACTGCCTCTTTTCTTATTACTTGGCACCACTGAGACAGCCTGACTCTGTCCTTTTGTCACCCTCCCTTCAGGTACTGATGGACATTGATGAGATCCCCTGTCCGTTGTCTCTTCTCAAGGCTGAACAGGCCCAGCTCCCTCTGCTTTTCTCATAAGAGGGGCCATCCAGACCCCTCACCATTTTCATAGCCCTCCACTGGACAGAGCTCCATGTCTCTTTTGTCCTGAGGAGCCCAGAACTGGACACAACACTCCAGATGTGCCTCACCAGGGCTTAGCAGAGGAGCAGGATCAGCTCCCTCATCCTGCTGGAATGTTCTTTCTAGTGCACCCAAGGACACCATCAGCCTTTCTGGCCACAAGGGCCCTGCTGGCTCAGGGACAACTTGCTGTCCACCAGGACCCCCAGGTCCTTCTCTGCTGAGTTGCTTTCCAGCAGGTCACCCCCAGCCTGTCCTGGAGCGTGGGGTTGTTCTACCCTAAATGCAGGACCCCCTGTTTGCCTTTGTTAAATTTTGGACAGTTCCTCTTGTTCAGTTGCAAGAACTGATTCTTCTTTTTTAGAAAGAAAAGAGTGCAGTAGGAGTGTGTCATATATACTTACCCTATTAAAAGTTTGGAGACAAAAGGTAAAAATGCTTTTGTTATGCAGAAAGGAAGAATGCTTCAGGATTCATAAAGGTGTCCTTCAAAAAGGCTTAATGTAATCATTCTATAAATTGGAATTTGAACATATTATGAAGTAGGGAGATCATAGCATAATTTATTATGCATATGTCAAGCAACAGTAAAGAAAATTCTGGGCTTGTAGTTGTTTATACTTCATGTGAATTTTGGATTAAATTGTTATTTTAACATAATTTCAAATAAATGTTGACTTTTCAAGTGAGCTGATGCTTTTTTTATGACTGTAAACAAGAGTTTAGTTTCACTATTCTGTGGTCCTAATGGTAGTTTTAGATGGTATAAACCAGAAGGAGCCTTGTGTGAGTGTGTAATTACAGTGATATGAAATCAATGTCACGGTGGGCACAACTGAGCCTTGTATATTTGTCTTGCAGACTTTGAACTTGTGTCTGCAGCTTGTCTGGGGGAAGGGAGAAATCCTATTACACCTTCTAGTTTTCTTCTTGCAAACCACTACAGTTGGCCTCCTGTGTAATGCCATACATGGCAGAGCACTTAGAGTTTCCCAGATGATTAAATTACATTGTTTTGAAAAAATTAGATGATGTCAGGAACTGTTGCACACACACAAAAAAAAAAAGGTTTCATTAATTACTCAAATATTTATTGTATTTGGGTTGGTTTAAAACATAATGGCAGCTTACTTCACCCTTTCTCTGTTAGAAAAAGTTAATTGTGGTTTTAAAAGGGTTTTGGGTCTTAAGGTCTGACTTGTTGTGGTTCATGAGGATACTGAGCTGCTCTTCTAGTTTTCCCAGGAAGTAGAAACTTTATATGTAATATAAGGCAGATTCTTAATGGTGGGGTTAGCATTCTCTGTTCTGCACCCCACAGCTGCTCATGTGTAGCTGAGCACAAAGGAGAACTGGAGAGGCAATTTCTTTTGAAAGTCCTGATCATGGCAGGTGTTAAATATTACCTTCTAAAAAGCAAAACTTTCTTGTATCTGAGCTTTTCCTTGGTGTATTGAGAGGTCATTCAAATTGAAGCCCTTCATACTAGAGATCATTGGAAACATCATTCTTTTAAAAGGACACAAGAAATATGTTCTGCTTTTACAAAAAGTCGTTGAAATTATCATTTTTCTCATAGGTTTTTTTTAATATGTGTTTTAATAACCAGGCTAGCCACGTACAGAGCATCTACAGTGTGTTTGTTGTGATAGCTCAGTATCCAAAGGCTATGAATACACAACATAGTAGAATTTGAAGGAAAGTAATACATATTTAATATTATTTGAAAATGATTTAATATCTAATTTAACACCTATGTTTAAGTTTCACTTAAAATTAGCAACATTACAGTAATATTTTTAAACAAAGATTTTCCAATAGATTGAGGAAATTCTTGAAGGAACATGTTGTCTGAAGAATGGTACATCTATATAGGAGATGTTCATGCTAAAACTGTGTGAAAGCTTTTTACACTTTGAGCCTGTCAGCCCCACCGAGATGTCTGCGTTGAGTTACCAGCATGTTACTGGGTTTTAATACTGATGGAGAAACATCGTGTCAAACTATGTTTTTTTGTCTTTGTGTAGTCATTTCTGGGGAATGTAAACGTAATATTCATGGGCAGATGTGGATGTGTGGCTGAGATTGGTACATGCTCTGGCTTCTCTAAGAGAAACTATTGTCTCTGCTAGTTGTTCAGGGTGTGTTGTCAGTTTCTCTGAGTAGAGCACTGCTCTTTATTGCCAGGTTACCATGTATGTTTCTATGCAGACAGCTTTTTTTTTTTTTTT